>JAMPIV010001653.1:0-484104 GCA_024509875.1 Oreohelix idahoensis | reverse complement strand
GCATAGTTAAACGCAGACCTTCCGAGCTTAAACTCAGATGGGGTGATGTGAATAAATACCAAGAAAAATGACTGACCATCGAGCCATATATGGTCAGGGAATAAACATCGTCGCTAGTTGCCAACATTCCAAGAAAACTAACTATACATGGACTTATGTGGACAGGCAACTGGACACCATTTCTAAAATTAGATCGGCAGGTTAAGAAAAAGAGGGGGTAACAACCACTGTTAAATACAACCTCAGTGAAACCTGAGTCATGCCCCTTTGATAAGAAATCTACCAAATCAACGTATTCAAACTAGACAGATAAATTATAAGCATATTACACTGACAAACATTTTTCTTTCTTATATAAGAATAAGTGTTCTTAGGTCAGTTTCTTGCGCTGATTTCAAATTTGAAATCCGTTTATCTCTATCACATCGGGTTCTTAAGATATTTGTGAATAAATATATTTTTGGGAAACCGTTATTTGTTCCGTTTCATTTTTACTATATAACTTATTAAAAATTAATAAAATGCAAAATAATTCTACTTTTTATACTGCTAAAAGATGCATGACATATGTTACGCTATTTTTCAAATAGTTACTGTATTTTGAAATAATTCTGAGCGAAATATGGCTTCTAGAAGTTGTAGAAATTCGGCTGATCTGTTCTGTTACGTGTGCGGATATTTTATCGATTGTGTTCACCAGAAAAACTTTACACCATTACTAAAGAAAGCATATGAACTTTATTTCGATTCGAAAGTTGATGATGCAAATAAATCTTGGAAGCCAAATGCAGTTTGTTCGACTTGTGCAAATACATTGGCAGGTTTGGTTACGAAAAATCGCTGAAGCATACGTCGATGCCTTTTGGAGTGCCAGTAATATGGCGTGAACCGACAAATCACGGGACTGATTGTTACTGCTGCTTGACAAGTATCCATGGTTTCACTTGTAAAACGAGAAAGTCTGTGGTTTATCCAAATATTGAATCGGTTTCGAAACCAGTGCCTCATGATCCAATCACGTGTCCGATCCCAGTTCCACCAGAACAATATCCGTTGCACGTGATTGAACCATCAGAAAGTGATAGTTTACCTGCTTTAGAAACTAATTCTGACTCGGATTATATACTGGTGAATGATAGTGTTCACTTAATTAACCATTCAGAACTTCCAGATCTAATACGTGATCTCGCTCTTACCAAAGGACAAGCGGAATTACTCGGTTCGCGACTCAAAGAATGGAATCTTTTAGCGCCCAATACTCCGATATCTAAATTTCGTCACAGACACAGCGAACTTGTTCAATACTTTGAGATGGATGATGACATTTGCTATTGCAAAGATGTAAACGGTCTAATGGTGCACCTCGGTCATGAACACATAGTCAACGAATGGCGACTTTCCATCGACTCTTCCAAGACTAGTCTAAAAGCCATGTTATTGCATAACGGAAATTTATTTTCATCAATTCCAGTCGCCTACTCTGTTCATATGAAAGAAACTTATGACAATATGGCTATACTTTTGGCAAAAATAAAGTACAATGACAACCAATGGCGGATTTGTGGAGACCTAAAGGTCATTGCAATTCTCACGGGCATGCAGACTGGGTATACTAAATTTTGTTGCTTCCTATGTGAATGGGACAGCCGCAACAGACAGGAACATTATGCAAGAAAGGTGTGGCCTATCAGGGATTGTATGCAGCTCGGGCATCAAAATGTAATACACGAGCCATTAGTTAACAAAGACAGCATCATTTTACCACCGTTACATATAAAGTTGGGGCTCATGAAGAATTTCGTAAAAGCGTTAGATAAAACGAGCAAAGCTTTCACTTATCTTCGAGAAAAGTTTCCGCAAGTTAGCGATGCAAAGATAAAGGAAGGTATCTTTGTAGGACCTCAGATTAGGAAAGTTATTGCAGACAAACAATTCGAGAACTTGTTACATGGTAGTGAACTTCGCGCATGGATGGCATTTAAATCGATCGTCGATAACTTTCTGTGAAATCACAAATCTGTCGACTATGTGCATTTTATTAAGCAGTGCATAGATGCATACAGAATTATGGGCTGTAACATGTCCCTCAAAATCCATTTGCTCGATTCGCATCTTGACTTTTTCCCTGACAACCTTGGCAAAGTCAGCGATGAACATGGAGAACGATTCCATCAAGATATCGCCGTAATGAAGTCACGTTATCAAGGACGGTGGAGTGTGACCATGCTTGCCAATTATTGTTGGATGCTTCATCGCGATGTACCACATGCCATTCACCGACGAAAGTCGACTGCAAAGAAATTCAAGCCTACATAACTGTTATACTTCTTGTACGAATGATGTTGTAATACTGCATGTGTTGTTAAAAAAAACTTCAATTTCGTATTTCTAGAGATCCCGACCTGATAGAGAAAAACGGTTTGCAGATTTAAAAACAGCGCATTAAAATTCACCAGAAAAACAGAGAAATGTTAGAGAAAGAAAACAAAAATTTTTTTTTGTTAGCCAGTGTTATCAACCCAGCAAAATCTGTGCGCAACAGCTTACCGCACCCTTCCGGGGAAAAAAAATGAAACATTTTTTTTTAATACATCCAAAAGCAAGATTCAACAGGCTCATAACGCACGAATAACGCACGGACAAAAAGTATTACAAATAAATATCGTGCCTAATGTGAGGCTAACTCGACGCATGGAGAGTCAGGTGAGAATATATCTCAGAACATTAGAGAAAATATTTCTCTAAGTATATACATATTCCAGGGAGGTGCCACCAACATACACCACAGTGCTGGCAACACTAGAATGCAAACAAAAGTTACATACATATAATTTTGTCTTACATCAAAATATCTTATCTGCAAATCTAACAATGAAGCATCATCAAAACAGCGGTGTCATTATCCTAATATACCGCCTTATAGAGAGATACAATCACCTTAACAACCAAAAGTTACATTATATAAACATGTAATAATATATTGACACAATGTTTAATACATAATATAAACTAAGTCGATGATCCATGAAGACCAGGTCATAGACTAAAGGGCACATCTACTGCCGTTTCAAGGGTAAGTAAGCACTTCATAATACGTCATGGTTGACAAGATGTACAGATTCTCTCAAACATCAATGACTTGCTGAGAAAATACAAATAATACAATTCTATGATAACCATTAGATTTTCTAATATACAGTAAACAAAATACATTCTTAACTATTAACTGTGGCCGTGAGAACTTTCGGCCCTTATATTGCTAACTCAGCCTTCCTCCGTTATACCAGAGATGGTAACAGAGAAAGAAATTACTCAACATAACACCATGAATTCACGTAAAGTGAGAACAGATGTTCTGATATAAATATAGTACAGAACTGTTATAAATCCCGAAGTTTATCAGGAAATATAGGATAGAAAAGTTAAGTGGAATCATGTGGGCATCTGGACAGAATGTCTGCCATCACATTATCTGAACCACGGATAGCTCATACCGTGAAATGAAAGGGTTGAAGAGCAATGGCATATCGAGTGGATCTCGAGCTTTTCAAGTTTTTACTCTGAATAGCTGTAAGAGCTTTTTGGTCGGTTTCCACAATGAAATGCGCGCCCAGAAAGAATCTTTGTAACTTGAGAATTGACCAAACCATAGCCAACAATTCACGGTCTAGAACCGAGTAATTCCTTTTTGCCGCATTCAGTTTCCTAGAGATATACATTACAGGATGCAGAGTTTCTGAATACTCCTGCATTAGTGCTGCCCCAATCCCAGTGGATGAGGCGTCACTACGAAGAACAAAAGTTTTATCAATAGTAGGTAGCCTTAAGATAGGGGGAGATGAGAATAAAGTTTTAATCTGGTCCAATGAACATTGGCATTCTTGGGACCAGTGGACCATATTAGGTGACCCTTTCTGCAGTAGGGATGAAAGAGGTTCCATAATAGAGATAGATTTGGAATGAATCTTCCGTAAAATTGTATTAACCCTAAAAGAGACTACGTACTTGTTTTTTTTGTCTTAGGCACAGAAATGTTTAATATCTTAGAAGTATTGTGGTCTTCTGTCTTCAAGAGACCATGACCAACACGGTGACCCAGAAAAGAAATTTCACTAAACCCTACATAGACTTTAGAGGGTTTTGCAGTCAAATTGTACTTGCGTAGAGAAGATAGCAATTCATATAGACCCAAATAGTGATCTTCCCAAGAATCACTGAAGATACAGATATCATCAAAGTATGCTATAACATCTGAACGATATGAGAGAATTTGACGCATCATGCGTACGAAAGTAGCAGGGGTGTTCATAAGGCTGACAGGCATGACATTCCATTGAAACAAACCCCTAGGTGTTGAAAAAGCAGTAAGAGGTTTGGCTCATTCAGTTAAATGAACTTGCCAATAGCCTTTCGACAAGTCGAGTTTGGTAAAGAATCGAGAATTAGAAAGTTTATTTAGCAAATCTTGTAATGAAGGCATAGGTTCAGCATCGACCTTTGTAACTTGGTTCAGTTTGCGATAATCAACGCAAAGGCGTATGTTATTGTCTTTCTTTCGAACAATAACCATGGACGAAGAGTATGCTGAAGTGGATGGTTCAATTATTTTCAATTGCATCATTTCCTTCAATTCTTTTTCGACTTGTGACTGAAAATGAATAGGTATAGGATAAGGTCTGACTCTGATAGGATTATGGTCAGTAAGTATTATGTCATGTTCAATGACATGTGTGTGTCCAGGAATGTCGGTAAGGACATCCTGAAATGTTTGCAACATAGAAGAGACTTGTCGGTGTTCCTCAGCAGATAGATTAGGAGAAACAGTAACGTTTTTCCGACGATTCCGTAGAATGTAGTGGAATCACAGGAAGAGGAAGATTGACATCTGAAAAAGAAGTTTCCTCAAGCTGTATAAATGACAGGGATGAGTAATGACAATGTGAGACTGGAGAATCGTCCGTCGCCTGGAAAATAGGCTGTAAATAGTCTGGTTGTTCATGAAATTCCGTGAGCATGTTTATATGGAAAGTTTTATGCTTTCCATCAATATCGACAACATAGTTGACATCGGAAATTCTTGAGACTATCGTATACGGACCCCTCCATGCAATAAGAAGTCTGTTCTCCCTACAAGGAAGTAGGACCAGTGCTTTGTCACCCGGACAAAGTTGTTGTAGGCATCTATTCTTATTTGCAAATTGCCTTGCCTTTTCTTTAGCAAACTCGGATGAAGAAATTGCTAGTTTGTATGCTTCGATAATCTTTTGCCTTAGAGCAATGACATACTCATATGAAGATTGTGTGTCATCATTAATATTATCAGCAGTTATAAGATCGTGAAACAAAGACATAGGACAGCTCGGTCGCGCGCCAAAGACAAGTTCAAACGGAGAAAACCCTGTGTGTTCATTGGGGACCTCTCTATAAGCAAAGAGAGCCGCGGGTAAAACCCTGTCCCAATCCTGAGGATGATCCTCAGTTATTTTCCCAAGTAAAGTCTTGAGTGTTCTATTCAAACGCTCAACTAACCCGTTCAACATTGGGTGATAAATACTACTAAGAGACCTTTTAATATTCAGAGTAGACATTAACTGTGACATAGTGTCTGATATAAGTTGGGTGCCATGGTCTGACAGTATTTCTCTGGGGAATCCCAAACGAGAAAAAATCAGCCAAAGAGCGTCTGCGATATTGGCAGTGGAGATGCTCTTAAGAGGTATAGCCTCTGGCCAACGTGTGCACATGTCAACGCATGTAAGAATAAATTTATGTCCTCTGGCCGACTTGATCCTTATAGGGCCAATAATATCTATTGCCATTTTCTGAAACGGCCGAATAGGAATGTCTGCAGCCTGAATAGGTGCAGCATGTCGTGGACCTCTAGATTTGACCTCTTGACATATAAGATGTATGTCTTTATTGACAAATGGCCAAAAGAAAGCAGCAAGAACTCTTGACTTAGTACAGGAAAAACCCATATGTCCAGCACATTGCGTGTCATGAGCATATTGTAAAATTTGGACTCTCATACTCTTGGGCACAAGAATTTGTGAATGCGTGGACGTAGTCGAGTCTTGTACCATACGCACTAGTACGCCATTCTTAATAGTAATCCAAGATTTGCGATTTGTGTTCTGATTTGGATCAACTTTCTTAACCAGAATGAAGAATTTTTTAAAAACAGAATCTTCTTCTTGCAATTTCATGAAAGAGTTACGCAAAATTACCAAGTGACTATCTTGGCTATGTACTTCATTACTTTCAGTCGATGAAGTTTGAGGCATATTAAGAGCTTGCGCTCTTGTGACCACTGTACTGGTAGCTTGGATATTTTGTTCTTCCCAAACAGCAATCTGCTGCGGGGTACATTCCCTAACTCTGTGAATACGACCGATGATAAGATCCGCAATAAGATTAGGTAGAAGACACGCGTGGACATCTCCCATAAAGAAGGGAGTAGCAATGTGAATTATGGCAGTTGGATTCTTTTTCAAAGTGCCACCAAATGTCACACATTTGATCACCTTCCCTGTAGCACAGGAAGGATCTATAAGAGATTGCTTAACTGCGATAGTAGTGCATCCAGAATCAAAAAGGACTGAGACTGGATTATTATTCACTAGACCTTTATGTAATATAAGAGATCCTTTCCCGTCATGCTCAACTGCAGCAGGAAGAGCGGGAAGAGGGTGACCACAGCTCAATGTACTTACAGTAGTTGGTTCGAACAATGTAGAGCATTGGGGCATTTAGATGCTCTCCCAAAATCGAAAGCAGAACAAGTGATAGCGTTAGAGTTTTTATTATCGTTAACCTGATTACAGGCTTCCTGAGACTCGTGCTGTACAGAGTTTGCCTGCTGATATCTCTTTTTGTTATGTTGAGATCTACCGTGATTATTACTCCCTCTGAAATTATCATTGTAATCTCTTCTGTAACCATTGTCCTGGTTTGAATTCCAGTTTCCATAGTTATTATTGTTATTTCCACATTGATGAGAACATTTATTAGTTTGGTTTTGTTGTCTCCGCGAAGGATAGCTTGGATAGTTTCTATTGTGACTACTTTTGCGGAAATGTCTATAATTATTGAAACCAAAATAACGAGGACTGTCAGATCGTCTCCAGTTCTTCGAGGAAGAACCATTATATGATTGATTGCTTTGATTTTGAGCATAATTACGGTTACTCTTCCTATTAAAGTTTTGTTGAGCACCTTGAAATTTACGAAAGAAGTTTGGGCCATCTGGTGCTGCAGAAGCAACTGGCAAACCTTCCTTCACTTTAGAGTTGCTAATAGTTACATGAGGGTGCGCAGTGACATACTGGCAACAATATTCTTCCATCTCTTTTTTATTCTTAGGTTTACGCTCATGAAGAAAAGCAGGAAAAGACTCATTGACAGATGACATAACTTTGTCTTGAAGTAATAAGTCCATAAGGGCTTCATATGTATGTTCTGTTTCTGACAGCTCAATCCAACGTGTAAACGTAAGACGTATTTTTGATATGAATTCTGAGATTTCTACCCCAGTTTCTGGCAACATATTCTTGAATTGAAGACAATAGCCATCTTTGTTAAGTTGATTTTTTTTTAATAAGGCCGCTCTGACAACCTCATAGTTATTCTTGTCTGGCTCATCTACCATGCTTAACATACTCAGAGCTTCACCTTTAAGTATCACCGACAACTGATTAACATATTGTGACTTATCCACCTTATGAGTTTGACATGACCGTTCACATCTGTCCAGTTAGAACGTTATATCGTCACTAGAAGAATTGAAAGCAGGTAGTTTGACCTTGTAAGTAGTAGCATTTGACTTATCCGAAGTTGACAGCTTATTTGCATCATTAGCATTACTCATATTTATCAACTTCAACTTTTCTAACTCCAAAGCTAAGAGTTTTTCTTCATGTACCATTTTCACCTTTTTCTCCTCAGCTTCTCTGTCTAATCTTTTATCTTCAGCCTCCATTTGTAGCTGAATTTTTTTCTCCTCTGCTTCTCTTTCTAATCTTTTATTTTCAGTCTCTATTTGTAGCTGAATTTTGTTCTCCTCAATCTCAGCTTCTCTTTTTTGTTTTTCCATTTCCATCTGGAATTTCCTTTCATCTGCCTGCATCTGCAATCTTAAATTCTCAGCTTCTATCTTCTTTTGTTCAGCTTCTATCTTTTGTTCTTTTGTTTTGTCCTTTTCTTCCGACTTTGCAGCTAATAGTGCTTGACTACATATCTCTATAAATAGCGTATGACAACAAAGAACAACGTAAACAAAGAACAACAATCAAAGACAATATGATAACATTCGCAGAAGTCAACTAAATCAAAAGAAAAACTAAAGAAAAATATCACAAAAAATGTGATGATAACTGTGAGAGGTAAACAAAACAAATGACACCACAGTGTATAAACATAAGGATGTAAAGAACTAAATGACAGGAAGAGGAGGCGGACAAATACAAACAAATTAATGAAAACTAAAGAATAGAAAAAATATCACAAAAACAACGAAAGCACATCTCGTCACAACTAAACAAAAATAGCAACAAATGTCGCTAACAAATTCCACTAAGGGAAATTTGCAAAATCCCTAACGACCACTGTTATAGGACCTCTGTAATGTGGTATACCCCAATAACAGACTCCACCCAACCTGAAAACCAGCTGAAATATAAATATACAAATAACATGTAACATGTAAACAAAGAGTGTAAATATGTAAACACAGAATGTGTAAACACAGAAGGCTCAGTTACAGTATAAGGGCACAGTCCACAAACAAAACAGGCCACTTAACTTATGCAAATCCTATTGTCAGCACGGCGAAGAACAGGGACTAATCAGCATTCTGAGGATTAGATGATCCAACGTTGATCGGTTCCTCTGAACTTGCCTCAACAATAAACTGCAGTGACGATGGTTTTGGCACTTGACCTTCTAATACTGTAATGATGAAGGTTTCGGAACTTGACCTTCTGATACGACAACAAGAATGGTTTCGGAACTTGTCCTTCTAAACGATGAAATAAAAACAGATATTGCACTTGACCTTCTGACCTAGTTTCGTCTTGCTTTGCTGTGTTGAAATGTCAACAATCTATCAGGCAGCGCTAGGTAAGCTGTGACCTAGATTTCTTGAAGCACGTAAAGACACCAGTTCACTCGACCTTGACGTGGAATGTAGAATGGGTTACTGATTCCGTAGGTACTGGTTACCAGACAAAACCAGCTGTTGGCCACCAAAAATGTAGAGGTGTATTTTATTTATTCTTCCGCTACTCTACTTGTTGTAGACACCAGGAATGTAGTGTGATTGAATTGATTGAAGATGGTTGTCTACGTCTGGTATGTGATGGAAGCTGTTGATATATATATATATATATATATATGTAGGCCCACACGGGCTACTGTACACAAGTCATGAGGATGACACAGTGACTCACGATGATGAAGTCAAGTAAACTTTGAACTGCTGTTGACGTTTCCATAATTTATTGACGACACAAGGACGACATCAATATAAACAAAGTCATTGGACAAAACTTGAAGACATCACAGCATGGTAATGGCGAATAATGTAGTTGGCATAAATCAATCGTAGGCAAGCTGTCTATCTCCTAGCTCTGCCATCAATCGGCATCTCTTGATATAGCTGCATAGCAAATACCCCGTTATGGGAATGGGTCTTACATATTTATATGCCTAGATTCGTCCTAATCCAATGTCAGTAAGTCAGATCCATTTCTTAGTCTACAGTAGGCCACACCTCATGGCGGGCCCTGAATACAGTTCACAATTAGCCTCTGTGATATTCCTTATCAAACCTTGCTGAAGGTGATACCGCCGACATAGCGGAATTCAAAGTACATTCTAATATTCATCGGGCATAACCAACCTGGAATTAATGTCATGGAGACCTGTGAGGTGCCCTTCTAATAATGAGGAGCTCTATCCCGGCTAGCGGAAAGTCAGCAAGCTTAAATCTATCTTTCATTGTTTTCTCTACTTTTACCTTTGATTTTAAATTATTGGTTATCTCTTTCAATGTCCCTTTCACTGACTGAAAAAATAATATATCTTTTTCTAGAACTTTATTTCGATGATTAAGATACCTATTTTGTTTCCTTAAATAATAATTCCTTTTGTATATTTTTGAAGATTTAACATTTGAAAGTTGAATAATTAGTTCTTTATTTTTTGTTTTAATGTCTTTAATTTCCTTTTGAAACTTTTGTGTAGCCCCAGCACTTTCAGTTTTCTTTAGCGACATTAGACTGTCTCTCTCTTCTTTTAGGAGACTGATCTGCACTGCTTGTTTCTCAATCACCTCTTGAGCTTTCTTGAGGTTTTGCTTTAATTTGGAAATGCCACTCTGGACAGTTTCACTTTTGCCACTACAGGTACAGGATGTTTCTTTGTTTTCCTGTTCTCTTGGTAGTAATAGTAGCACAGTCATAGCTTCAAAAGCTGGTTGACTCAAAAAGTCTTTGATATTGATGTTCTTCTTTTTCATACCCTTAATTTTTTTACAAGAACTTGACACTTTTTGTCTTAGTGCTCTTATCTGTGCATTGGTAAATGGTCTATTCAAGAGTCTTTGCACCCAAGAACATAGAAATGTATTTGTAAGGCCCTCCCTACTTCTGAAATTATCAAGTGCTGCCAATATGGAATTGGTCATCACAAAGTCAAGGGGTGGTTCGTAGTCAGCAGGACTGGACAAAAGGTTTTTCCTAGTCAAGTTGATTGATGAGAGTAGCTCAGGAAGCTCGTCAAAATATACATCATTTGCTAAATAATGTTGCAGCTCATGATCATCACCGCCAGTTAGAAAATGCTGTGCAGTTTGCAGGACTTTCAGTACTCGGTGCTTCAGCCTACCCTTAGTGACAGGTTGCGCTGGAAAAAGCTTGAGGAACCATGCAGTCACCTGATGGATGGATAGATGATGAGTATGAACATTAGTCTACCTGGGTTCAAAGGTTTGAACATGTGGACATACACAAAATAATTCATTCATTCATGTTTCTTAATCATCTTATAAACTTATTCACACTTACAAGTATTTGGGTTCTTCGTCATCACTCTTGCATTCTCTACTTTTATTCTATCTGCTCCTCCCTCTTCTCCATTTCATTTTTTAGACCCTATCTGTTTGTAGTGTGTTACTTTGTGGTCTGTAGCTTTATGAACAAAAAAAAACAAGCAGACTACCTCAAGCCATGTTGCGTTCCCATCCTCCTTCAGATAATAAAGTTGTGCAAGGACCTTGTTTGACAGTGTGACAGCTGACACCTTTGGACGGCGACCCTTCCAAGTCTTTAAAAAATGGTTTTTTATACCATCGTAGTATGAGTCATCTGCAACAGTAAAATTCTAGAAGTGAAATTTTCTTTACATGTATAGAGCATTACATGTACTATTTTATATATATATATATATATATATATATATATATATATATATATATATATATATATTATATATATATATATATATATATATATATATATATATATATATATATATATATATATATATATATATATATATATATGTATTGCATTGAAAATCAGGACTAACCTTAAAACTTAAAAAGTGCACAGCCAGCTTAAAGTAAGATGTATTTTAATTAACATGAATACGTGTGTCTGAACTATTTAAAGTGTACTTCATGAAAGCTGTTTATATATATTTATGTTTGAGGTAAGTCTATCAACTAGTGCCTGCTAGTCCGGACATTTCAGTACAGCATCAGCTACTTTAGTTATGACATTGTCCGGTTTCCTAGCCTTGACTCGATATGTCGGCTAATGGCATTGGAACATGCGTTATCATTTGCTTTTGAGATCATAATTCACCCTATTATGTTGCAAAAGAAACCTTCATTTAATTACCAATTAATCAAAACAAGCATTTTTTATTCAAATTGGTAACTTTCTTAGCTTTTCAAGCTCTTGAAAAAATTAGATTGATGTGCGAATGTCTGAAGTGGTGATAACACATTCAATCCACGCTGTTACACAAACTGTGTGATCATGTTAAATTGCTAAATAATATTAAAACTATTGTAAATTTTACATTTGAAGTTCAAAACATTGTTAATAAGTGATATACTTACGTATAGTCAACCTCAAATCAGAAGATGTGATGATGTTTGAACAAGAGCCAATATAAGTGGCGTCCCGATCTTGATCGACATAAGGAGTTATCACGGCCCATGGAACAGCCTCGCTCTGCATCCTTCGCTAAAATTTCTAGGCCTAACTTGAGCGATACAGAACTTACTCAAAGTCAATTAGCTCGACCGCCAAATATCAGAAGTCTTTAAAATTACACACGAATAAAGAAAAATGGCTCCCAAATCTTCTCAAACCTAGCAGAGATTTATAACACAATTTAAAATGTCAAATTTCGTAAAATTTCAACTTCACTTCGAGATATCAACGTTTTACACTTTGTTTTCTACAGTTTGCAATATATTAAACTAAAGATACACTTTTCCCCCTAAAAGTTGTGAAAACAGTGTGCAAATTAGTGGTTTGGCAGTCAAGCAATCCTCATTTGAATGAAGCGGGGTGAGACGAAAAGGTTTGGAGTCCGTAGCGCGCCGGGGAAAACTACACGTAATGTTGCTAATTGTTTTTATTAGTAAAAAAATACTTCAATAGCTTTTATTCTTTCTTAATTAATACACTTCAAAAGAGAAGAAGATAAAGAGTATCGTGATATAAATTTTATTACAGTCCACTTAATAGCAAAGGGACAGTGACGACTTAAACTTGACAAATTTCCCTCAGTTTTCTCCATTTTCGTCCGTTTTCAACAGCTCGAAGCGGGTAGTTTGTGGTACCTAATAGGTGGAGTGTTATACAGCCATTTTCGTTTTCTTACCAACCTCTCTCTTGCTGAGGAATCCTCGATTTATGACCTGAAAAAGTCTCCCAGCTGCTGCTTTTTGAGTGGCCAACTCTTCATTGATGCCTCCCTGTCGGTCTATAATAGCTCCGGTGTATTTAAAGTGGTCAGCCTGCTCCAGGACCTGTTCTCCCAGCTTAATCTGATGCCTTCTTTCTTCTCGTGATATCACCATGGATTTTGTTTTAGAGCTGCTTATGACCATTTCTGCCTTCTCCAGCTCTTCTTTGAAGACTTGCAGGTTGGAATGAAGATGTGCCTCTGATTTAGCAATCAAGGCAACATTATCAGCAAATGCCAGCTCTGAAATACAGACCTGTCTCATCTTCCAGTACCCCACTGAATAATTTCCTGCCTTCTCCTTACATGCCTTGATGACATCATCCACGAGGAATATTAAAAGATATGGTGACAGAATATCACGTTGTCTTACACCAGTGATGGTCCTGAACTCTTCTGATTTTTGGTTTGCTGTCCTCATATAATTTCTGCAAGACTTGTAGAAGCTCTGAATAGCATGAATCAAAGGTGATAGAATGTTCTTCCTTGGAAAAGGCGTTTGACAGGGTCCCTTGGAGCAAACTTTGGGACTGTTTGGCAAGGAAGAACATTCCAGCACCTCTGATTCATGCTATACAGAGCTTCTACAAGTCTTGCAGAAATTATGTGAGGACAGCAAACTATAAGTCAGAAGAGT
This sequence comes from Oreohelix idahoensis, assembly GCA_024509875.1. Taxonomy (NCBI): domain Eukaryota; kingdom Metazoa; phylum Mollusca; class Gastropoda; order Stylommatophora; family Oreohelicidae; genus Oreohelix; species Oreohelix idahoensis. Next base: position 470,486 of record JAMPIV010001653.1, on the reverse strand, counting down.
TCAGGACCACCACTGGTGTAAGACAAGGCGATATCCTGTCACCTTGTCTTTTCATACTCCTCATGGACGATGTCATCAAGGCATGTAAGGAGAGAACAAGAAAGTATTCAGTGGGGTACTGGAAGATGAGATAGGTCTGTATTTCAGAGCTAGCATTTGCTGATGATGTTGTCCTGATTGCTAAATCAGAGACACATCTCCAATCCAACCTGCAAGTCTGGAAGGAAGAGCTGGAGAAGAGAGGGATGGTCATAAGCAGCTCTAAAACAAAATCCATGGTGATATCATAAGAAGAAAACATCAGATTAAGTTGGGAGAACAGGTCCTGGAGCAGGTCGACCACTTTAAATATCTCGGAGCTATTATAGACCGAAAGGGAGGCATCAAAGAAGAGTTGGCCACTCAAAAAGCAGTGGCTGGGAGACTTTTTCAGGCCATAAATCGAGGATTCCTCAGCAAGAAAGAGGTTGGTAAGAAAAGAAAGATGGCTGTATACCGCTCCACCTATGTCCCAGTCTTGACATATGGATGCGAGTCATGGGCAATGACTACAACCCACAAAAGCCAGATCCAAACCTCAGAAATGAGGTATCTGAAGAAGGTGGTTGAAGTAACAAGAAGAGACATGGTCCGCAACCAGACGATACGTCAAGGCCTAAAATCCCACCCGCTGCAGACCCAAATAGAACAGTCCCAACTAAGATGGTTTTGCCATGTCTGCAGAATGGGAGAAGATCGGATACCACGACAAGCATGGGAAACAAAGAGCCAGGAATCCAGACCTACAGGACGACCCAGAGTCCGCTGGAAGGAAAACATTAGACAATCTTTGAAGGACCGAGGACTAGAATGGAACCAGGCCAGGAAGAAGACAGCTGATAGAATAGTCTGGCGCTCTCTCTTCCAAACCTCTACACCTCATGGTAGAAGGGGAACGACTAAGTAAGTAAATTACTATTTTGAGAAAATTCTGCTCCACAAACATCACACTTATAAAGTTTCTCTCCTGTGTGTGTCATTTTGTGACTCTTTAAAGCACCACTTTGAGAAAATCCTGCTCCACAAACATCATACTTTCAAGGTTTCTCGCCTGTGTGTGTCACTTTGTGACTCTTTAAAGCACCGCTTTGAGAAAATCCTGCTCCACAAACATCACACTTATAAGGTTTCTCTCCTGTGTGTGTCCTTTTGTGACTTTTTAAAGCACCACGTCGAGAAAATTCCGCTCCACAAACATCACACATATAAGGTTTCTCTCCTGTGTGTGACCTCTTGTGTCTCTTTAAAGTACCATTCTCAGAAAATTCTGCTCCACAAACATCACACATATAAGGTTTCTCTCCTGTGTGTGTCCTTTTGTGACTCTTTAAAGCACCATTCTGAGAAAAATCTGCTCCACAAACATCACACTTATAAGGTTTCTCTCCTGTGTGTGTCATTTTGTGTATCTTTAAATTACCATTTTGAGAAAATTCTGCTCCACAAACATCACACTTATAAGGTTTCTCTCCTGTGTGTGTCATTTTGTGACTCTTTAAAGTACCGCTATGAGAAAATCCTGCTCCACAAACATCACACTTATAAGGTTTCTCTCCTGTGTGTGTCATTTTGTGACTCTTTAAAGCACCACTTTGAGAAAATTCCGCTTCACAAACATCACACTTATAAGGTTTCTCTCCTGAATGTGTCATTTTGTGACTCTTTAAATAATTATTTCGAGAAAATTTTGCTCCACAAAAATCACACTTATAAGGTTTCTCTCCGTTGTGTGTCATTTTGTGACTCTTTAAATCACTACTACGAGAAAATCCTGCTCCACAAACATCACACTTGTAAGGTTTCTCTCCAGTGTGTGTCCTTTTATGACTGTTTAAAGCACCACTATGAGAAAATTCTGCTCCACAAACATCACACTTGTAAGGTTTCTCTCCTGTATGTGTCCTTTTGTGTCTCTTTAAAAGACCACTTTGAGAAAATCCTGCTCCACAAACATCACACTTGCAAGGTTTCTCTCCGGTGTGTGTCATTTTGTGACTCCTTAAAGCACAGCTTTGAGAAAATCCTGCTCCACAAACATCACACTTATAAGGTTTCTCTCCTGTGTGTGTCCTTTTGTGTGTCTTTAAACTGCCATTTTTAGAAAATTCTGCTCCACAAACATCACACTTATAAGGTTTCTCTCCTGTATGTGTCCTCTTGTGACTCTTTAAAGCACCACTATGAGAAAATTCTGCTCCACAAACATCACACTTGTAAGGTTTCTCTCCTGTGTGTGTCCTTTTGTGACTTTTTAAATCACTACTATGAGAAAATCCTGCTCCACAAACATCACACTTATAAGGTTTCTCTCCTGTGTGTGTCATTTTGTGTCTCTTTAAATTGCCATTTTTAGAAAATTCTGCTCCACAAACATCACACTTATAAGGTTTCTCTCCTGTATGTGTCCTCTTGTGACTCTTTAAAGCACCACTATGAGAAAATTCTGCTTCACAAACATCACATTTATAAAGATTTTCTTCTGTATGTTGACTTTTGTGACATTTTGAATAAAGTTTTTGTCCTGTAAGTTCATCACACATGTAAGATTCTCCTTCTGTATTTGTCACCTTGTGATCACTTTGACAAAATTCTGCTTCACTGACATCATATTTGTAATGTGTCTCACTATTATGCTGCATTATGGGTTTCTTTGGATAATCAGTTCTAGAAAACGTAATAAGACCATCACACTTGTTAGGTAGTTCTTCTTTAAGCTGCATTACATGTGCCTTTAGATAACCAAAATGAGCAGCCCCCATACCAATAAGATCATATTTAGAATGCTTCTGTGCTTTTTGTATTCTTTCTTGTTGACATAGATTGAATTTTGTAGCTAATTCTACATTACCAACATTACTTATATAACACTTTTCTCTCATATGTGAAAGTTCATGTTCATTATGGTCACCTTTCTTGCTAACCTGTACTCCACAAACATGACAGCTGAAAAGACTCTCTTTTGTACCTATTATTATTTCATCTGATTGTACACTGCCACACAATTTAAAACCTTCTCTACTTCCACTGTTGAGAGTACAATCATCATAGACTATTGTTGATTTCCTACTGCAGTTTTCATTTTGTGAGACTGCAGTATCAATCTCAGGAGTCAGATTCATGTCTACAGTCATTATCTTAGAGTCTGTGACATTCGGTGATTGTACCTCTTTTAATCTTGATTCAATGTTATTGTCTGTATTTAGTGTTGCAGCTGCCGTACTTACATCAACTTTCATTTCACTCACAATTTTTTCTGTGAATTCTGGCAACACTTGATTGAATGTGGCATTTTGCACTGGTTCACTCTTTATGAAACTGTTCATAATTTTTAAATCTGGAATGTCAACACTAGAGTATAGGCGGGATCGCTGGCTACAGGAATGGTCACCTGAAATTCATTGAATAAAACATAATAGTAAAAACTTCAGATAATTATGGCAAGCATAACAAATTTTAATTCTGTATGTTTTGTAGCATTATATAAAGTTGCATAACTTTTAAATCATACCTAATATGACATTAGGTATGATTTAAAAGTTATGCAACTATAAGGTTATTTAAGAAGTATTTGTTTCTGTCTGATGTGTTAATAGTTCATGGTGTATTGCATACTATGAAACTAATAGTATACATTTAATCATTTTAAACAGTGTTGCAAAATGTTTTTTTTTCATGCGGTCGCTAATCACATATATTCATTAATATTTTTATTGTTTGATTACTTCCCATGGATGTGAGAAATGAGTAATAACAATTTATTTCTGAATTACTTCCCTCCAAACAGTCCTGAAATGATTACAAATATTATATTTTTAACAATTATTTTTTTCTGTCATAACTAAAACGTTTTTGCAAGAAAAGAACCTCATGACATTACCTGATAGATCTGTGGAGTAACAGTACTGTTTCAGTAAAATTCAAACTTTGTTTTTGATAAAATGAGTTTTGCTCAATTTCAGTGATGCCTGCAATTGTATACCTAGACACTATATAACTATGGAGCCGCGGTAGCATAGTGGTTAGTGCACTGGCTTCCTAGCGCAGTGGTCTATGGTTCGATCCCCAGATGAGGCGGAAAATTTTTAGGCCACAAACGGCTCCTGGGTCGACCCAGCCCCCAAATGGGTACCAGAGCTACTCTGGGAAGGTTAAGGCGGCCGGCGTGATGCCGACCACATCACCCCTCGTGTGCCGACGGTCAAGATAATATGGGCCTAACACCATATTCCCAATATGCCTCAATGGGCGTGTAACGGGTTCCTTTACCTTTACCTTACACTATATAACTGCAACTATTTCTAAAGCTTTTAAAATTTCCACTATTTCTGCTGTAAAGATGGATGTATTACCTGTTACTTTATATCTTTTGTAAATTTTAAATTTTTGTGTTGCTATTTCCATTCCAAAATGTCCATCTTAATCATATGCAATGCTGGGTCCTCAACAAGTTTCACCACAGGGGAAATACCTGAAAGTGTGTGGATATTTTAAGGAGTCAATGTTATTTGCCTCACAGACAGAGGTTCACTTCCACATTTGTATGTATATTATAGTATTGTGCATAACTGGTGGTCATATAATAATGACACCAGGTATGCTTCCATGTGGGCGGGTGTTCAGATAAAAGGTAATTTCACTATATAGCATGCTTGGGCATAAATTACTACTGAGACATTATCAAGGAAGATTGTGTTCAAATGTACATGTATCTAAGGTATGAATTATAGAAAGAAAAATTGGCAAGCCATTATGCTTATATTTCTACAATTTTTTTTGTACAACGTGCATGAGTATATATTACTACTACACAGTAACACTGTATTCACATTGTATATATATCTAAAGTAGACATGTCATAGAGCATGGACATAACTGAATTTTATGTGCAGCATTCTTCAAATATGAATTATTGAAAACTCATGAACGGAATCAGGAGACACCATGAATATCTGTTTGGAGTGTGGTTCACAGTGCAGACAGACCATGCTCCATTGGCATTTCTCGGAGCCAATAAGGAATTTAACACAAAGATTATGCGTTGGGCTTTGTTGCTAAGCGTGTACTCATTTAAAGTACAATATATACTAGGAAAAGAAAATGTAGGAGTGGATTTTATGAGTTGAAATTGGAGCATGGAGGAGGAGAATGAAATTGAAGATAGCAATCACTCGAAAGATATGGATAACAGTAGCTCTATTTCCATAAATGAGACATGAATAGGGTTTCATATCTTCAAGCCTGGACGAACTGTGATGGATATATGTAAATATAGCCTCAGTAATCTGACCACCTTTTCTTCCTCATTTAGTGTTTACGTCCTGGCAAAGGGGCAACCGACCCCAACCAGGCACGTCCACAGGTGGCGGATAGTGGAACGACCTCCAAATATGGTGTGTCAGCTGCGAATTAAGTCAGCATTGCTGGACGAATAAGCAGTCGCAGACCAAACGGCGATGTCCTCCCAGCAGGACGGGGAGGTTAACAGGTGGCACTGATACCCGCACTGAAATCCCCATATGTCCTATGATGGGTGCATCAAGCGAGTAAGAGCCGCTATAAGCTCTAGCCATGGGGAAGGTAAACCTCAGTAAACAAACCAATCTGCTGCCTTGCAGCTACCACCGGGAGATGGAAAGGCTATGGGAGACAATCCTGAACAACAAACACAACCCGGCCTGCCGAAGACGGAGTGTGTTAGCTACGGCGCAGACACCGGGAAAAATTAGGACACACACGCTTTTGCGGTATGGAGTCATGCGACAATCTCGACTTACATCATGGCGTCGCTCCTATCAGCTACAACCGGGAAGGAGCAGAGCCGGGCCCCTAGCCTCGAAAGGGCCCACCCAAGCAACCGGTGCCTTTGCCAACCAAATGGTCGGGGGAAGGCAAAGTAGAGCAACTGACCAACCAACCCACTATCTTACAGTGGCTCAATGGAATGCAGAAGGAGTGAGGAACAAGAAACCGGAGTTACAAGAATTCCTCAGGGAAAAAAACATCGATATAATCTGCATCCAAGAAACTCACCTAAAAGATACCCAACGATTCTTTGTACGTGGATACCAATCCTTCCGCCAAGACAGGGCAAAAAGAACTAAGGGAGGAATCCTCACATTGATTAAAACCTCAATCCCAGCAGTAGAGACACACAGATCTGGTGAGGACGAACTTGAATACATAACAGTCCAACTATTGCTGCCCAGTGGAGACTTAATGATCACAAACTGCTACAGCCCTCCAACCACAACTCTGGAGCTACACAAAGTGAAGCTTGCAGCATCGAGACACCTCATTATGGGTGACTTCAATAGCCACTCACCCAGCTGGGGCTATGACGCAACAGATCCAAGAGGAGAAGAGGTGGAAGATTGGATGGTAGAGAATAAACTAATTCTAATAAACCAACCAGAGGATAAGCCCACCTTCTATTCCAGAGTATGGAAAACAACGAGCACACCAGATCTTGCTATGGCTACAGATGACATACATCGACTCACCACCAGAACAGTAAATACTCAACTTGGGGGAAGTGACCATGTACCAGTCACATTACAGATATCTGAGATAAGAAGTGCAGGAGAAATCAATATGTCTCCTAGCTGGAATTTCAAAAAAGCAAACTGGGGATTTTTTAAAGAACAAGCCGACAATTTCTGTCAGAACATTGCCCACTCAAATAACATCAACAAAAACATCTCCATCATCAGTGAGGCAATCATCCAAGCAGCAAAGAAGTCAATTCCACGAGGTAAACGATGAGACTACAAACCATACTGGAGTGACAACCTGGGAAAACTCCATAGTGAATTAAATAAAGCACAGGAAACTATGGAGCAAAATCCCACATTAGAGAACACACAGAGGCACAACAGCATAAAACAAGCTTTCAATGAACAAAAGAAAGCTGAAATCCAAAGAAGCTGGTACCAGAAGACCAGCAGTCTCAACATGGAAAAGGACTCAAGCAAGCTATGGAATCTGACAAGAGTGCTAAATGAAGAAACAACAACCAGCTACTGTAAGACTGTCATCAAGAAAAATGAAAAATACCACACAGGAAAGATGGCAGCAAACATCCTGGCAGATTTCTACAAGGAAGAAAGCACCACATCACTCTCACATGCACGGATCCAAGAAGTACGTAAGGAAGTAAAAGAAAAACTGAAGCACCAAAACCCAGATATCTGCATGAAGTCACCCCTTACTATGAGAGAACTCAGTGCTGCCATAACAAAACTAAAGAACAGAAAAGCTCCAGAAAAAGATGGCATCACAAATGATATGATCAAGAACCTTGGACCTGTAGCCAGGCACAAGCTCCTCCTAATCTTCAATCAGTCATGGAGTACTGGAAAATTTCCAGATCAATGGCGAGAAGCAATCATTGTTCCCATCAGAAAGAAACAAAAGGAGAAAACAAGCAAGTCCAGCTACCGACCAGTTAGCCTACTGAGCTGTCTGGGTAAGGTAATGGAAAGAATGGTGAACTCAAGATTACTGAAACATCTGGAAAAAAAACCATCTGCTTGATAACACACAGTCAGCATTTAGGAAAAATCGCAGCACCGAAGACCAACTAGTATATCTAGCCCAGGAAGTAGAAAATGCCTTTCAGTAGAAAATGAAAGTACTGGCTGTTTTTGTAGACTTGACAAAAGCCTTTGATAAGGTATGGAAAGATGCTCAACAGCAAAATTGAAGGGAGAATGTTCAACTGGATACAGGACTTTCTTCAATACCGCAAGAGTAAAACTTGACGGGAAACTGAGCCATCGCGTCACTCTACAACAGGGTGTGCCACAAGGAGGAGTTATTTCCCCCACACTTTTTATCATATATATAAATGATATTGCAGAGAAACTGTCCGGGCATATCTCCAGGGCTCTTCATGCTGACGATTTTGCTGCCTGGTGTGCTGCTGAACATTTGCCTACTGCGAAGTTCAGGATGCAAGCAGCGCTAAACACCATCGGTAAATGGGCATCAGATTGGGGAGTACAGATAAACCTCTCCAAGACAGTAGCAACCTGCTTCTCTCTGTCAAATCGCTGAGAAACGATCAAACTGCAGCTAAATGGAACTGAACTTCCAATCGAGGAAAACCCAACATACTAGGAGTCAAGTTGGATAAGAGACTCACCTGGAAGCCGCACATAAAAGCAGTAGAACAGAGAGCAATAAGAAAGCTCTCTATTATGAAGAAACTGGCTGGCACAAGTTGGGGGGTAAATACCAACATACTTAAAAAAGTCTATACAGGCACAGTCAGACCTGTACTTGAATATGGCATGTCAGCCTGGGCCACAGCATCTAAAATAAACACAGAATGTCTAGGGAAAGTGCAAAATTCAGGCCTTAGACTAATCACTGGAGGGATGAAGACTTCTCCAATCCAGGCAATGGAGCGATACACCAACATCCGCTCTCTTAATGACAGACGTGAGGAAAAGGTATTCACTCACAGTGAGAAGCTTCTATGAATGCCAAGTCATCCAATGCATGCCAAACTCCATAGTGTGACAAAGAACAGGCTGAAAAGAACCAGCTTCCTAAACATCTCCAAACATCTGCATCGATGCCACAAAGACCTCCTCCCAAATCGATCTACTGAGATTGAAATGTTAATTGATTACGAGGAGCCAGACGACTGCCATGGAAATATATCTATCATCACAGAAGTCCCTGAAATAAAAAAGAAAGGCCACCTGACCCCTCAACAACTAAAAACTTTGGCTCAAGAAATGATTGAAGAAAAGTACAACCCGAAGGAGTGGACACATGTATACACAGATGGATCTGCTGAGGGGGCAGTAAAGAATGGTGGAGGAGGCATTTTTATAAGATTCCTAAATGGAAAGATCATCCGAAAGGCCTTCCCAACTGGAAAGATCTCCAATTTTAGGGCAGAAGCTATGGCACTACTGCAAGCCCTGAAGATCCTCACCAAACCTGAACAGCAGCCACAAGCTAAGATAGTAATCTTCACTGACTGCAGATCATTACTTGAATCAATACAAAACACCAGAAATGATAACATGATGAATGAGATCAGATCTGAGCTTAACATCATCCAAAGGTCATCAACCATTGCCCTTCAGTGGTTACCTGCCCATTGTGGAATCGCTGGTAATGAGAAAGCAGATGCTCTATCAAGAAGTGGAAGTAAAATGGAACAATACAGCCACCCATTGCCCTATCGGGAAGCAAAAACCATCATCCACAACAAGTACAAAAATCAGTGGAAGGAGGAAGGGGATATATACAGCAGAGATGACCCAATCCACCACCTAAACAGGCACCAACAGACGACAATTTTCCGCCTGAGAACTGGTCACTGCAGATTACTTGGACATCTCTATCGCCTCAAGATATCCCACACAAATGAATGCCCATGTGGAACTGATATCCAGACTCCAGAACACATTCTCCAGAACTGCCCAACCCATGATAAATTGCAACGTGCGACCTGGCCAAAAGGTGATGAGCTCCAGCAGAAGCTATGGGGCTGCCGCGCCGACCTGGAAAAGACTGTGGACTTCGTCCTGGCGACAGGCCTGCAGATTTAGCATGACTACAAACCGAACACAGAAGAAGAAGAAGTGTTTACGTTTTGCAAAAGCAAAACCATGCAATTCACTGTCTGTTGACTCACTTTTGAAGCCACGGCTACTTTTCCTGCTTACATGCACTCCTTCTTCTTCTTCTTTGATCCTTAGCCACCGACCGTCAAAGCAGTCAGTGGCCATTACACCTGGTGGCATCTTAGGGCAACAATGAATTGACTCCACTTTGCTCTGTCGGCGGCTATCCTTTGTACAGTGCCCCAACTCTGGTTCATTCTTTGCATCTCAGCCTCCACAGTCCTCCACCAAGTTGTATTTGGTCGGCCTCTCTTTTGTTTTCCTTCAGGGGGTCTATAGCATAGCTGTTCTTGTGATGGCATTGGGGTCTCTTCTGAGGACATGGCCAACCCAGCTCCAGCATCTAACCAGCTATGATGGTGTGCATGTCCTCTTGCCTGCTCCGAGTAAGCAGATCTTGGTTGGGGATGGTATTCGGCCAAAAGATTCGGAGAATTTTTCTTAGGCATGTTGTGTGAAAAGAGGACAATTTTGACATTTCCTTCTCTGTAACTCTCCAGCTCTCTGCGCCATAGAGAAGCACAGAGCTCTTATATAATCCTAATTTTGTGCTTGTGCTGTACTGAGAGGACTTCCAGATGTTGTTTAAACTAAAAAAGACTGTTCTTGCCTTATTCATTCTGTTGTTGATGTCTTTGCTTGCTCCACCGTCTGGTGTTATTATGCATCCTAAGTATGTGAAGGCATCTGTCTGTTCCAGTTGCTGATTCCTTACTGATATGGGCTCAGAGTTTCTCACACTGAGCATCATGACCTCTGTCTTCTTTCGGTTGATGTTCAAGCCCAACTGCTGGCTATACTTATTAGTATAGCCAGTTACATTCATTAATGAGCATTTACAAACTTTCACAACCGACAGTCTTAACAAGAGGGGAGCAAACTTGGGTGTTTACCTGAGTTCTCACACGAGCTGAGATGTCAATCATTGGATAGTGACAGAAAGCACAGGGAGGAACAGATCAGACGTCGGTAGCAAATGCAAGGGTGATAATAATACTTACCAACCGCTTTTGATGTCCGTGATTACCTCTACACCTCACGGTAGAAGGGGAACGACTAAGTAAGTAAGTAAGATTTCCGGGGACTTAAGTATTTGATCTACAGCAGAGGGAGGAAATCAAAGAAGGCCTGTTCACATGGCCCATGTCTGTTTTATGTCGTTTCGGCATCGTGAGCGAGCGAACAGGAAAATCCTTTATCTCTGTAGACAAGCTCATTGATTTCCCCTGTTAGGCCGAAGGCGTGAATTGTAGCACCCTTTAGAGATATTGCAGAAAATATGTATAAATACTGCGTCCTCTTCAAGCCAGTTATTAAGTCACCCAGAAATTTTGGATAATCTAGTTCATTATTCTAGAGTCCTTGTGAAAGTGTATTATTAGCATTTCGTGGTGAACTAGAGCAACTGCACAACAACGTGGAAACATCTCGAAAGCAGGCAGAGACCAGTCCGTGCCAAGAACACCACAATAACTACCAGCAATCTAAGGCCAAATTCCAAAGGGCCAAGTTGCAGGCCAGGCGGAGAAGCTGAAAGGAGAAAACAGAGTCCTTGAACTTCGAAGGAGATACAAGGAAACTGTGGAAGCTGGTAAAACAACTTAATGATGAGGGTACAGGGAGAAACTCAAAGATTGCATTGTACAAAGATGGAAAAATCCTCATGGGAAAACAGGCAGCTGATCCCTTTGCAGACTCCTTTGCTAAAGACAACAAAATCGAAGTAAGCCCAGAGAAGCAACAGGAGACTCATGAGAAACAACAATACGCAGGATGAGATGGAACCATACCTGAAGTTATGGAGGCACCAATCACATTCAGAGAACTGGAGCTTGAAATATCCAAATTGAAAATGAGAACGTCGCCAGGAGTTGATGGAGTGTCCAATGAAATGATTAAGAACTTTGGAACCGCAGCAAAAACAAAGCTGCTGCAGATCTTCAATATCTGTTGGAACTCAGGCAGAGTTCCACAGACCTGGAGGGAAGCAATCATGATACCACTCCTAAAACCAGAAAAAGACAGTTCCACTGCCTCCAGCTACAGACCAATCAGCCTTACAAGCTGTCTCTGAAAAACAATGGAATGTATCATCAACCTCAGGCCACAGTGGTACCTTGAAAGTGAAAACCTTCTTGTACCACAGCAGGCAGGCTTTAGGCAGTGTTACTCTACTGAAGATCAGGCAACTTACCTTTCTCAAGAAATTGAGGATGCGTTCCAAGATAAGAAACTGGCACTAGCAGCATGGATAGATCTAAGGAAAGCATTTGACAAGGTTTGGAAAGAAGGGCTTCTGAAGAAACTGAGAAACTGTAGAGTGAATGGTAGGATGTATAAATGGGTGAAAGCATACTTGCATAACAGAAGAGCCTGAGTACAACTAGATGGCCTCAAGAGTAAGAAAATTCTACTATGTCATGGTGTCCCTCAGGGAGGGGTTCTGTCCCCCACACTTTTCCTAGTCTACATCAACGACCTGGTTGCTGAATTACCACATGGAATGAAAGTGGCAATGTACTCTGATGACCTGATAATATGGTGTACAGATGAGCATGCAACAGTGGCCACCAAACTGCTACAAAGAGCTAAAGATGCCTTAACCTCGTGGGCAAATAGATGGGGTGTCAGTATCAGCAGAGACAAGTGCAGCACTATGCTCTTCAATCTCTCTCCCAAACAAAAAGCTGGTGTCATCAAGATAAATAAGGAGCTCCTGAGAAAAGATAAACAACCTACCTATCTTGGAGTTACATTGGATGATAGGCTGACATGGAAGCAGCAAATCAACAAGGCAGCAACAAAGGCCAGGAGGAAGTTAGCAATCCTGAGAAAACTAAGTGGAACCACATGGGGAGCCAGCGGGCAAATACTTAGTAAAGTTTACCAGCAGGGCATATGACCATACCTGGAATATGGGTCAGCTGCGTGGTGTCTAGCATCAAACACCACATTACAAGAGCTAGATAAGGTGCAAAACCAGGTGCTTAGGGTCATCATGGAGGCAATGAAATCAACGCCTATAGTAGAGATGGAGAAAATGGGGAGGATACAAGCACTGCGAGAATGCAGAGACACAAAAGTGCTAACACAGGGAGAAAAGTTCCTCTGTATGCCAAGCCATCCAATGAAGGACAGATTCCAAAACCTAGCAATGGGGCAATTGAAAAGAAGCAGCTTCATCCACCAGGCCAAACGATTTCATAGACAAACCTCAGACCTGCCTGAAGTTGACAGCCCCCTAAAGTCTGTGCCAGAACAAACCCCTTGGAGAGAGGAGCCTGGACTACCAATACACATCCAGACAAAAGTGAAAGGAATATTCGACAGTGATAACAGAACAGCATGCAACATAGGTCAGTCACTCTCAGTTTCCTGGATGATGAATACCCACAGGACCTCAGGGTCAGAGTATACATGGATGGGTCAGCACAGAATGCAGTCAAGAATGGAGGAGCAGGAGAGTACATAGAGTACCCAAACAACACTAGGGATATGGTCAGAGTACCAACGGGGAAATTCTGTAACAACTATGATGCAGAAATCCAGGCAATCAATGTGGCAACTGAGAAACTGTTGAACACCAATCTTGGTCCACAGCCTGTGGTATTCCTGACAGATGCAAGATCAGCACTCCAAGCACTTCAGTCCAGAACATTGCTAGGTATACAAGCCCTACTTTCTGAACTGTGCAACCAGCGCAGGGTCCCCATGCAATGGATACCGTCTCATTGTGGAATACCAGGAAACGAGAGAGCGGACCGACTGGCTAAAGAAGGTGCTGCAGATGAGCAACCGGATGTACCAGTTATGTACCATCAGAAGAAAAAGATGATCAAATCAATCAGAAAGCCACCAATACCAACGCAGGATGACTACCAAGCTATGAACAGATCAGAACAAATTGTCATTTTGCGCCTCAGAACAGGACACAACCAACTCCGCAGCCATGTATACAAAATTCAAGATTGGCAATTCAGCCATATGTACAGGAACCCCAGACTGCGGAGCACGTACTTCAAGATTTTCCCAAATATGATGTATTGAGGCAAACCCACTGGCCCAGAGAAAAACACTTGAAGCAAAACTGTACGGAACTCTGTATGAACTAGAAAAGACAGTGAAGTTTATACAAGAAACAACATTGCAGATATAGACAATATATTTCAAGCAAATGAAAGAAGAAGAAGAAGCATTTTGTGGAGATTGTTTCATTTCTGATTGCAGTAATAGAAATTAGCATTTACATTATTTAATGTGTTAAGTTTATCATTACAATTCACTGGGATTTTCTAGGTACTAAGACTAGCGTATTAAATAACGCATAGCTATTTTTTGTTCCAGATGTTTCAGTTGTAATGTAGATTTAATCACCCGCTATCACCCAGAAAGAGATGTTTAAATTGACTAATAAATACACTAGGCAACTGATAATTGATGGAATACAATTCACTTCTGATTCAATATGTGTAATTATATACGTGACTAGTGTAATATCATGTGGTGACACAAATAGCTAGTAATGACAAGCGATATTTGATAAAGTAGTCATAATTAAATTAACACTGATATTGTGCACTGAGTGTTTTACCGGGCGGGAGGGGGAAAGGCTGCATACCTAAAACCAACCTGTACCAGCTGAGCAAAGCACGATAAGATAGGATAAGACACCATTGTGCCTTTTAATTTAATTAGATGATGGAGAGGATAAGAGATCATACCCTTACGCGTGATAGGATATTGATATTTTGGTAAAATGTTTTGTTTTCTTCCTAATATAATGCTTGATCAAGTACCACCAGCTGCCTGCGGTCAACGTATGCACTGTAATTTTGCGCTATTGTGGTCCTTTTGCTGCACTGACTAAATCTACCACAAAAATTGGCTTATTCACGGCCTTACGTGTCCAACACCCTGTGTGAACAGGACTGGCCTCAGAGAAAAATAACAGTTTAAATGTAAATTTAAGTCAACTGGATGTACAAAATACTCAGAATGTTTATTAAATTTTATCAGCCCGCTGAGGCAATATACATAACATTTGTCCCGACTTCTGACAGTCATGTTTCAAAGTGAATTCTATCTACGAGAATGCGCTGTTTCATAATCGGCATTCACCCCAGAGAAAAACCGATAGGATGTATCATCATCATCTTTATTAACAGTTTACCAACCAGATGTTTCCTTTAGCTATTGGAAGTACTGTCTACTGTGAACACTAGATCGCAGTTTATATTTTGCTACATGAACTATCTGATGTGACATTTTCATATCCAATAATCAACCACCAAAGTAGGCGTTCCCCATTAGGAAAATTAATTATTAGTGGAGCAACTGGGGCTCACTTCGGAGAAGAAAACCACAGGTATATGGTACATGTACATTGATGGTTACATTCAAGAGATTGTTACACCAAGTTTAGGTAAGGCGTGATTGATGTGGCCACAAATGACACAGTGAGAGTGAATACTTTCTAGTTATGGAAACTGTACCATCCTTTATTTCTTTGCAAATACTGTTATTTTATGGGATAGCTTAACTAGGAACTTTGTTCTTTTCTTTACTGTCTATTTTATACCCTAGTGTTAATCTTTGACCTTTTGGGTTATTAACTTCTTTTTGGATCTTTTTTCTCAACAAGAAATGAGGGCACTGATACAGAGTAAATATTAGCAAGGGGAGGTGATCTTGAAAATGTTAAGCGAATAGATTCAATTGCGGGTTACGTTGCTTGATTAAGCTGATGTTAAGTTAAAATTGTGATAGGGGAATTCCCTCGTATGTTCGAGAAGTTTCCAAGTCGGTAAGCGTGGCGAACACTGGTCAGTTCAAATTGCGGAGATGTGTTTTCTCTGAACTGTCTTGAGCTGTGAGTAAGCTCGTGTGACTAGCCCATGCAAGTATTGAGACTGAGTTGTGTTTTTTAAACAGCCGAGTCTCGTGTCTTTTTTGGGGGACTAGTGTGTGAACTAATAGCAGTCTGTTTTTGGGCACCGACTGGAGAGGTCGGCCCTACAGTGTGTGTTTTGAATATGCCTGCGCAGTGCAAAAGTTATAGAGGCCATTATTTGTGTAGGCCAGTAATTCCTGAGTTTATTGAAGAATTATGTTTGTGAGTTGTTGCCGGGGCCCGAAAGGAGAGCAAAGAATAGTAACACTGCACCCTACCACGCATGTCGTAAAAAGCGACTAAGGAGGGTTGGGCATGGGGCTGTTTACCCCATCCCATAAAAACTTCGCACAGTGGGCTGATCACCTGCTTGCCAACCAATCTGATTACGGAAACAACGATAGATTGTTTGGTCTGTTTCTGTTCCACAAAGACGCCACTAGGCGTGGTGGAAACAGCGATAGATTGATCAATTTGTTGTTGCCCTAAGACGCCACTAGGCATACTGGCCACATACTGCTTTGCCGGTTGGTGGCTAAGGATGGAAGAAGAAGAAGATGTTTGTGAGTATTTTTGAAGAGGTAAGGATCCATGAAGGCGAGATTACTGCAAACTGCCAGGGAGTGCAGTCTTGCGAGAAATTGCCGTGAGTATTCACCATTTAGGTTGTTAGCACGGCGAGGATGATGTCCGTTTGCTAACCGGATCCATTGAGGTGATTTGAGGAGGCCATTGTTATTATTGAGAGGATCCATATTTACATTAGAGCGCCAATGTTGAGAGCGTCTTTGATGAGGCATATTTGAGGAGGCCATTATTTATTATATTTGAGGAGGCCATTGTTATTATTGAGAGGATCCATATTTACATTAGAGCGCCAATGTTGAGAGCATCTTTGATGAGGCATATTTGAGGAGCGTCTTTGATGAGGTATATTTGAGGAGGCCATTTAAGTAGTTAGCACAGCGAGGATGATGTCCGTGTGCTAAATGGATCCATTGTTATTATTGAGAGGATCCATATTTACATTAGAGCGCCAATGTTGAGAGCGTCTTTGATGAGGCATATTTGAGGAGGCCATTATTTATTATATTAGCATGGTGATGCCGACCGTTGCTAAAAGGATCCAGGAGAATATTATAGCGCATATTTGAGGAGGCCATTGTTATTATTGAGAGGATCCATATTTACATTAGAGCGCCAATGTTGAGAGCGTCTTTGATGAGGCATATTTGAGGAGGCCATTATTTATTATATTAGCACGGTGATGCCGACCGTTGCTAAAAGGATCCAGGAGAATATTATAGCGCATATTTGAGGAGGCCATTGTTATTATTGAGAGGATCCATATTTACATTAGAGCGCCAATGTTGACTGCGTCTTTGATGAGGCATATTTGAGGAGGCCATTATTTATTATATTAGCACGGTGATGCCAACCATTGCTGAGAGGATCCAGTATTGATATTTCGTTAATGATTCTGAGAAGTGGAGATGTGACTGGAGTACTGTATTATTGTATTGCTATGACTTGTAATTTGATTATGACTGTGTATTTGATGTTAACGTAACGTGTTGTGGTGTAATAAACGTCATTAACTTTCACCTGCCGTTACACCATTCCATGCCTCTGATGCGTGTACCTGTAGTGTGTGAATGTACCCACGCACACTCACTGCAACATTTAACATGGTAGGAAAACAGTAGTCATGACAGTAGTAACGCATGACCATAAATAGCCTGTGTGTGGCGAAAGCTATGTCAACAAACAGATTGAATTCACTAACAGTATCTCGTGTGTAGCAGTGGTATGTTAGTCGTATAGAATTTGATATTTTCGACATTCGCGTGATATAAGAATTATGTTCTGCTCTGTGTGGGCGCATGAACGTTTTAAGCATTAACTAAACACCCACTCTCATTATATCATGAATGTTATTAAAACGTACGGTTACATATATTGGTGGTCTTCATTAACATACCATGGATTTAACATAACTCATGAAAAGGAATCTTTCTTCGGGTAACAGGCACCTATTGGGTTATTTTCCTATGTCTGTAAACATGATTATATTGATTTCTAGATGTTTGATGTTGTAAAGTTTAAGTGATAATAAACTAAGCAAAACTTAATTTAGTGTGTTGGTCAGACCTATATCCATTTACCATAGTTTTCATGTTTGTGTCCTGTTGTCGAATAATTGTGTGTGTGTGTGTGTGAGTAGTCAACTTATAATTTTATTTATAGGGAGGTTTGACAGATTGTCTTATTACCAAAAGATAGTCGTATAGATAGGTTGGACTAGAGACCTCACTCATTCCAGAGACAGATCTTCACCTTAATCTATTCACTCATGGTTTCTATTCTAACACCTTTCTTTCTCTGATAACCCCACTTTCTGCTATATTCAGAAGGGACCAAATATATCTCTATACCTATCTGAATGTATGACAACTACTCAGAGGATTCTAACCTCCAAAGAGACAGTTAATTTCCAGTATCCCTATAAATATGCCATTGATTCTCCTCTGTTCTTTTCTACCTGTAAAACTTATATTTAACATGCAGTTTTTACTTGAGCCAGCCTTCAGTGAGATCATCTTGTGCAGTTTTGGTACTTATTCCTATGTTCACTTATTCTATCAGTCCATCTTCCATTGGAACCGGCCACTATGGGTATAAATCTATGCAGTTTCAGGGGTTCTATAAGAAGGCAAAAGATGAGGATAACTGCTTCAAAAATGACACAGCTTCAGATGTGACTAAGGGCTTGCAATCTCATCATGTAAAACAGCCCACTTGAGAATTCATCCCCACAAATGCTGTTGATAGCCCTTTGCATCTTAAGAAGCATAGAAGGTACAATCATTCATGAGGAAATAAATGTATGAAACACTCTTTTACTGATAGTTGTAAAACTGGTTCTGCACTTAGCTACCCCTTTCTACAGCCCATGTCTCCAGACAACAGCTAGACTGGTAGCATGTGCATACTGTCTTACTGAATGTGCTACTATTCCCACTTTAACTACAGGTCATGCTAGATTACAGACAAGTGTATCAAAGATGTCAGTATCAACATTTTTTATGTGGTAGTTTAAGCTATAAGATCTCTTAATGCTTGATCTCACCATGACTACTTTTTAAAACCTCCTCCAATAAATTAGCTGTAGAAGAAAACAGTGTTACAAAATGATCCAGAAGATCCTTGGGGTGGCAAACATCTTGAAGTAACACAATAAAAACAGCACAGAAGTGTTTGAAGTATGTTTGTATATGCAACTGAGACTTGCTGAAAATCTGCAAATACGATTTTGCTGTTCAAAATGTGTTTGTTCTTCCATGAGTTTGTTTATTTAAAGCTTCTTTTACATGGTCTAGCATCACTGAGGTCAGAGTTTTGTTTAGTCATTGCCAAGGTTTATCTTCACAGTTGATGTAAATAATCAAATTGAATTTCTTAAGTAATTGAAATGTAACAAGCTGGCAAGGAAGAGAAACAAAGAAAAACAACACTGCAAAAATGGTGCTATGTTTAGGACATAAGAGAGGTAGAGGGAAAAAAACGGAGAAGGGAAATGGAGACAAACATGAAATGTATTCAAAGACATGGAAAAACAACTGAACAGATGGCATAGGACAGGAAGGCTTGATCTGAATTTGTTGAAAGCCTCTCACTCATTTCCTTTTCTAATTCAATTATAGCTAAATATAACTTGACATTTTTTAGGCCCTGTTTAATTTCTTCAGTAAGAATGAATTTTATTTTCTAGTACTAGCACATGGCTACTACTACAGTCTGCTCATGGCCCAGTTTTCACAGATAACAACCATTTTTTAAATTTCCTGTATATCAGTATGCAGCCAATACCTTTTTCTTTTTCTTGTGATCACATCTTTGATGTTTGCACCGTCAGACGAGTTCTTGTGATGAATTCGAGCATTGTCTGGAGTTCCTCTTTAGCTCCATGCAGCTTTGAGTTTAGTGTTGAGTCATTGGGCCAGTATATCTTTTTTAACTGGTCATACAGAGGACAATCCTGTAGAACATGCTCAGCAGTTTGTTCATTTAATCCACATGTGCACAGTGGTGAAGCAGACAATCCTAGCTTGTACATGTGTTTATTTAATTTGTTATGCCCTATCCTGAGGCGAAAAATTGTGATCTGTCCCTGCCAGTCATGAGTGTGGTAGTTGTTGTTCGGTTGATTCTTTTCTGTTCTGATAGCCTGGATAGCTCTCTTTTTCTCAAAGTATGTGATTTCGTTATCTTCTTGTTCACAATCTCCTCCATTTTTGGCAAGTTTATCTGCCTTTACATTTCCATGTACACCACATTGGGATGGTACCCACTGAAGTATGGTTCACTTTTTGGCAGCTACCTTGCTTAGTTCATTTCTCAGATGTGGGATTTTACGACCCTTGAGAACTTGCAGTACAGATAGTGCATCTGTGAGGATGACTACCTGGTGGCAGTTAAGGTGGTGTATCCATGATTGTTCGGGATAGCTTTCTTGGATCATACTCAATGTAGCAGTTTGTCTTTGCAGATCATTATACTCATTCAACAAAATGCTGTGCTGAAGTCGGCCAAAAGCCACAAATATCGCAGCTTCACTGTAAATGGACACAACGCAACCAAGGTCCTTTTCTGGACCAACGAAGAAGAAGAAGATATCCAATTCTGAGACCACTGATTGATGTATTAATTTGGAGGGTACTGCAGGCCTGTTTTCATGGTACAGGGTGGGCTTCAGTGGTGTTGTCTTCATGGACAGGTCTTCTTGATGCTGTCTTTTAAGTCTTTTTCCCTCATGGACAAAGCTGCTACGTTTTAGACATCCCGATGCCAGATCATCTAGTCTTGCCTTCATTGGGTGCATTGGCATACTGTTGTACTTTTCCATCTGGATCATGCTTTTTGTATCTCTTCTAAAGGACAATGTCTGTAATCTAGCAGCTTTCTGTATCTCTGATATTGGCATAGTTTTCAAGGCTCGTTAGTGTTGCGTACAGTTTCGCTGAACTTATAATCTGTTTAATGTACCTGTTTAGTTTGGAGACATTATTTTTAGATTCCTGATCAAAGGGGTATTACTCATGTTTTTACTTGAGTAGAATTCAACAGTGGTTGTTATCCCACTTGTTTTAACCTAGCCGGTCTAATATTAGAACCGATGTCTGGTTGCCTGACCATATATGGCTTGAATGGTCAGCGTTTCTAGGAATGTTTGCAACTAGAACTGATGTCTTATTACCTGACCATATAAGGCTTGAATGGTCAGTCTTTTCCTAGTATGTGTTCAACATTGCCCATATGAATTTAGCTCAGAAGGTCTAGCATCGATCGACGCATGCGCAGGTTTCTGTGGCGTTAAGTACGACTTCCGATCTGGAGTCGAGCTGTGGTTTTCAGAGTGTCAAGATGTGGTTTTGGCGTCTTCGACCTGGCTTTAAGCCTGGGGAAGGAAAGTCCTCTGTGGGTGAGACTAAGTTGTCTAGAGTTTGATTCCCCATGATATATTTCTAAGCGTCTAGGAGACGAGTGTATGTATTAGTGTTTTTGACAAGGTAAATTGCCCTTTGATTCATTTTCCTCTATTATCAGAATAACGTATAACATTTATTTACCAGCTCAGTGACTTTTTCCTGGGCGGGAAAGAGTCCTTTGATGATACGAGTTAGGAGCTCACGAATTATGCTGACATTATTTGCTTAGGGCCTGTGTATGCCCAAAGAACATTATATTATCCTATTGGACGGGGTCTGACCCACCTTGTTTGCTAAGGAATACCACAGAGGCCATTGTACCTAGAGGTCTGCCATGTTGTGTGGCCTGCTATATACTAGACAATATATCTGACATGCTAGTGTCAGAATCGAGTTGGTTTAAACTCATATTTAAAGACCCGCTGGCAATGCGGGGTATTTTGCTGTGGCTATAGGAAAAGAGTTAGATGGAAGTCAGCATCATATATGCCCAGCTTACAGATAGATGGTTGATGCAAACTGTACTAAACTGTCGTCATGTCTACAATGTTCCTGAGTTTTGTCAAATGACTATGTCCCGATGTCGGCGTCTCTGTTATAATCGTATCGTAATAAAGTATTGTAAAGTCAGCTGCTGTTAACAACGTTCTCTGACTTTACATGTGGTTGAGTGGGTGTATCGTGCCATTGTTCAAGAGCCTATACACATTTGCGTCCATCAATCTGATGTCTATAAACCCACACAGCATGACAACCACACATTCCTACGATCACTACACATCTGAGAGCCTGTACGTTTGAAAGAGACTTCATTACACCCGGTCAGTGCCTGAATGCCTGGTGACCTAGATTTGCATCATTGAATCAGATATAATGACGGATATGTCGAGGAGACATATTTCTGCCTAGAAGTCTTCTCTTATTTGTCGATTAGTCTACTGCCTGGGCTGACCTGACCCCCTACTCATCTACACAGTGCTGTAACATGCATGATGGCCATTCTACACATTTCAACATAATACATTGACCAGAGCTCGGGCCTTCAACTATACATCACACGTCAACAACATTAATTAACAACCCAACATTATGGTGAACCAGCTATGATGGGGCTATTGGCATGCTGTTGTCAACTGTGTGATAACTGAAGATACCTGTCGTTACCAAGTAGATTGTTGAAAGTTCAACGTTCCCTGAGCCCGTGTATTCAGGTGGTCAAGTTCAGATACCATCATTGCTGCTGTAATTCGGAAGGTCAAGTGCCGGTACTCTTGTTGTCACCATTGTTTTGAAGACCTGGTTCCAGTACCTGCATTGTTCTTATCATTTGAGAAGCAAGTTCAGAAGTACCCTTCAGCGTTGGATCTTCTGTTCCTTAGAATGCTGACTACTGTGCTCCTTTGTTGCGATTGTTGACGATAGGATTGCATCATAAGTTAAGTGGCATGTTTATTGTTGTGAATTGTACCATTGTATTGTGTAATTGAACCTTTCTCTTTACACAATCTTTGTTTATATATTACATGTTATTTGTTACATGTTATTTATATGTTTATATTTTTGCACGTTTTCGGTTGGGCGGTGTCTGTTATAGGATATCCCACGTTGCAGAGGACCTATAACAGCGTTCTGTAGGGACTTAGCAAATTTCCTTTATTGAAAATTGCTAGCAACATTTGTCACTATTTCTGTTTAGCTGTGACGAAGGATATGGTACCCAGTGCTGCCATAAGCTGCTAGCTGTCCCCCATTTCTGTGTCAAATTAGGATGGCTCTAATCCCTCTGGGTGACGAATTATCATTACTACCAGTAGTATATAATTTGCTTTTTTTCTTCTGAAATATATATTTTTATGCCCTTCCCGTCCATCTACACTGTACTTTTCGTCGTTTTTGTTATATTTTTCTGTTCTTTGGTTTTGATTTGATTTGTTTGTATCTGTCCGCCTCCTCTTTCTTTCATTTAGTTTTATACACAATTATGTTTATACACTGTTGAGTAATTTGTTTTGTTATACTTTTCGCAGTTATCATCACATGCTTTGTGATATTTTCTTTAGTTCTGCTATATAATTTATTTAATTTCTGTGATTGTTATCGTATTGTCCTTGATGCTTGTTCTTTGTTTACGTTATTGATTGTTGTCATACACTGGTTATATATATTCAGTCATATTTAGTGCACTTAGGATATAAAATTGATTGATGCTGTTATTATTATAAGGTGATTATACAAGTTCTTGGTTAAAGACTTGTCTCCCACAGTGATTGGAATAAAGTGAGTTGATTATACAAGTTCTTGGTTAAAGACTTGTCTCCCACAGTGATTGGGATAAAGTGACGTGATTATACAAGGTCTTTATTAAAAGACTTGTTCCCATTGAAGTTGGGATAAAGTAATTTGCTATTTCAGGTATTGATCACATATTGTTAGACATAATGTCTACACTAGAGTACTTTATTGAGCAAGGGAAAGCCCTTGGGATGACTGGAGATAAATTAAAAGAATTTGTGCTTGGCGAATATTACAAGGCTCAGGAGGCTGAAGAGAAAAGGTTAGAAAGAGAATTTGAGGAGAGAATCCAAAAACAAAAAATGGAACTCGAAGAGAGACGCTTAGCTTTGGAGCTGGAAAAAACGATAGATGAGCTTCAAAGTGATAAGAAAGCTCTTACTGATAAGTTATCAGCAATGAATTGTGAAAATGCTACATTAAGGAGTAGGGTGACGCTGTTGACAATGAATGATGATAAATCTGGTAAATTTCCTCTTACACAGAAAAAAGAGTTAGAGAATGAAGTGACCTCATTAAAAGAGATGTTGGATAATCAGGTAGATAAGGTGAACTCTTCCACGCTTGATTTAAAACTACTGTGGAAGATTATAGAAACATTAGCTCTTCCTCATGAGAATAAATTAAGACAATCTCAAATGAAGGAGAAAAAGGAACTTGAAGATGAGATGAGCTTTTCTCAATACGAAGAATGGTTAGAAGGTGATATGAGCTTGGCTCAATACGATCAATATTGTAAAGAAAATGCTTGCACCGGTGACTTGAAACAAGTCAAAATGGACTATGAGAAATTAAAGATTGAAGCTAAGAGACATGAGGATGACTTACATAAATCAAACTTGGAACTTGCTAGTGTGCAAGATATGTGTTGCAAAGTAAAAGTTCAGGCCAGGCGAGACAAGAAGTCTTATGAAGAAACAATTCTGGAATTAAGGGATGATGTGAATTTTTTGCGACATACTGCTATAAAGAAGAATATGGTATCTCTGGAGGAGATTAAGGAATTTAAGAATAGCAAGGATAGGGAGATTCAGTCACTACAACTTGAGTTAACACAGTTGAGAGCGAATAAAGAAAAGGAAGAGAAAGTTGATGAACTTATGACTACTCATGATCTTGCTATGGAAGCACTCAAACTTGAACTGAATCAAGAGAAAGCTAAAGCTTTAGAAAATATGTCTCAGATTACAAAGTTGAGAAAGGTTCTTAAAGATAGTATTGCTAAAGAGAAGACTCTTACTTCTCAGTTACAAGACATAAGGTTGGATTATAACAGAAAAATTAAAACCAACGATAGAATATACAAAGCTGTTGCTAGAGAGAAAGCTATGGCAGAAGTGGAAGTTACAAAACTTTGTAAGAGAGTTGACGCTCTATTAGATATTGTTTTATACAATAAGATGTTATCTACTACCAAGGTTGATAGATTTAAACATAAACCTGATGGTCAACAGGTTGCTAATACAAAGAGCCAGCTACATGCACTCAATGCTCATAGTAACACTAAACAATATGTGAACAAATCTTTTTGTGGCAAATATTGTTTCCCATGGAATAACGATACTGCCTCTAATGGGAGTTGGCGTCAGGCCAACAAAAGTAAATCAACTGTCAGTCTTTAAGATCACGGTGAGGACTTTGATAAATGTCATGACAAGATTCCTCAGAAAAACCGTGCATCGACTTTGCAAACTTCTGATAAATTAATAAAAGTGGACAAAACTATCAGTACCCATCGTACTCAGCTCAGTCAGTATGATGTACCTATTAAGCACATTGACACAGGAAAAAATAAAAGCAATTTTGCTAAGAGAGATAATCATGATTGTGAACAGTACCAAATGCGTCCATCACGTAGTAGTTCTTCTAGGAACGGGAGGCAATTTAATGGTCCTCAACATTTTGGTCCCAGTAACTATAGGAACTTTGATAGAGGTTACCAACCTTATGATAATTTTTCTTAGAGACAACAAAATCCATTAAAAAGATATTTTGATCAAAGAGAAAATAACAATCGTAACTATGCTAACTGGGATTCAAATCGGAGAAATAACAATGATTTCAATAGAGATAATACTGGTGATAGACCGCAATATGACGGTAGATCTTCTTATTGATTTCGGGGTTTGTTATATACCCATGACAGTTCTTTACTGTAACTATATATCAACACATCTGTTCTCACTTTACGTGAATTCATGTTATTGTGCTGTGTGATTTTCTTTCTCTGTTATCATCGTGAGATAACGGAGGAAGGTTTAGTGCTCACAATATATGGTCAAAATTTCACACGGCCACAGTTTATAGTTAAGAATGTATGTTTGATAACTATATATTAGAAAATCTTACGGTTGTTAAATAGAATGGTGTTATTTCTATTTTCTCAGCAAGTCATTGATGTTTTGAGAGAATCTGTACATGTTGCCAACCATGACGTATTGTGAAGTCCTCACTTGCCCTTGGGACGATACAGTAGATGTGCCCTCTTAAACTATGATCGGGTCTTCATTGTTCATCTACTTTGTTTATTGTGTATAAAACATTATGTTAAGAATATTATCACATGTTAACATGATGTAACCTTTTGTTGGTAAGGTGATTGTATCACTATGATGCGGTATATTTAGATAATGACACCGCTGTTTTTTTTTTGATGATGATGTTTCATTGCTAGTCTTGGAGATAGGGTACTTGACGTGAGATAAGATTATATGTATATAACATTTGCTTGCATTATAACATTGCTAGCACTGTAGTGTACATGGGTGGCACGTCCCTGGTATATATGTGTATACTTAGAGAAATGTTTTCTCTAATGTTCAGAGATGTATTCTCACCTGACGCTCTATGCGCCGAGTTAGCCTCCCATTAGGCATTATATTTATATGTGATATTTTTTCATCCATGCATCATTCGTGCGTTATGAGCCTGTGGTATGTTGCTCTGGGATGTATTTTTAAAAAAATGTTTCATTTTTTTTTTCCGGGGGGTGTGGTAAACTGTTGCTTACAGTTTTGCTGAACTTATAATCTGTTTAATACACCTGTTTAGTTTGGAGACATGATTTTTAGATTCCTGATCAAAGGGGTATTACTCATGTTTTTACTTGGGTTGAATTCAACAGTGGTTGTTATCCCACTTGTTTTAACCTACCCAGTCTAATATTAGAACCGATGTCTGGTTGCCTGACCATATATGGCTTGAATGGTCAGCGTTTCTAGGAATGTTTGCAAATAGAACTGATGTCTTATTACCTGACCATATAAGGCTTGAACGGTCAGTCTTTTCCTAGTATGTGTTCAACATTGCCCATCTGAGTTTAGCACAGAAGGTCTAGCGTCGATCGACGCATGCGCAGGTTTCTGTGGCGTTAAGTACGACTTCCGATCTGGAGTCGAGCTGTGGTTTTCAGAGTGTCAAGACGTGGTTTCGGCGTCTTCGACCTGGCTTTAAGCCTGGGGAAGGAAAGTCCTCTGTGGGTGAGACTAAGTTGTCTAGAGTTTGATTCCCCATGATATATTTCTAAGCGTCTAGGAGACGAGTGTATGTATTAGTGTTTTTCTGAAGGAATGACAAGGTAAATTGCCCTTTGATTCATTTTCCTCTATTATCAGAATAACGTATAACATTTATTTACCAGCTCAGTGACTTTTCCCTGGGTGGGAAAGAGTCCTTTGATGATACGAGTTAGGAGCTCACGAATTATGCTGACATTATTTGCTTAGGGCCTGTGTATGCCCAAAGAACATTATATTATCCTATTGGATGGGGTCTGACCCACCTTGTTTGCTAAGAAATACCACAGAGGCCATTGTACCTAGAGGTCTGCCATGTTGTGCGGCCTGCTATATACTAGACAATATATCTGACGTGCTAGTGTCAGAATCGAGTTGGTTTAAACTCATATTTAAAGACCCGCTGGCAATGCGGGGTATTTTGCTGTGGCTATAGGAAAAGAGTTAGATGGAAGTCAGCATCATATATGCCCAGCTTACAAATAGATGGTTGATGCAAACTGTACTAAACTGTCGTCATGTCTACAATGTTCCTGAGTTTTGTCAAATGACTATGTCCCGATGTTGGCGTCTTTGTTATAATCGTATCGTAATAAAGTATTGTAAAGTCAGCTGCTGTTAACAACGTTCTCTGACTTTACATGTGGTTGAGTGGGTGTATCATGCCATTGTTCAAGAGCCTATACACATTCGCGTTTATCAATTTGATGTCTACACACCCACACAGCATGACAACCACACATTCCTACGATCACTACACATCTGAGAGCCTGTACGTTTGAAAGAGACTTCATTACACCCGGTCAGTGCCTCAACGCCTGGTGACCTAGATTTGCATCATTGTACTGCCTGGGCTGACCTGACCCCCTACTCATCTACACAGCGCTGTAACATGCATGATGGCCATTCTACACATTTCAACATAATACATTGACCAGAGATCGGGCCTTCTTCAACTATACATCACACGTCAAAAACATTAATTAACACTTCAACAGTTAGCTGATTTGATTATAAGCATTGTCTTTTAATGGGTTTTCACTTATCAAACGGTGCCTTGTGTTGTAAGCAGTGCATGATCATTGAAGAAATCGGGTTTCTCTGACAGAGAGTTCTTTCAAATTATTAAGGAGGGGAAACCTGAGGCCTGTATATAGTAAATAAATAAACAAACAACACACAAAGGTATGTTATCAGGCACTCGGTAAGAAATAAAGAAGTAGAAGACCAGACAACAGAAAAACAACAGAAGTGATAGGCTTACCGGGAACCAAACCATGACCTTCCGAATGGCACCCACCGCCTAGCCACGGGAGCAAATCACTACTATCCACTCTGCCAGCTAAGCACTGCTGAAATAGTGCTTCACCGACAGAGGTCTAGCACGACCCCTCACATAACCCAGATATGTACCATAGGACAACCCAGACTAATTATAGATGCAATCACTTCTGCAGTTCCACTATATAACAGTATAGGCCAGATTACACATGACAATGGCCTTAATACTGTATGTAGTAAATGATAGAAGAATGAGAATAAGTAAAGGACAGAATGTAGGTTTTTGGTATTTTTATAAACACATAAACATATAAGGAGGGGAAACCTTAGGCCTGTAAACAGTAAATAAATAAACAAACAACACACAAAGATATGTTATCAGGCACTCGGTAAGAAATAAAGAAGTAGAAGACCAGAAAAACAACAAAAGTGATAGGCTTACCGGGAATCGAACCAGGACCTTCCGAACGGCACCCAATGCCTAGCCACGGGAGCGAATCGCCACTATCCACTCTCCCAGCTAACATTACTGGAATAATGCTTCACCGACAGAGGTCTAGCATAGCCCCTCACATGACCCGGATATGTACCATAGGACGACCCAGACTAATTATAGACGCAATCGCCACTATCCACGGATTCGCTCCCATGGTTAGGCAGTGGGTGCCATTCGGAAAGTCCTGTTTCGATTCCCGGTAAGCCAATCGCTTCTGTTGTTTTTCTGTTGTCTGGTCTTCTACTTCTTTATTTCTTACCGTGTGCCTGATAACATACCTTTGTGTGTTGTTTGTTTATTTATTTACTGAGTACAGGCCTCAGGTTTCCCCTCCTTATATGTTTATACGTTTATAAAATACCAAAAACCTACATTCTGTCCTTTACTTATTCTCATTCTTCTATCATTTACTAGACACAGTATTAAGGCCATTGTCATGTGTAATCTGGCCTATACTGTTATATAGTGGAACTGCAGAAGTGATTGCATCTATAATTAGTCTGGGTCGTCCTATGGTACATATCCGGGTTATGTGAGGGGTCGTGCTAGACCTCTGTCGGTGAAGAATTACTCCAGTAATGCTTAGCTGGCAGAGTGGATAGTGTCGATTTGCTCCCGTGGCTAGGTGGTGGGTGCCATTCAGAAGGTCCTGGTTTGATTCCTGGTAAGCCTATCACTTCTGTTGTTTATCTGTTGTCTTGTCTTCTACTTCTTTATTTCTTACCGAGTGCCTGATAACATACCTTTGTGTGTTGTTTGTTTATTTATTTACTATTTACAGGCCTCAGGTTTCCGCTCCTTATATGTTTATGTGTTTATAAAAATACCAAAAACCTACATTCTGTCCTTTACTTATTCTCATTCTTCTATCATTTTCTTACTGTCATTTTATTTACTTTCAAATTATTGTTGCGCAGGCTTTATAAAAGAAGTAAAAAGCATTGTGAAGGATGTCAGAACAAAAAGTGTGATGTCGGAGGGAGACTCAAAGTTGGCCAAGTCGATAGAAGAACTAGATGTCTATTTTATGCGTACTTTATTAATAACATTCAAGACTGTGAGATCCCAAAGCAGGCTGGGGCTCTCATTTATCAATGGGATAATTAGTCAAATTTCAGGCTGTAACAATGTAACTGCTGTTAATGAAACTGGGCACAATAATGGAAATATGTGCAGTACAAGTAACTAGGGTCATGAAAGAAGGTACTGGATATGTGATGTCAGAAGTAATGCCTGAAATGCTGTGAAAATATTTTCTGTTGGATTTATTATGTCAAATTAAACTTTGGATTGTCCTGGTTTGATTTATTCTCTCAATATATGTTGTGTGAATCTGTATGTCATTCCATCTTAACAGAATCATAAAATATAAGCTGTCAGGGTTACACAACACCTTGCATACTGTAGAAACCTTGTGTTTCCTGTTATCATACGGTGTGTTCTTGCATACTACATGTTTGCCACCTCTTTAACTTTTTTCTTTTCCTTGCCACTACTTCCACTTTTTTTCATTACTAACTTTCCCACAGGCTTCACATGCAAAGCTGTCTCATGAGATTTGCACTGGGCATAGCCACACCACATTCATTATAAAATTTGACTGATCCTTCTTTCTTGTTTATTTCATTCCGAATAAATTATTATGTGGCAGTCAGAATAAAATTAACCTGTTCTAGCATTTCATATTTATTTTTTATTTTCTTTACCGTAAGCCCGCTCTTACTCGAGGCAAAATCTCCGGTTAATATGTCTAACCTGAGACTGATTTTACACGAGCATCCCTTTTTTTCCTTGTACAATGACAGGTGTCCTCTCACCATTCAGGCAGATACTTGCTGATTTCGGAGGTACCATTAGAGCTGGGTTGGCTCAGGAGCCGTTCAGGTTATTCCAGTCCCTGGTCAATGACACTTCTTCAAATGTCTTTGCCAGGGCCTATCCTGAACAGCAGTGGAGAGGGGAGAGGGTAAAGCACCTCAATCTTGTCTCCTGTCAAGTCACAATGTTTTAAAGATGTTTTATATAGGCAGTTGCCCCAATCCCCCCTACCATTCTAGGATTTGGTGAAACCTCCTAACCTTCAATATGTGATCAGTAAAATAAACAATAAACCATCTACAACTCAATTCCTGCTATTCACCTACATTTACATTTGTTTTAATATTCTTTAGTGCCTTGTAAACACTTTCTTACAAGTCATGAACTTTAGTTAACTGTATACAATTAAGCTAGAATTTTAGATTAACAAATACCTAGTATAGACCACCATAAATTCTGAAAAAGATCACTTAAAACTGTCCAAAATAAATTCTTTATGGGTGCAGCATATTGCCATATAATTTTTTTCTTCTCTGAGCATTAACAGTATACCATACATCCAAACCACAATGTTATTAAAGCTTCTAAACAATGTTACAAATATTGTACATACCTTAACATCTGTTTCCTGCTTTATTTCTGCAAACAGACTTGTATCATTAACTGTCACATTTCTTCCAGCCTGAAAGCAATGAACTGTATTAGATGTTCTACTGTAGGTATCACTTTAAGAAAATAAAGTTATAATAAAAATATATTACACTAACACCTGAATACCATCAACACCAAGCAATAATTATTGTTAAATAGTGAGGCTTAATGCAGCTGCAATAGCCATAAACTTGCTTGTTGTATCTTAATCAAGATCCATCCCTTAATTTTTCTGTTATTTATCCATATACAAATATGACTGCTCAAGGAAGCTACGGCAGAAGAGCTTGAGGTAAAAACGTTGGACCTTCAGAATGATGTTTTAAAATCTCATTTATACTTACTTAGTCATTCCCCTTCTACCGTGAGGTGTAGAGGTTTGGAAGAGAGAGCGCCAGACTATCCTATCGGCTGTCTTCCTCCTGGCTTGGTTCCATTCTAATTCTCGGTTCTTCAAAGATTGTCTAATGTTGTCCTCCCAGCGGACTCTGGGTCATCCTTTGGGTCTGAATCCCTGGCTCTTTGTTTCCCATGCTTGTCGTGGTAGTCGATCTTCTCCCATTCTGCAGACATGGCCAAACCTTCTTAGTTGGGACTGTTCTACTTGGGTCTGCAGGGGGTGGCATTTTAGGCCTTGACGTATCATCTGGTTGCAGACCATGTCTCTTCTTGTTACTTCAACCACCTTCCTCAGATACCTCATTTCTGAGGTTTGGATCTGGCTTTTGTGGGTTGTAGTCATTGCCCATGACTCGCATCCATATGTCAAGACTGGGACATAGGTGGAGCGGTATACAGCAATCTAAAATCTCATTTATATGATAACGAATTTCTGGAATAATTTTGACCCAAAAAAAAACAAATTTTAAAAAAGATTACAGTGGATCACGGATGCTGATATGGATGATTGCATAACTATAAATAGTTGGTCAGTGACATACTGTGCCAAAGATTATAGTGGATCACTGATGCTGATATGGATGATTGCATAACTATAAATAGTTGGTCAGTGACATACTGTGCCAAAGATCATAGTGGATCACTGATGCTGATATGGATGATTGCATAACTATAAATAGTTAGTCAATGACACACTGTGCCAAAGATCATAGTGGATCACTGATGCTGATAAGGATGATTGTATAACTATAAATAGTTGGTCAATGACAAATGTGCCAAAGATCATAGTTGATCACTGATGCTGATATGGATGATTGTATAACTATAAATAGTTGGCCAGTGACATACTGTGCCAAAGATCATACTAAATACACTCTTGTTTTGACTCAAATAATTTGAAGATCAATTGACTTTTCTTAACCCTGATTATTTCTTATACAGGTGTGTAACCCATAATCCGAACATCCAAAAGCCAAGATATACCAAAAACTGAAAAGAGTTTTGGCTGACTTTTGGGCTACTTTTACGTTTCAAAAAAAAAAAAAAAAAAAAAAAAAAAATATTATTATTATTTTTAACTGGTATGCAGGGTACTGAACACACACAATGTTCGGTTTATTACATTTCGTCCTCTTGAAGCGCAGTATAAGCTGACATGTGTGCTATAATGTGATATAAATTTTCAAACACAACTATTTAGTTGTGTCTAGGCACCACTTTCAGCCATGTGTGAATATTTCTGAGCTCATTTTGAGTGGATATTTGTTAGCTAATTTCGTGACTTAAACTTCGTGAGTTTAATATCAATGTTAAAATGTTGAAAAGAGCTGCAGATACTCCTGTGGGTAGCAGTGGGAATAAGAAAAGAAAGCATTATTCATTATTGATAGCGCATAAGGTAGAGTTATTGCTGAAGCTTGATGGTGGTGTCTCTGAGCGTTACCTTACTGAAGAATATGGAGTAGGAACTACCACAGCATATGACATAAGGAAACGCAGACAAGCTGCTGAAGTTTTACATGGACAGTGATGACCAAATACTAATGTCAGATCAGAAAACTTTGCACAGAGGAAAAAATGAAGAAGTTTTGGCAGTTTATGGAATTTAAGAAAGACTGCTTAGATAGAAACAATAGTTTATGAGACAGATGGCACTGGGTAAAATCTACAGTAAGGCCATCTGTCTTACTGCCTATTCATGAGCTGAAAATCCTGTTCTGATGATGGTGATTAGAACATTGAATGTACATGTGCAGGTATTTAACAAAGTTTATGTTTGAAGTTTAAAAAAAAATATTTTTCTGATAAATAAATTGTACTACATAATTTAAGTGGGACAATTTTTGGGCTACTTTGAGTGATATTTTGGGCAACTTTGGGCTACTTCTGGTGATATTTTGGGCGTATTCTGAAAACCGAAACATGACCCTCCCCGAGCATTTTCGATTCTGGGTGTTGAGAACTGTTTCGGGGTGTGGAGTAGCTTGGATATTTTGTCTATTTTGTAACCAAAGTTTTTGCACCTCAAAACACCCTCTCAACTTTGAATACATGCTCACATACCATTGTTGTTGATGTTTTAACACAGATGAGAAGAGCTCATAGTAGTGTTCATAAATAGTCATGACATGACGGCTCATGAATCTGTGCATTAAAAACTGTTCACAATGATCATGTATTTTGTTGACAATGTTAGTAGAACAAAAGAACAGTCAGTGTGATTTTTGCTTTTGAGTGAGCTAGAGGCATTCTGCCCTCTGGAGGTGTGTGTGTGTGTGTGGCCATTGCCATTCTATTCATGTATGTGGAATAATTATTGACTGTGTATATCTCAACATGATAATTCTATTGGAGTTTGATAAATATATGTAAGCTCAAGGTAGGAGCTTTGTAATTCACCCAGTGATGGCTGATTGCAGAATGTATGTTCTTTAGAGAACAGTTAAATATAAATGAAGTACATTATCTTCATTAAAACCACAAGTTCTTATTGTATGGGACATGTCTGGTGACAGACCTATTAACTACAAGAGTGTATTCACCTGTGAACAGAGGCTCATGTAGCCAAGCCGTTATTTACAAGTAGATGACAGTCTTACGTGTGCTATCCACACAAAATTCATTACATATTTTCCTAGAAATCACCAGTAGGATTTCTGAAGTGCCAACTGCTAATATTGGCTAACATTGACGTATATCTTGTAAACTGTTATGGAATGTGTCGTATGATGAAGTATCTTGTGTTACATGTATAAATTGTAGAAATCATCTATGCCAGGTGTCCAAGAACATTTTATCTAAGTGTGGTGTTCCAGATGTGTTGTGAAGTCTGTAATATCGTGGGCATTGCCAAGTTTCACAGAAGACCTCCTAACACATCATCAAGTCAAGAGAACCCATTACCAAACAACAACAAGCACTACAGACCACTCACTAATACAAGAGGGGAAGATTCACAACACCTTCTCAACATTAAAGTGTAGTAAAGAACCCCGTGACATTAGTGGAGATACTCTATCCCACTTAATCATTGTCTGCAACACTGGGTTACCAGCCTGTATTGTTAAATGTGTTACTCAGCCTTTTATATACTCTACATTATAGTTTTGTAAAAATATACCTTTTTTGAATGAGTGAGGGTGGTAAACCATGTCAGAAGAGTTCAGGACCACCATTCGTGTAAGACAAGGTGATATCGTGTCACCTCATTTTTTCAAACTCCTCATGGACCATGTCATCAAATCATGTAAGAACAGGACGAACAAGTATTCAGTGGGGTACTGGAAGATAAAATGGGTCTGTATTTCAGAGCTAACATTAGCCAACAATGTTGCCCTGATTGCTAAATCAGAGGCACATCTTCAACCCAACCTGCAAGTCTGGAAGGAAGAGCTGGAGATGAGATGGATGGTCATCAGCAGCTCCAAAACAAAAACCATGGTGACATCACAAGAGGAAAGAAGGCATTAGATTAAGCTGGGAGAACAGATCCAGGAGCAGGTCAACCAGTTTAATTACCTCAAAGCTGTTACAGGCTGGAAGTGAGACATCAAAGAAGAGTTAGCTACCTGAAGAGCAGTAGCTGGGAGATTTTTTCAGGCCAAAAACCAAGGATTTTTCAACAAAAGTTAGCAAGCAAGAAAGAAGATGGCTGTATAATGCCCCATCTATATTTTAGTCTTGACATATGGATGCGAGTCATGGGCAATGACTACAATCCACAAAAAAGCCAGACTCAAATCTTAGAAATGAGATATCTGAGAGAGATGGTAAAGTGACAAGAACAGATATGGTCTGCAGCCAGAGGATATGGCAAGGCCTCAAAACCCAGCCACTGCAGACTCAAGTAGAACAGTCCCAACTGCAATTATTTGGCCCTGTCTGCAGAATGGAAGAAGATTGGCTACCATGACAATTGTGGGTAACTAAAAGCCAAGGACGACTCCACTGGGAGGACAACATTAAACAATTTTTTCAAGTGCAATACTGTTATCATTTGCTGCATTTATTATCATTATATTTCTTTTCTCCCTGTGTATATTCAAACCTACTTGCTGTAAACTCCCACCAAGCACTTTCATTGTCTTGCATCTGATTATGGCTATGGAACTGGAGAGCCAGGCCATCTGATAAATCTACATTATCAAGTTCTTTTGTCACTGGATACCATTTCTGTTGACTAAAGTTGTTGGTTGAGGTCAATGTTTTCATAATTCAATCTATAGCCAATAGGAAGAGAAATGGTGACAGTGTAGCGAAATCTGTGAGAACAATTGCTAATTTCCATAGAATTGTACTCCCAATGCTAAATAAATAAACCAGCCTGTGTGTTAGTGCCTAACAGCTTCTACTAAGCCAGTAGGGGAATCAAATGTATGCTGTAGAAATGCTAGTTAATTATCTCGCTAGCAAAGCCACTCGATTTTGTACCGCTTGCTTGAAACTAACGTCACAGTTCAAGCCTAGCCTTCAAAGCAAGAGAGAGAGAAGAAAACGGGTAAAAGAATACACGAAGGCATAAAATTGAGAGACAAATGTGGTGGCATGTCAAATGCAAGGTCACAGTTTGCAGAACCCCTCTTTCTTTATCAACACGTGTTCTTAGCATATATTCACACTGTTGGAATTGTCCGCCGATATAAACACACACACAAGTCGCATTTCTAGCTAAAAAGTAGGGCTAAAGTAATGTTCGACGAAAGTGTTGTCGCATTCTTGTGACGTATTACAAGCGATGCTTCGTTCTGTAGGAGAGCGATAGTTAAAAATAAAAGGAAAAATTTCGATTAACGTGAGATGTTTTTTTGAATGTGCAGTACTAAATAGGGGATGAGACGGAGTGTCACTAGTTCGTGTTTACTAATTTGAATAGGAGAGATAGGAAATATTTTTTTTGAAGCATGTGTTACGTACATTTATTACCTAAGGGGGTAGTCTTCGGTCCTGCCAAATGTACGCACCAGTCTTAATATAGTTATATATTTGTGCGTTCGATTGATTCACGCACTGACGTGCACAATGCAGTGTGAGTTGCTTTGGGACGCACGGGTAACCTAGTTGGGTAGTTTCTGACGTCATGATTTGTAGGGGCAACATGGACCTTGTTTAGGTCCGTGATTGATATATATTATTATTGTATTCATGGCACGTTTATGGAAGCCATTTATTCTAGTGATCTGTATTGGTCTTCAGGTCGAAACCAATAGCAGCAATGTCACGTAAGTTATCGCCCCACTTCTTATTGTATGCTGTATTGTAAGGCCGCTCTTATACTAGTCTAGCGGGAATATGTTATTCCTAGAATGGACCTACAGAGTCGTTAGCCTTTAGGATTCGTATCGTAGAAGAAGGATTCCTACGAGCGGAAAGAAGTTAATTTGATTGCAGTATCCATATGTGTAAACGTCTTTATTGTAATGCCAAAGTCGTGGCATGATTTTTTGAGAGGTTAGTTAAAACCTAAAGATACTAACTCAGATACCTCTTCATATATGTACCAGTGAATATATATTGAGTATACGTTATATGGAACTATGTCTTGGATAGAAACAGTCTCTTATTGGACGAATGCGGGAGTTCGTGGTATGGGAGTACATGCTTAGTTGGATGACCTCAAGCAAGGTCAACGGACATTTTATCTAGTTTGAACATTACTGGATTCGTATTAATTGAATGTAAGGAACATGGTTGAAAGGATCCCACCACAGTACCCGACCATCATCATTCACCAGAGTATTCTTGTCATGCATTTATGTGATTGTCCTAGTCAAGAACAGTGTATCGTAGCGTTGAACTTATGTCGTCAATAAACAATGTTAACTGTTCTACCAGCCTTCACAGTTTACTTCACTTCACGGCAGGCTTTGATTAACATGCCTGAAGTTTACATCGTTGTGTGTTGAACTTATTTGACAGTTGTGTGGATTCGCGTTTTATTATCAGCACGATAGAAAACCATCTATGGAAACTCAGAAGAAAAGATCTATCAGCATGGTAGAAATAAAACGATACTAGGCATTAGAAATAAATACAAGAATAAAATAATGTAATGACTGTGTGATAGATAACAACAGGATCAATAATTATGTATCAGAATTTAAAACTATTAAGAAATAAAGAAGTTGGACAGAAGACAGATAGACGAACGGACTTGAAAATCTTTCTCAGTTTGCTCGTAGCAGGGGGTAGAGGGGAAGGAGTCCTAATTTTGAATTTTTGAGGTCAGTTTTTGAAAAAGAACGCTAGAAGCCAAACAGTCCCTGATTGGCTGTGGTGTAATATACTAACGGTTGAATAAAACCAATTAGTAGTTGGTATTAGGGGCCACTTGTTAACAAAATTTCATACACTAAAGAAGTTGTTTTAAGACAAGGAAGGAGTACTTACTTGTTTGCTATTTCTGCATTAGCAGCGATCTGGATTGTGACATATATCGCAATATTCTTCTTCTTCTTCCTCGTTCGCCCTAAAAAGGACGGTGGTTGAGTTGTTTCTGTTTACAACGTAGCTGTGATATCTGCACCTTTCGGTCGACACATCCGACTTCAGCACGGCATTTTTTAGGGACCAGGTTTGCCTTCCCATTGCGATCCGCACTCGCTCAGCCAGACTGCACTGCTGCAGACTGTTTCCAGGACCACCACGTGGAGGTGGAGTGTGATCTTGACCAGCTCTGGTTCGCTGGTCCTGATGCAAGCAGTACAGCTATGGGTCGCTGACTGCATTCACTATTGCTGCATCTTGGGGTCCCATCGCAATATTCAACTGTTTAGTGTGAAAATGTCTTTGATGCGGTAAGAATGAAAATATTTATATTATCAATTTTATCATTATTATGTATGCATTATTGAATCTGTATGAACCTTATGGGGGAAAACGTTTATCTAGAGGGAAGTCAACATCAAACTCTGTGTTGTTTCACAGCATTGTTAGGAAATGTATTAACCTGTTGTAGAAAAGCCAGACAGGCTTTCTGTCATATGGGGAGAAAAGAAAATTAAATATTAATGAAAAAAATGTTGTATTATGACATAAGACCAGGAAGATCACTGGCCGTCTTCTTCAGCAAGTCACCGTGATTGTATATGACTTGATATTATTAATGTAAAATGTTTCCTTTGTCAAGGAATGTGTCAAACGGTGGTTTGAAAGTTATTTATCCATGAAGGGGGTACCAACCAAATTGAGAACGTTAAATAATTTAGTTACCATGCTGATGTCTGATGATATTGCAAATGTTAGAGTAGGGAAAGAGAGAGACTATTAGATGCTGAGTTGGACAAATTTATATTGTTCCAGGGTTTCATCTACGATTCAAAGTGAGCCCAGATGATCAAATACCTGTCCATAAGTTCTGCCGTGAGGCCATATCTACTGAGTCTTCTTCTTCTTCCGTCCTTAGCCAACAACCGGCAAAGCAGTCAGTGGCCATTACGCCTAGTGGCGTCTTAAGGGCAACAGCGAATAGATTTTCTTTGCCGTTGTTCCCATCATGCCTAATGGCGTCTTTAGGGCAACGACAAATCAATCCGTTTGCCGTTGTTTCCATAATCAAAGTGACTGGCAAACGGGTGATCAGCCCATTGGGATATCTACTGAGTGCCTACACATAAATATATTACAAGAAGCAGAATCGTGACTTGGCCGTGGAAGCTGGCATTGTATACTTCAGTCAGCCTGTTACCAGAAATCCCAGATAAGCAATCGTGTCTGGGGCATTTGATATCGCAAACAATCCAACTCTCAATTTCCCAAAATGTATTGTGTCAGACAGTGATGAATACAAACATTCCAACAACCTGTACCCTTCTCTAGGAGCAAGAAATACTTGACACTTTTCCAGCTTGACACATATAAATAATTGTGGGATAACACAGACTTAATTATATTTGTAAAATAATGGTTGTAAATATTTGGATTATCATTTTGAGTTGATTATTCCTGTGTCTAAAAGAATAACAAAAATACAGGAAAATAAATTGTAAAAAAATATGTTAAATTGAAAACTTAACCAATGACTTGTTTAATCATTGTTTATTAGTAATAGGTGTAGTTGTTGTCCTGTTTTTACACTTCATTACATTGCATATACCCTAGACACTTGCTAGACAACATACTTACACCAATACACTTCAGTAGGGGAAAATGTATAATCGGGTGAGGTCATTGGTGGTAGCAGCCAGGATCCCTGTAAACTTATCTGAATTTAATAAACTTCAGGGTCTTGCAAAGCTGACCTCACACCTGATACACTAATATGATATCTAATAATATATAATTCTATAATAACACCTAATCCACCACAGACAGGAAGCATCCCTGTCACACTTATCTCTTATCCCAAATAGTTTTGTAAAACTTTCTCCATGAAGAGCTCTGCACATTGTGTCTTCATGTTTTCTTTATTAAGTTAATGATCTTCAGGGGGACTCTATAATGTCTCACCAATTTCTGAAGTGATTGTCTGTCCACACTGTCAAGTGCATCTTCATAGTCCACAAAATCCTATGTAAAGAGGCAAGTTTCATTTCAGATTTTGTTCCGCTATTATTCTCAATGTGGCAGTCTGGTCTGTACAGGATCTGTTTTGCTTAAAACCTGTTTGTTTATCTCTCAGCTGTCTATTTATAGACTCTTTTAATCTCTCAAAGATGATCCTGTTTAATATTTTTCATGGCACTGATAGTAATATTGTTCCTATGTAATTTGTGTGCTCTTGTAAATCTTAAGCAGCTTGACCAGATAACCTTCCTTCCTTCTGCTGGTATTTGATGTAAACATTATTCCTCTGTAATTTGTGAACTCCTGTAAATTTCATATAGGTTAACTTGATCAGATATCTTTTTTTATGTTTTTTCTTGATGTCATTGTCTATACCAATGGGCCTGTGATCTGGAGTGAGAAATCCGGTTGTGGCTTCTCTGCTAGGGTACTGGTCAGAACATAGTGAGGCTTACAAGATAACAACTTCCAGCATGAGAATGGAGGTTGCGGCTTTTACTGCAGCCTTAAGGTGGATAACTGAAACTTCATTAACAAAGGCTATCATTGTGTCTGACTCTCGGTCCATGCTTCAAAAGGTTCAAAGTGGTTGGTTGCTTCATGAATGGAAAACATTCATAGAAGCTTCTAGTCTACAAGAGCTAGTGTGGATATACTGTCCTGGTCATGCTAGTGTATGTGGTAATGAAAGAGCTGACAGACTAGCATCAAGAGCACCCATAGTGGAGACATTAGATATGGATAAGGGAGATATACTGAGAGCAATTAATGATTGCCTGTTGGAGAATGACACTGCAATAGATGAATCATCAAGGTTAAGACTGTTGGAATTTGGCATCAAACGTAAAGCTAGTAGAGATGGGCGTATGAGAAGATGCATCTGTTGTGTTTACAACCAGCGAGCTACAGGAACAGTTAGCATTCACATTCAACATATACTGGTGGAGACTGAGCACCTATGGGTTTGCCCGGAGTGCAATGATGTCAATTCTTTATAACAATAACAATGTTTTGTGGGAATTTCTTCTCCCTCAAAGATGGTCAGGTATTACTTGTAGCTCTAGATGCTCCATAACAGATGAGGTAATTCCACTGAAACCCTCATAACATAATTCTTCTCTTCTGTAGAAGCTTATTCAGTTCATAACTGTTCAAGAAGATTTTTTTCCCCTTCCTGTCATTGATTTGTGTGTGGTAAGAATCTCTGTAAACTTTTGACTGAAAAGAGTCTAACTTGAATGGCAGTAGGGAGGGGAAGTTGTAAGGTACCTCAACCATACCAGCTGTCAAGTCATAATGTTTTAAAGATATGTTAGATATGCAACTGCCCCCACCCAGTTTTAATTGGAACCTGCTAACTTCCATTATTTGACCAGTAAAATTAAAAAAACCAGTAACTTAAACCCTGCTTTTCTCCTACAATTACATTTGGGACATTTGTTTTAATATTCTTTGGTGCCTCATTAAAAAAAACTTAGTTTCCTACAAGTCACAAACTTTAGTTGTTAAGTAAATACATATAATTAGGCTTAACTAAGACTTCAGTGAACAAATTCCCAGTATAGATCAAGATAAATTATGAAAATGATCACGTAAAATTGTTCAAGGTCATTTCTTTACATGTACAGCAAATTGCAAAAACGTTTTTTTTCCCTCACAAATTTAACACTATACCATGCACACCTTTATAGTCTAAACAGCATTTGGAAGTCCTCTCAGTACAGCACAAAATTAAGATTATATCCGAGCTGTGTGCTTTCTGTTCTTCTCTATGGTGCAGAATGCTGGCGAGTAACAGAGAAGGAAATGTCAAAATTGTCCTCTTTTCACACAACCTGCCTAAGACAAATTCTCTGAATCTTTTGATCGAATACCATCACCAACCAAGATCTGCTTACTCAGAGCAAGCAAGAGGACATGCATACCATCATAGCTGGCAGACGCTGGAGTTTGGTTGACCATGTCCTCAGAAGAGACCCAGATGCCATCTCATGAACTCCTATGCTTTGGACCCCTGAAGGAAAACGAAAGAGAGGCCGACCAAAAGCAACCTGTGGAGTACTGTGAGGCTGAGATGCAAAGAATGAACCAGAGCTGGGGCACTGTACAAAGGATGGGCACTGACCAAGCAAAGTGGAATCAATCTTTTGTTGCCCTACAAGATGTTACCAGCCATGATGACCACTGACTGCTTTGACCGTCGGCGGCTAAGGATCAAAGAAGAAGAATGCACCCTTGAAAGCTTCCAAATGTCAATATTTTCATTCATCTTCTTTTTGTGCTCCTAACAGAGCATACAGCCACCATTACAGCTGGATCACTTGTTAGAAGCCTGCACCAAGCATTCACATACACTTGCAGCAGTGGAGTCTGTGACAATTTGTTTAACATAATGAGGTAGCCAGCCCCACCCACAACCCCACAAGTCACTTTGTACGACATGCTCAAGAGTGTAGTAGGCATATTCTCTCTTTGTCTCTTCACAGACCCAGGGGAATTACATGGGGCATAAATATTTGACATACCTCATAGTCTGTTTCCTGCTTCATTTCTGTAATTAGACGTGTGACATTAGATTCCATATTTCTTTCAACCTGAAGGCAATGAAATATAGCAGATGCTGGGTATCATTTTAAGACTATGAAGACATACTACATATATTTATACCAATATCTAAGCAGCATTACCTCACTGCAAAAATCACTGTCAAATGGTGGGGCCTAATGCAACTGCATTAGCCATAAAGAAATATGCTTTTTTTAAAATAAATACTTTATCATTTTCCATTACTTCATTCTCTCCATCCCTTTTTCACTTTCAATATTTCTGTGACCCACAGTTACTATCTTCCCCTATCCCCACATCTGTTTAATGCATTTCACACCAGCATTGAACATACCATAATCCACAAAGTTATCTCCAAACTTAAAAATAAAGGAGATCACAGGGGATGATTTGGTAGATCTTTAAATGATAGAAATTTAAAAAAAAAAAAAAAACTATAGCAAACTAAGGACGTGCTCTTTCTCAAAGGTATTTAAAAGTGTGATATCCCCAGGATTAATGGTACTTATTCTGTGTTTCCATTGATAACTTTTGAGAAGCCTTATTTTTTTTTTTTTTTTTTTTTCGTACGCCCGCTAATACTCGAGGCGAAATCTCAGGTTATTATTTTTTTATGTCTAACCTGACATTGATTTTACGTGAGTATCCCTTTTTCTTGTACAGAGACAGGTGTCCCTCGCCATTCAGGCAAATACTCGCCGATTTCGGAGGTACCCATTACAGCTGGGTCGGCTCAAGAGCCGCCAATCCCTGGTCGACGACACTCCTTCAAATGTCCTCGCCAGGTCTCGAGTTAATCCAGTCCAAATCCCGGTCGACGAAAAATCCTCAAATGCCGTCGCCCGGGTTTGATCCTGAATCACCCGGTCGCCAGAGCGGTGTTGTAACCACTACGCTAGCGCGGCTCCCTAGAAGCCTTATTAAAGTTCACTTTATTAATGAACTGCATAAGATAAGAATGGGATCCTTTATTTGAAGTGACGTTACCATTTGGTAAAATATAATTTAGTTTCAATTTTTCAATGCCTTGTTGAAAGAATTGCAGTAAGAGGGTTATGCTGCAGAGATGCAAATAACATATTCTGCATTTCTTCAACATTTTGTATACTCTAGAACCTGAAACAGATATGAATGTATCAAGGCAGATCTTTAGAGAGTTCAGTGTTTCTAAAGTAGATTCGCACATCACATAGGTTCCCTGCTGCTGATCTAGTCTATATTTTAAAATCATAAAATGACTTATGTGACTGTTTTAGCAATCAGAGTGAAGTTAAACAGCATGTGTACATGGTTTGGCATTTTTATTATAGTTTTGTGATGAATCACATGATTATGGTTTTCTTTAAATTACCACAGAAATGTGACAAGCCAAGTATCTACAAATTCTAAGTCTTCTGACAAAATAAATGTGTCACATTTACTTAAAAACATAGTTGACAATTAAGAGAATTGAGTTGATAGTCATAATTCATTATCAAATGATGGAAGAGATGAGGAATGTTACATTTAGCTGATGAGTGGGTATTGCCTAGCCATTGAAAAACAAACTTGTCCTAAAGCTACAGTTAATGACTAGTCACAGGTGAAAGACAAAGCTAAAGATAAACTTTTAAAACCACAAACAATTGTCAAAATATTTATGTGATATAATTATACTTGACTTGTTTTAAAATTATTATTATTATTTTTTTTTTCGTAACCAGTAGCATTTGAGCTATCAGCCGTTCAGCCCAATGACATGTCATTGTGAGGCTGGGGAACCTGTGGACTTTCCTCCCAAACCAGGTAAGGAGCTTCACTCCTTCCCATCCACAGAG
This sequence comes from Oreohelix idahoensis, assembly GCA_024509875.1. Classification (NCBI taxonomy): domain Eukaryota; kingdom Metazoa; phylum Mollusca; class Gastropoda; order Stylommatophora; family Oreohelicidae; genus Oreohelix; species Oreohelix idahoensis. The sequence goes on along the minus strand of JAMPIV010001653.1, from coordinate 426,088 downwards.
GGTTTATCTCAGGAGCCGTTCAGGTTATTCAGCCAAAATCCCAGTCGGTGATACTTCTTCAAATTCCCATGCCCGGGCCTGAACATTGAACACCTGATCACCAGTGCAATGTGGTAACCATTACACCAGCACGGCTTCCAATAGCAATATGTTGTGATTTTCATTTGTCATTGTGTTTCATTATGAAATAGGTAGTTTTAAATGTTCTAGTGTTTGCATCTAGGGTACAAACAAAGGACATGATGCTATACTTTATGCTTTTAATTTGCCTTTAAAAAGTGGAAAAATGCTACTCAACTGATGAAACAATTGTACATAACGGGTAAAAATAATTACTTTTTACTTTCTCTTTTATTCTGATTGGAAAATGTCCAGCTCTGAGCAAACTCCTGATAAGCAGAATTTTTTTTAGGTGGTCCCAGTCATTTCTACTTATCCAGACTGTGCTGTAGGTATGGCCATACATGAATTACCTTGATGTTCCAAGACTAGGAAAGCAAGTTTCATTGACTGCGACAATAAACTGTCTTCATTAAGTTCATATTCTACTGTTAACATTGTTGGTGTGTTTTTTACTACATGCATTGTGTTTTTATAAATTCCAATTATGCTTGTATTAATACTAATGGAGAAACACTGCACATCTTGACTCCCTATCAATTTCCCATCAGTTTAATATATAATAAGTGCATGTTTACATAAACAGTTTACAAAAAAACATGGTATATTCTGCTGTTTAGAATTCTTTGGGGAAAGAAAAACACACACAAACAATATTGAGGCACAGTATAAGTAATAATTTTGGAAGCAAAGAGTTAATGTAGGCTACATTTGCTGTACATGTAAACAAAATAGGAGGAGGTGAAGTCTGGGGTGTGTGGGATGAAACCTGGTTCACTATTTTTTTTATTATCAATATGTATTACAAGAACCTTATTATACATTCAATGTCCCACTACACCCACAGTAATCCTTACATATTAATCTTTGTTTTTGGATCTGGTTGCATACTGCTTTACTATATCGTGCAGTTCTCTAAGTCTGTCTATTCTCAACACCTCTTCTACTGATATGGGTGAATTGCAATTCTGTAAATAATATAATATTGTTATTCTCTGTTTTTCATATCTTTTTTTTTTTAATTAATGAAGACAAATATCCCGTTCAACCTCTGATGGGTTATAATTAGAATGTATATTGTTTTCAATTTCAAATAATATGAAAAACTGCCGATATAAGAAAGTGGCATCACATTCATCAAATCATTGTAAATAGGGACAATCACAATTGTGCTATTACGTTTAAAAAAAAAAAATGAAGCAGAAACTCTGAACAAGAATAATATTAAAGTGGAGGGGTGTAAAGGCCTGGTGGTTCCAGTTATATAACTGACTTTAACAGATATTTAATTGACTTTCATCTGTTAAAAGTCATAAGCATTGTAAGAACAGCACCAGACCTTTACATTCCCAGCCACTATATATTAACATTTGTTTGTGTTAAATATTGTTTGACTATATTATGCAGTTCCGTAGGTCTGTCCACTCTTAACACCTGTTCTATATTTATAGGCAAGTTGGATGCTTGCAAATAATCTAATATTGGTATTCTCATTTGTTCATACCTCTTACATTTTAACAATAAACGTTCTATTATTTCATTTTTATATTATTTTATTGTAGACATTCTGCACATTAAAATTCTTCTAAACTAGAATAAACTATTCTTATTTATAGTCTGAGTAGGCAGCCTTCTTACTTTTTTGCTGGGAATATTTAGTTCCTTATTTTATTAATTTTTTTATTCTGCTGACGAGAAATACCCGTTCAACCTCTGATAGGTTATAATTAGGATATATAGTGTTTTCAATTCCAAATAAGATGAATACAGTAGAACTCCATTTATCCGAACCCCAATTATTCGAACATCCAATTATCCTAACACTTTTTCCAGAAAATAAAAATCAGGCGCCACCAGTCACGTTATACTACATTTCTGAATCTTTTGATGCGGCAAGCTTCAAATGTGTGCGAACAATTTGTAGAGGATGGGATGGGCTAATGGTCGGTCGCTTACGTACAGGAAGTCAGTTAGATCATAAAGTCAGTTAATATCTGGTTTATCAATCCAGTGTACGTGTGCGTTCCAGGCAGAACACTGGCTAAACAGGCAGTTCAACTTAAAATAATTGTGTCTGCTAATACAGCAAAATAATTTTGGTGTACAAGTATTTCTTTGTGCGATATGGCATCTTCCAGCAGGCCTAAAGCATATAAAAAGAACCGCAATGTTTTGTCAATTGAAACGAAAACAGAAATTGTCAAGAGACTAGGAAAAGGTGAAACTGTGTCTTCACTTGCGAGGATTTTCAATGTTGGGAAAGCTACCGTCTCTGACATCAAAAGTAACAAGGATAAACTTATGAGTTTTGCATCGAAACTGGATAGTGAAAATGGGTCGAAGAAACGTAAAATCATGAGAAATGCGAAAGATTTGAAATTGGAAGAGGCTTTGTATATATGGTTTGTGCAAAGAAGAAGCAAAGGGGAACTTATCTCTGGCTCTCTATTGTGTGAAAAGGCACTTCAGTTCAACAATCAACTTGACGGTCCTCCTGACTTTAACGCTAGCCAGGGATGGTTAAGAAACTTTAAATCTCATCATGGCATACGAGAATTGGAGATTCAAGGGGAATCTTTATCTAGCGATGCAACTGCTGCTGAAAATTTTAAAGAAACATTCTTGGCTTTTTTGGAAGAAGAAGGTTATTCACTCGATGATGTGTACAATGCTGATGAGACTGGCTTATACTGGAAATCATTGCCTCAAAAATCACTTGCATCTCAGCACGAAGCAGCTGCCCCTGGGTTTAAAAAGTGCAAAGAGAGAGTAACATTTTTGGTAGCCACGAATGCCAGTGGACGTCATCGTTTACTGGTGCTAATGATCGGCAAAGCCAAAAAACCACGTTGTTTAAAGAATGTGACATGTCTCCCATTGTGCTACAAAGCACAGAAGAGTGCTTGGATGAATAGTGAAATATTTCTTGATTGGTATACAAATCAGTTCATCCCAAATGTGAAGAAGTTGAGAGAACAAGAAAAGAAAACTGGAAAAGTAATTCTTCTACTGGACAATGCACCATCTCATCCAGAGATGGATACATTGAATGCAGTTGATGCAAATTTAAAAGTAATTTTTCTGCCTCCCAATGTAACAGCACTGATTCAACCAATGGATCAGGGTGTTATAGCAAAGCTTAAAAAGATATACAAGAAGGAAGTCCTGCGTCGTTTATTGTTGGCTGAAGATGAAGAAAGTGTGGTGGCGTTTTCCAAAAAGCTTAATCTCAAAGACTGCTGCTATATGTTAACTGATGCTTGGACCACCCTGTCACAAGATAATCTCAACAAGGCTTGGAATAGATTGCTTGGGAAAAAAGGAGGAAATGAAACTACTGTACTGCAGTGGACACAAATGATGATTGTATAAATGAAGTTGTGGAACTGTTTCAAGCAATGCCCGGATTTTCGGACTGTGACAAAGATGATGCACACATGTGGCTAGAAGATGATAATGATTCTGGTTTTCAGTTTTTGAATGACGAAGAAATTTTGTCTTTTGTGCAAGAAGAAAACCAAATACATGTAGTGACCGATGATGAAGACTCCTCAGAAGTACGTGATGTAGATTATGAAGAAAACCCAAAACGTCGACCAAGTCCTGAAGAGGCCTTTATAGCACTAGAAACAGCGATGGCTTGGTACGAGCAAGAAGATGACAGCTGTCCTACACAGCTTCTGCTGTTGAAGAGAATGCGGGACTTAGCAGCCAAAAGGAGACTATCCAGTTTGGTGCAAAAGAGGATTCCTCATTATTTTAAATAGTGGGCTACATCTGTGCAAGTACATATATACGTAAGTTGCGCCTGGTTTTGAATCATTTGTAATGTTATTTTAAAAACATTTCTCTTTCTTAAAAAAAAATAATTAATACAAGTAGTACATGCACTGCAGTGTAATGAAAGATTTTGGTGATACAGTGATCTAATAAAGTGTGGGTATTATTATTACAGTACAAATAAATATGTTTTATAGTGTATTTTCCTTGTGATGGTTAATTATTTTTATAAATATGTGTACATGTACTCGATACATTATGTAATCCAATTATCCGAACATTTGATTATCCGAACGATGCTCGGTCCCAAGGGGTTCGGATAAATGGAGTTCTACTGTAATTGCTGATACAGGAAAGTGGCATCACATCTATCAAATCATTGTAAATGTGTCAAATCAAAGTTACCATAAAATACACAGAGAAACATTTCCCACATAACACCTGGATTCATGCATGCATAGATGGATCAGCAACAAATGCAACAGAAAATGGAGATGGAGGTGTCTTTCTGACCGTAAGCACTGGTGCACAGAATAAGCTGTCAATGGCAACAGGGCAATACTCAAGTAGCCTATTTTAGAGGTTTCTTGCTTAGAGTTACTTCCCTTGGAGCTTTAGGGAGGGTTCATTGTATAATTTACATTGAGGACGTGTGAATCGGATACAAACTACACAAGTATCGAGTACTGGAGTTTATTGGCATGTTAAATACATAAACAAAGAAACGAAAGAAAAACAAAAATTTGACTATCCACAACGAAACACAAAGAAACAAAAAAAGTAGGTACTGGAGAATGTTGACTTTAGAAGAAAAACATTGACGTTCCCGAAAAAACATGCATGCACAAAAAAAAAAAAAAACAATCACGGATGACAAGTTAAAATGAGCGTTTAGCGACCGACGTCGCTTTAGTGCACACAACAAAAAAAAAAAAATCACGGGATCAAGATATTTACACCGGACGAAGTGTTGATAATTTAGGACATCCAAGAAAAAATCACAATTGTATAAAAATGTAAAACCATGGGAATTGATAACAGTATACTGATAGCAGTCAGACAGATTGCCCTCATAACACTGCTGGTGAATCTCTCTTCTGTCTTGCAGTGTAGTAGTTAGATGATCTTGTCCCAGTAAACTCTGGGTCGTCCTGAAGCCATGACGCATTGTCTGGTTGGAGCTGGCGTTTGTCGTTTGTTGTCATTGCCCATGAGCCGCATCCATAAGTCATAAACTTGAACATAGGTGGAACGGTATCAGCTATCTTCGTCAATTTCTCTTTTGCTGAGGCAGCCATTCTTTACATAGATCTATAAACGACTTAGACGATATGTTTAAACTCCCACCTGCCACCTAGCAGAAGATATGACGTCACTGATTGAATGATATGCATGCAGACGGCGAAGTGTGAGCAAAAGTGTAAGAACGATCTGTAGGGCATTCGAGTGTGTGTCTTTGCAGTGTGAGATCGCTTGTGTTACTGCTCCCATATTTCATCTGTTGTCGGCGATTAGACATGTTGATGTATATACGTTTCCATGCTGATACTTTGTTTTCCCGACTAGAGTTACTTGCCCTTAGGCTAGCTCTTCTACTTCTTCTACTTCCTCCTACTTCTAAGATGGCGGATTAAACATGTCGAGTTTATACTGTGTTCGGTCTTCGTGTTTAAGCTTCATAATGTGAGAATGTATGACAGCCAGCCACGTCTCATTATATCTTACAATATTTACTACACACAACGGTAAATATCAACAAGACATATTCTGATATTGTGTCACAGCGTGATCTTTACATATGCCGCAGTATCTCAGCAAGTTCAGAATCACCTGTCACAGTCCCCCTTCTGTATGATGATCTGCCATCGTCATACCATTTTTACGGCACTTGTCGATTTACTCTGGCCTTAGGTAACTGCTCCCCTTGTCGGCCCATGGCTTGGTGTCATCGTATAGTGGTCGGTTGTGATCGTAGTGTGATCTGGTGTTGTGGTGGACAGTGGTGGGTGAGTGGTGAATCTAATCTTTCTAACTTCAACTTTTATAACAGTTAACCAAATTTACTACCCCACTTAGAGGTACACAATAAGACACAGTCATTTGAAAAGTTTATAGTTCTTTTATTTAGCTCCATCCAGAGAATTTCAAAAGCAGTTGACCATAAACTGAGGAAAGAACAAGCGGACTTCAGAAAGAACAGAAGATGTGCAGATCATATATTTGCCCTCAGGAACATTATAGAGCAGTGCTCAGAATGGCAGAGACAGCTGTACATTAACTTTGTTGATTTTGAAAAGGCTTTCGACAGCATACACAGGGACAGCCTATGGAAAATTCTGAGGGCTTATGGAATTCCCAGCCGCATTGTTTCCATTATAAAAAGCCTCTATTCTAACTTTACGTGCAGTGTCGGATCGAGTAATGTAACTTTCGAAGTGAAAACAGGAGTACGACAGGGATGCCCCTTATCAACAACATTATTTTTGACAGTCATAGATTGGGTGATGCGCCAGACAACAGAGGGCAGTCCAAGAGGAATTAGATGGACAACGTTTTCTACACTGGAAGATTTGGAATATGCAGATGACATTGCACTGCTCGCGCATTCACACCAACACATTCAAGACAAAACTGATAGACTGAATAAGTATGACCAGCAGGTTGGCCTGAACATCAATCTGAAGAAGACAGAGGTCATGACACTAAATGTGGGCAATCCTGAGCCAATAACAGTAAGGAACCAGAAGTTAGAACAGACAGACACATTTACTTACCTAGGAAGCATAGTAACACCTGACGGCGGAACAAGCAAGGACATTAACAACAGAATGAATAAAGCGAGAACAGCCTTTGCTATTCTCAACAACATTTGGAAGTCTTCCCAGTACAGCACAAACACCAAATTAAGACTGTATGAGAGCTGCGTACTTTCTGTGCTTCTCTATGGTGCGGAATGTTGGAGAGTAACAGAGAAGGAAATGTCGAAACTGTCCTCCTTCCACACAATCTGCCTAAGGAAAATTCTCCGAATATTTTGGCCAAACACCATCAGCAACCAAGAACTACTTATTCGGAGTAACCAGGAGGACATGCACACCATCATAGCTGGCAGACGCTGGAGTTGGGTTGGCCATGTCCTCAGAAGGGACCCTGATACCATCGCAAGAACAGCTATGCTATGGACCCCCGAGGGAAAGCGAAAGAGAGGCCGACCAAAAACAACTTGGCGGAGAACTATGGAAGCTGAGATGCAAAGAATGAACCACAGTTGGGGCACTGTACGAAGGATGGCCGCCGACCGAGCAAAGTGGAATCAATTTGTTGCTGCCCTACAAGACGCCACCAGGCGTGATGGCCGCTGACTGCTTTGACGGTTGGCGGTTATGGATCAAAGAAGAAGAAGAAAGAAGAATTTAGCTCCAGCTATATAATTTAGGTTGCTTCGAAATCTGACATATTCTTTTCACTTCTTGAGTCATTCAATTCATAGGGTTCTCCCTTCCCCGAGATCCCTTGGACAACGTTCGATTTAAACCCTTGGTTCGACCCACAGGTCATTTTAATTTCTCCTTCCTTCGACACAGACGCTCTTCGATCATTAAACGCACTTACCAATTGTTAAAGATGGGGTATTTCGTTCGTGAATAGGCAGGTAATACAGAGTTGATTGGCATCTAGTTCTTTCATTATTCTTGGTCTTGTCTTCTCAGCCAGATGGAACGCCTAACTGGTTCAGCCTTAAGGTTGTAACCTTCATTTTCTCTTTTGTCTTTGTTCTTTGTCCTCTGTCGTGAATGTTGCTCTGTATGACGCGTTTTGTCTCTCGAATCCTTTTTCTTTTCTGTCATCCGCATCGAGAGTACTTTTTTCTTCTCCTTATAGTCGGTCCATTATTCCTTTTTATTTCGTCATATTGTCCGTATGTCACGGCTCCTGTGACAATTGTACATGGCTTCTCAGAAATATTTATGAAAGATAGTGTCGTGTGTGTGTTGATTTATGAGATGATCAAACTGTAGCCTGACTTAGACGGGTAGATGACCATGTTCTCATATATGTGATGTAAAAAGGATCCAAAATAATATTTGACTGTTTTCTCGGGAGCAGAATACGTATTTTACATAATTAAACTTCAGTTCTATGTGAGACAGAACCGGAGTCGTTGAACTGTTTATTTTACTTTCTGTGAGCGTTGGGATGAATGAACCTACTACTTGGTCACAAAAATAGAATTTTTAATTCTATTCCTTACACTGGACATCATAAAGTAACGCCACACGTGGAAATAGGACGATTTTGACATTTCCTTCCCTGTTACTCTTCACATTCCGCACCAGAGAAGCACAACAAATTATGCAGCTCTCATATAATCTTCATTTGGTGTTTGTGCTGCACTGAGAGGACTCCTAGATATTGTTCTGCCGTCTGTTGTTACTATGAATCATATGTATGTAATTATGTCTGTCTGCTCCAGTTTCTGGACCCTTATCGTTATGGGCTCAGGATTGCTCACATTGAGTGTCATGACCTCTGTATTTAGATTGATGCAATAGGTTATATTTGGGGTATACTGTGTGTTAAATTATCTGTTGGTGCTACCGTGATGCTAGTTCTGAAAAGGACTGGCCCTAAAAAGGACGGCTAGCTGACTTTCTGGATTCTTGTCATCGTTTGTCATTTCGGGCTATGGTTGCGTGCTCAGTAATGTATTTCCAATCCTGCCTGTTTAGTTCACTGGCAACTCTTAGAAAGGCCAGTCCTACAAATGACCACTAGCTGGTTTGTGTAGTTTTATGACTGCCTCGTTTCTGTTGTTTGTTTCGTCTGTTTTTTGGTTGTAACTGTTATATCACTTACTAGATTATTGTTGGTAGCAACCGTTCTAGTATTTCATAGATGTATTTTCCTTTGGGTTGGTTGTTCTTGTTATTTTCTTATGCATTTTTAGACGCAATGTTCTCCGTGGTCATTCATTCAGTTTCTATTCTTTTGAGGACTTCTTAGTTTTTCTCTTTCAGAATGGATAACTCATCGATGTGTGATTCGATTTTTTCTTGGATTTGTTTGATGTCCTTCATCATGCTCCAGACGCGCTGCAGGTCTATCGTACTATCACATCTTTCAGTTTAGGTCCGCCTATGCAGCCTCGGTATCTTGCCCAGTCAATGGGTACCGTAAACATCCAAGATGTCTTTAGGGTTTAACTAATGTACCTATCCATTACTATATAAATAAGAAAGCATGGATGACGAAAGAAGTGTTTTCTGACCGGTTTAATAACCATTTTGTACCAGCAGTACGAACTCACTGCATACAACCTGGACTAGATGAAACTAAAATTGTTCTGTTCCTGGACACATGCTCTGCACACCCTCCTGCGGAACTTCAGAAAATCGCGTTTTTGAATGTACTTACCAACTCCGCCTAAACCGGTCCCATGCCCGGCTGAACAAGGACGAGGGCTGCCTGCATGGAGGCTGTAAGGAGTGTCGTGCGGTGAGTATTGGGGCAACTACCACAGTAGTTTTCGCCGAAAAGATTTTATTGAGAAATTATGAAGAAGGTCTCCAGAAAATGGCTCGTTAAGACAGGATAGAGACCTATCCGAGATGAGGACAAGAGAAAGCGAATGCTTTACAATGGACAGTGTTTTCTAGTGAATCATGGAAAGAGTTCTGTTTCCCCCACGACCTTAGCTTCTGTCATTAAATCCCGTTACAGAAAAAGCCACCAACCTCATCTGAGTGTAGAAATTTACCTGTATGTAAATATTTAACACCGACAGCACGGGTTATACATTAACGAACTAGATAATGATCAAACGATTATTGGGTTTATTAATTAAACATCTACTCATATAGGGTTAGTAAGGATTAGAAAAAGTTAACAAATGGACTATGGACAAAGCAGGTGAGGTGATGTGCATCTTTGTTTCTTGGATCTAGAAAAAAGCGTTTGACAATGTCCCCTGGAGTAAACATTGGGACTGTTTAGCAAGAAAGAACATTTCAGAAACTCTGATTCTTGCTATACAGAGCTTCTACAAGTCTTGCTAGCAGAAATTATGGGAGGACGGCAAACTATAAATCAGAAGAGTTCCGGAGCACCATTGGGGTAAGACAAGGTGATATTCCAGTCTAGTAAACGTTGTCCATCTAATTCCTCTTGGACTGCCCTTTGTTGTCTGGCGCATCACTTAGTCTATGGTTGTCAAAAATAATGTTGATAAAGGCCATTAAATTCATGAGTCTAGGTCGACCTCGGTGTCGTTTTCGGCCTAAAAAATCCCACCTCAACTGGGGATCGAACCATGGACCACCGAGCTAGTGTCACCAAGAGACCTACAGTAGCATTATTCATGCTATTGTTAGAATGAGATAAACAGTTAGGACAGTGTTACTGTACTTTTAGGTCACCACAAATGTTGATGGTTTTAAAATCTACCTCAATGTTGCTGCACAGTGTTAATAAAGAGTGCTGTGTGTATGTAGTCAGTACGACCTGGGCCAAACAGCGTTGTTGTGCATGATTAGCTCTCCAGGCGTTGAGGCGCTGACAGGGTGTCATGTTGATATTCAAACATCGTACAGCTCTCAAATGTGTAGTACTCGAAGTTTATGTGAGTTGACGTGAGATGTGGGTGTGAAGAAACACGAATGCGTTTAGGATCTTTGTTGAGGTAATAATGCACCCATACACTCACATGCAGTAGTCAGTAATTGTTGGAACTTCTCAACCATTTATTTACGAGACACACAGTGACATCAACAATTACAGTCAAATGAACGAGGATCAAGAACATCACATTAATTGAAATGACTGTCAAAGACATCTGGCATTATATAGCTTGAACCACTCATCTATCAGGACGTTATCGACAATGGTCCTTTAAAGTATAGTTCATACTGCAGCTCACGTACCGCTGACTCAGCGCGTCAGGTACTCTAAACAACTCCGCCGTACACAAGGCGAGTTCCCAATTGCATAATAATAATAATCAGGCTGTAATTCATCTGGCATAACACTTCAGATATATCTTCTTCTGCTCAAAGATATCGGCCGTAATGTCGGGCCTCTCTATAGCGACGTAACCTCTGTGTAGTTCTCATAAACAGGCATAATCATCCATGCCAAAACATATCGCCAACCTGCGGGTTTCTCAATAATATATCTTCACTGGGCTTCTATATAACAAGTAGACAAATAGTCTTAGTTGGCTACATCGAGCACAAATAATGGACTCGCTCACAGACAGGTCGCCTCAAAATGTTCTGCAAACTATGCATCAAAGAGTAATAATAAAGTCTCTTTTACCTTTGACAGAATCCTAGGAATACACTAATAACAACTGTCATCATCCTTGACGAACAGAATATCTCTGGGGAGAATCACAGAAGACTTTCTTTCCCCAAGATCATGCAGAGAAAAACAACGGACATCCAGGTTACACTCCCTGACGGAAGTCTCTCAGTTCGCGCTCAAAACTTTGCGCATGTGCAGACCGCACAGAACTGAGCACCGCTAACCCCGATTTAAGACAGGTCAACACCAATTAATGAAACAAAGGGAAGATAACCCCTAATCAACCTGTCACAGCAGAGTTAATAAACAGTTCTCTAACTTAGATCATCAAAAAGTATTAAATAGATTTACATCTTATGATCCCGTCAAAAACGACAGCAACAGACAGCTCACAAAGAAAAAAATAATGAATGAAAATAATAATAATTGCTACTGACAACAGTTCAATGTAACAGCTCACGTTTACTAAAAGTGGGTGATCATCTAGAGACGTAAATAGAATGTTCGAGAACAGCGAAGCTCGACCATTGAATTTAATCCAAAAGTATTGGGTGAATCAGAGAGTGGCAATAAAAACACACCACGCTGAGATGACCAAAGGTCATAGGAGATTCGAGCAGCTGTGCGGAGGATAGGTTGTATGTCTGTGGTTGTACAGACTGGCTCTCACGAGTATATACATATGTCCAGCTACTTCAAGCAAGTATTAAAGATAATGATTCTGTGGTTTACAGTTAGTGTTTATTTCTATAGGAGATCAGCGATTATGCTCTCTTGAAAGTATTTGATTGTGAGTAGACAAATTCTGGTTTGTAGGAACGTTTGTAGAGGCATGATTAGCCAGTTAGCCAAGAGAACACTATGAATATATAAAGGAAACGGAAGGCTATGAATATTTAAAGGAAACTGAATGTTATGGAGGAGCAACTCTAAGTAAAGGTTGTTCTACGAAGACTTTAAGTAAAGGTTGAGTAAAGAGATAGATATTACTTCTAAGAAACAGTCAACAGTGAGTGTTTATTTCCATATGAGAACCACAATTATGTTGTGTCCAACTGTCATGGGGCTGCTACCACAGGTGCAGAGATCTGTTGCACCAATTTTGTATTTGTGGTATAGATGGTATCTCAGTATGTTGTGTCCAGTGCGTAGCCGAAAAATGATGACCTGTTCTTTCCTGGATGGTTGATGATATGAATAATTTGTCAATCCTCCATTGACTGTAGCCCTATAATGTTTTCCATATGGTTGATTTTTGTGGACTTTAGGGACACTGTTATAATATATGCTGCTTGGTTTTGGAGTCAGTTTACTCTGTCAAAACTTGATTTTGCTGCGTCGACCAAGCTGTGATGCCGTATTTCATAGCAGATCTGACTCTGCCTTTGTACAGCTTTTTGAGGATATTCTCATCAGCACCCCATGTGGTACCAGCCAACTTTTTTATGACGGCCATGCAAAGTTTTGCCCTTAGCTGTATTTTGGTTATCTGTGATTTCCACATCATTCAGCGGTCTAGTGTGATTCCTAAGTATGTTGGTGTTTTATCTCGTACTTGCCTGCCCATTTAGTTGTAGCTTTGCTTGCTGTGGTTTATTTGACAAGGTAAAAATAGTATATGTTGCTGACATTTTTATTTTTGTAGTTTTCTTTATTCATTTACTAAGATAGGTCATTTTAAAACTGCCACAGACAATTAAACTCTACTGGCTAGCCAATGATTAAAATAAAGATTTCAGAAACTTATCCCAAAAACAGACAGAGACAGCAACATTTTGTGTTTTTCTTAAAGTGAACCAGTAATTTAAATATATTTTCTTAGCAACGATTAACAATAGTTTCTTTTTTTTTATGCTCAACTTGATAAATGTGGTTAACAATGGTTTTCTTTTATTTACATGTTGATAAACGTTACATTTTTTCTGTATTAAATTTTGCAATTTATTTAACATATACTGTAAACGTAGAAGTTGTATTGGTGATTTACAAGTTTTGTCCAGAATACTAAATTATTAACACCTACTCCATCTTTCTGTCTATCAGCTATTTCAAATCTACTGTAGCTACATTGTCATCTATATCGACAGTGAGTGTAAGAAAGGCAAGTGTCGCCAGAATTAATTACAAGAGTACAGCCCATACAGTGTGTGTCATGTGGGCCTACCTGATACTTTTCTGTACCCTTTTTTTTTACACTTTCCTTCAATACAATAGTGTCCTGTTGTCTTATGTCAGTGTATCTGGAGCGAAAACTCTGAGCCTGTCTACCTTCTTTAGGCAAAAATTTGAAGTGGTTTAGAACTGAACATTTTCAGTTATCTAAATCACCACTTCATCTACCTTCCTGCAACATTCCCTAATACAACTGATGATATTTGGATAGCAATCATAGATAGATGATATATAGACTTGTAGATGTTTGATAGCCAGATACATGCATGCATATATATATATATATATATATATATATATATATATATATATATATATATATATATATATATATATATATATATAAACAAACATAAAGGGATGGATAGCTTGTAGACTGATAAATATATAGGTAGTTAGTTTGAGATGAATGGGTGTAGGTAAACAACTAGAAGAATGCTTATAGGTAGATGGCTAGTTAGATGCATGGATGGCTAACAGACATGCAACTAGACATATGGATGGGCAGAAAAGACTAAAGGCAGAGAAAGCGGCAAACTAAAAGAGCAACAAGTGTTAAAAAATGTGACCTTTATTTGTGTTAACAAAATTTACAATGTAGTAAACATACATGCATGTGATGATAAGTAATGATAAGTAATTATTATATACACAGCAATATAGTAAACATACATGCATGTGATGATAAGTCATTATTATATACACAGCAACTAAATGTGAAGGCATTCTCAGACCAATAAAAAACACCAGAATTTTCTAATGCAGTTGTGCCTGCCAACTCTTCACTTAAAATCATTGCACAGCAGGACATGGTGCAACATCAGAAATTGTTAAATACATGGGAAAAACAGGTGAACTATTACAGCTGAGGGGAGGCACCACAAAACCCATGCTCAAAATGCTGACAACCAGCTACCTCGAAACTCAACTCTTGCAGACCCCAGTAGGATAGCATGGTGCTTTTTCTTGCTTCGTACATACTCAACTATAGGACTGGCTCAGACAGAAAATGGCCAAAACATACATAACTTACAACAAGAAATGCTTAAATTTTAAGTAAACTATAAAAAGCTGAAAGGCAGGACAAGCCAAAATATATTTGAATAATTAATAATAATCCCTGGCTATTATACAAGAAACATGTTGAGCAAACTATACCATACATGCCACACCTCAGAGATGAAAAACCTGTACAAAAAATTAAAAAAACCTGTACAAAGACCCGCAAAACCTGTACAAAGACCCGCAAAACCTGTACAAAGACTGAAAAACGTAACAAAAGAGTTTATTCATGTAAAAGTATATTCAATTAGATGGTTCTGCACCATCATAGTGACATGCGGCCTTTGCCTTTTTAAGCATGTCTTCACTTGCTTTAAAACCTAAACAACAAGAGTTAGAATTTATTTTGCATTGTAGAAATGCTGTGACTGTATCATCATTTAGTCTATTTCTGCAGTCCGTGTGAATCTTTTTCATCATAGAGAAAGACCTCTCACAGTCAGCATTGCTGTGAGGCAATGTCAATAAGCGTTTCACTATGACTGCCAGACTGGGAAATCGTGTACGACCAGTGCTAGTTTTCAGGTTGATTATGTCAAGCCAGTACCTAGAAAAGCTTCTTTTTTGTCCAGCGTCAAATCTTGAAATACATTCATCAGGCAGCAAACAATAATCTTCAAATTCATCCTTTAACACCTCTTGGTCTAAATATGGTGCAAAAGTGTTGGCCAGCTTACAGATTGCTGTATTTTGAACTGTGTCTTTAAAGGCTGGATCAAGAATTTTGATATCCTTAAGGACTTCATTCTCAAATGGAAATTTATCCAATATCTTTTTCACAACAGCAACATAAAAGTTCCTCACATCTCTGAAAAATGAATTTCTCACTTGAGAACTTATATCTAACTCTTCCAGTAATGTCCTGTTGGACAGACCAACAGCAAGTGTATGGTCATCATGCTGTAGATCACGTTCAGCATACTTTAACAATCTTATATCTTTCACCTCTTTTACATATTTCATCTCTACAAATTTGACAATAAATTTTCGTAGCAGACGATCCATTTCATCCATCATACCACCTATTTGGGACTCATCTGTCTGAAACAATTTGTTAAATTCAGTCAACAGAGGTAGCACAAATTGGAGAAAACGTAGAGTCATCTGGGTCAGTGGTGATTTTAGTAACTGATGAATGTTTTTGACACGGCATGGTTTTTCCATATCGTCGTGGCTCTCGAAGTATGAAGATAGAGCAGAATATTGATTTAAAATTCTGTCCACTACTCTCTGCAAAGAAAGCCAGCGAGTCTGGCAGTGCTTTAGTATGTCTAGTGCATCCACTCCTGTAAACAGTTGAAACTCTCTGTATGATTTTTTCCGTTTTGAGCTATGCTCAAAATGATAGAAGATATCTATCAAAAGGTCATCAACAGGAATAGTCAGCTGCTTTATACCCTCCTTGGCACAAAGATTTGCAAGGTGGCAAATACACCCTATACTAAACACATCAGGGTTCTTGCTCTTGATTCGCGTTAGTACAGAGTTTGATTTGCCAACCATTACATTGCAGTTGTCACTTGCAAAACCTATACAGTTAATCCATGGGATTTGTAAGTCGCTGAACACAGCATCAATATCACTGAAAATAGCTTCACTGGTTCCACCAGTACCGACCGGCATGCCCAGCAACCTGGTTCTAGGTCCTATGCCATCTCACTGGCTAACAAAAAAAAATTTTTTTTTTCTTTCTCTAACATGTCTATGTTTTTCTGGTCAATTTTAATGCGCTGTTTTTAAATCTGCAAACCGTTTTTCTCTATCAGGTCGGAATCTCTAGAAATACGCAATTTAAGTTTTTTTAACAACGCATACAGTATTACAACATCATTCGTACAAGAAGTATAACAGTTATGTAGGCTTGAATTTCTTTGCAGTCGACTTTCGTCGGTGAATGGCATGTAGTACATCGCGATGAAGCATCCAACAATATTCGGCAAGCATGGTCACACTCCACCGTCCTTGATAGCGTGACTCCATTACGGCGATATCTTGATGGAATCGTTCTCCATGTTCATCGCTGACTTCGCCAAGGTTGTCAGGGAAAAAGTCAAGATGCGAATCGAGCAAATGGATTTTGAGGGACATGTTACAGCCCGTAATTCTGTATGCATCTATGCACTGCTTAACAATATGCACATAGTCGACAGATTTGTGATTTCCCAGAAAGTTATCGACGATCGATTTGAATGCCATCCATGCGCGAAGTTCACTACCATGTAACAAGTTCTCGAATTGTTTGTCTGCAATAACTTTCCTAATCTGAGGTCCTACAAAGATACCTTCCTTTATCTTTGCATCGCTAACTTGCGGAAACTTTTCTCAAAGAAAAGTGAAAGCTTTGCTCGTTTTATCTAACGCTTTTACGAAATTCTTCATGAGCCCCAACTTTATATGTAACGGTGGTAAAATGATGCTGTCTTTGTTAACTAATGACTCGTGTATTACATTTTTATGCCCGAGCTGCATATGATCCCTGATAGACCACACCTTTCTTGCATAATGTTCCTGTCTGTTGCGGCTGTCCCATTCACATAGAAAGCAACAAAATTTAGTATACCCAGTCTGCATGCCCGTGAGAATTGCAATGACCTTTAGGTCTCCACAAATCCGCCATTGGTAGTTATTGTACTTTATTTTTGCCAAAAGTATAGCCATATTGTCATAAGTTTCTTTCATATGAACAGAGTAGGCGACTGGAATTGATGAAAATAAATTTCCGTTATGCAATAACACGGCTTTTAGACTAGTCTTGGAAGAGTCGATGAAAAGTCACCATTCGTTGACTATGTGCTCATGACCGAGGTGCACCATTAGACCGTTTACATCTTTGCAATAGCAAATGTCATCATCCATCTCAAAGTATTGAAAAAGTTCTCTGTGTCTATGATGAAATTTAGGTATCGGAGTATTGGGCGCTAAAAGATTCCATTCTTTGAGTCGCGAACTGAGTAATTCCGCTTGTCCTTTGGTAAGACCGAGATCACGTATTAGATCTGAAAGTTCTGAATGGTTAATTAAGTGAACACCATCATTCACCGGTATATAATCCGAGTCAGAATTAGTTTCTAAAGCAGGTAAACTATCACTTTCTGATGGTTCATTCACGTCCAACGGATATTGTTCTGGTGGAACTGGGATCGGACACGTGATTGGATCATGAGGCACTGGTTTCGAAACCGATTCAATATTTGGATAAACCACAGACTTTCTAGTTTTAAAAGTGAAACCATGGCTATTTGTCAAGCAGAAGTAACAATCAGTAGCGTGATTTGTCAGTTCACGCCATATTACTGGCACTCCAAAAGGCATCGACTTATGCTTCGGCGATTTTCGTAACCAACCTGCCAATGTATTTGCACAAGTCGAACAAACTGCATTTGGCTTCCAAGATTTATTTGCATCATCAACTTTCGAATCAAAATAAAGTTCATATGCTTTCTTTAGTAATGGTGTAAAGTTTTTCTGGTGAACACGATCGGTAAAATATCCGCAAACGTAACAGAACAGATCAGCCGAATTTCTACAACTTCTAGAAGCCATATTTCGCTCAGAATTATTTCAAAATACAGTAACTATTTGAAAAATAGCGTAACATATGTCATGCATCTTTTAGCAGTATAAAAAGTAGAATTATTTTGCATTTTATTAATTTTTAATAAGTTATATAGTAAAAATGAAACGGAGCAAATAACGGTTTCCCAAAAATATATTTATTCACAAATATCTTAAGAACCCGATGTAATAGAGATAAACGGATTTCAGATTTGAAATCAGCGCAAGAAACTGACCTAAGAACACTTATTCTTATATAAGAAAGAAAAATGTTGTTTGTCAGTGTCTTCAAATACCCTCACCATTATAGCTAAACGCTTGTCAGTTTTTCTATCATTTGACTCATCGATCATCAAGGAGAAAGGTGTCTTCCTGCATAATTTGATGACTGGCTCCGTTGCAGATGGAGCCAAGCAGTTTTTAATAATGGCTGTTGTTTTGGTTCGCTTGCATTTGAAACGTTTGGCAATAGCACTGTCCGGAAACATCTCAGCTGATAAGTCTGAAAAATGGTCAGCTATAGAAGCAGCTATGTTGTGTTGAGCAATAAAATTTGCAAATAAAACTTCAGCCCTCGTTATTTTATCATCTTCTTGTTGAGGCTGAGTAAAGAAGGCCTTGATAGAACTTCCGTTCTTCAGCTGATAGTTCCTTTCATGCAGTTTTGTTTTGAAATGCTCCCTCACATCGTGTAAGCCAGATGCCATCACTTTAATATCTCTATTGCATATTCTACAGTATGCATGTGAAGAGCCTAATTTGGATGTCTCAATAATCCCAGGGAATGTAGTTGTCCAGTCAGATTGAAACTTCCCACGACGTTGATCTTCTTCTAACCTCCTTTTTTTAAAGTTAGGCTCAGCCATGCTGTTAGATGGATGCAATATTTCCTGCTAGACAGAAGAAAAAAAATATTAATGTGAAAAAGTAAATACAAATATTAATAATCAATTTGAAAAATATAATTATTTGTAATTTTAATATTATATAATGAAATAGAATCTTGGAAAAAAATTAATACAATTTATGGTTGAAATGAAGAACAGTTGCTGTGTTTTCTATAGTGCCTTATAAAAGTACAGGCCTAAAGAGACCAGTAATAAGCATTATGGGTTAGGAATCTTAAATTTAAAATCTAATAAATTTTTTGCTAAAGCTGGTAATGAAAATATAAACTAGCGCTGGCGTAATATTAGCCTGTATATTTTCTACCGAACTTCAAAAATTGGAATAGCCGCAAAGCCCAACTGGTAGTTTTAAATAGACCTTCCCATACAAATTTTAGTGTCAATCAAACATTGATAGTAGGCTAATTAATTATTTAATAATTATAAATCATTGAATGACCGTAATGATGACCACCAAAGGCAAAATAACATTGTTTTTTAAAGAAACGAAATTAAAACTAAGAAGAGAAGTAGGCTAACTCCAAATAAACTTTTCTCTGATCGAGTTAAGATGTAAATTTTCCACGCTATTGTGGTTTTTTTTTCTTTTCAGTTTCATAATTTGGTAATATCGGAATGACGTTCGCCGAATGCTCCGCGTGTATTTTCGTACCATTTAGATTTAGGGTTAACCCTAGCTGTAACCCTAATTATAACTCTAAATGGTACGAAAATACATGCGGAGCATTCGGCGACCGTCATTACGTTATTAGGCTACCCATAATTTGTAGGCTATTGTATTATTTTTCAAATTTACATTTCTTACGCACTTTCTACAAGTTTTAGTGAAATCAAATAATATGTAGTGGTATCAGCCTTTTTTTTTTTTACCAGCCGTAAATAATCAATTATGCTAAACCTTAGGGGAAAAGAAAGCATAGGCCTAAGTTATCTGACAGTTAAATCTAACTTCATCTAAACAATGTTATTGTAATATTTTTTTTTTAAAATGAATTACTTACCAATACTAAACTGGAAATTAATCCTAAACAATAGGCTCGACTCAAAAAAGATTTCAGTGCTGCGTAATCGTTCAAATAATCAGTAACCTCGCGCTAGCTTTAGCGAAAAATTGTGAATGAACACGCCACGCACATCCCGCGGCAATTGAAAAATAGGCAGCTTGATTTTCATTGGTTATTTTTTTTTTTATCCACTTGGCTTAAAATCTCGCCGAATCTCATGACGCAAATTGTGTAGTGGCACAAGATTTATATGTATATTTAATAATTAGGCGAAAAAACCCGTACAGACCCGTGTACGGCCCGTACACATCTGAAAACGCAAACACCCCGTACAGATTATGGGTAAACCTTTAAGTGTGGCATGTATGCTATACAGATGTGCAAACATGGTCTAACAGCACTAAAATCTATGGATGATGCACATTTTGACCAGGGGTGGCTGTTTCTCCTGTATCCCTGAGTTATCCTACATTGTGATGAGGTATATGCTTGGATTGCTGTCTATAAGATACATGTATATGCAGGTGACCACAGACAAGTCACCAACCTACTGCATTAAAGAGAGGGATGTCATTAATGGCAAAGACACAGGCAGGAGACCACAGCGGAAAATCTATTAGAGGGGAAAGAGTGCACTTACTTCTACAACTATGTAATTTGTAGCTAATACATGACCATATATGGTCACATTCAAGATTTCAAAATAATTTCAGGGTATGTCTCTCACCAATAAGAAAATACTGCGGTCTCACAATCATTGGCACAATCAAGAATAGTTGGTATACTAAATTTTGGTTTGGGATGTGTTGACTTTCCTCCTGTTAGGAAGTATGCTTGTTGTACATTGCCTGATTTTTAAAAAGTGTTTTCTTTCAGCTTTGTCCATTGTATCACAAGGTTAATGAAAAAAGTACCAATTGTCATACATTTAAGCGACACATTAAATTAAAGTTACAGCAGGTTAGGTTCCAGGCGTGAAGCTAAGAATTATTTTTTTCTCTTGCAAATGCAAAAATAATAGTCCTTTCAGCCATTACTGACTATGCGAATGTGGCCCTGAGGTTGGCAGCCTTCAACTGCTGATTTTTCCTGGTGTTCCTGTTGACGCTTTCTCCTCTCTGCTGCTTGTTGTGTTATCTACTTTCCACCCAATATGAGGTGACACTGTAGACTTCGATGCCAACATAATTTAAGTAGAAATTCACTGTTGTATATAACAAGTTTGAAACATTACAGAACACAGAAATGTAGAAAGATCAAATGACAGGATCAGACATTAGGATGGTGACTGACACCGATTTAAGAAATTTCTGTTGGTGATCATTGGCCAAAAGCGCTGTAACATCGAAGAATGCATAAACAATGTGGAGAAGAGTTATAGTTGAGAAGCGCCATTCGCCGTATTGTAATACTCAAATTATAAACATATTTACTTAATATGAAAGATTGTAAATGTCACGTAGACATTTATGATCTATAAATTGCCTATATCTTCTTTTTTTTCTTTTACCCGTATCCTCTATTTATTATCACACTTTTATCCTTTTTGTGTTTTTCGCATTCGTTCGTTTGCAACTATATACATTACTATTTTCCCATTCTAACGTTTACCTGTTTCTTTTCTCAAAACTGAGAACGTAGTTATGACGTAACGTATCAGCCCTACACGAGACGCAGAGTGTTAGAATGCATTCCGTCAGACAGGGGAGCAGACAGCTGTCTACAGTTTCCCCTGGGACAGTGTTTCTTCGGCTACGTTTCTGGGCCTGAAGTGTGAGAATTCACTCCGTCAGACATGATGAGGAGATATTTGTCTGGTAGTTTGCATCTGACATGTAGTTTCCAAGGTAGATTCTCAGTGTCAGGTGATATGACACTCACGCTCCACGGCCAGTTTTGGCGTAAGGTGCGAGAAAGCAAAGTGTCAGTTGTGGTTCTCAGGATGAGTTTCTCGGGGAGGTGTGAAAAACTGCTTCTGCACTGGAGACGAGTTGTCTGAGATTCGCAACTGACACGCGCCCTCTCGATCAGTAGGTGGCAGTTACGGCATGCGTTTAGGTGTTAAACGTAAGTGTTAGGAAAGACGAGAGATTGCGTGGTTTTGGAAATAGGGCACATTCTTTGTGTGTGTTTCATATATCTTAAACGAGAGTTTGAGACTTAATTCACTCAGTAACTTTGCAGTCAAGACTAGAACAAGCCTTCGTTCGATTTCTAGAATATCTGTTAATAGAGATGTCATTTAGTATGATCGTAGTGGTTTAAGTTCTTAGTAGTTCTGTGTTAAGGTAAGTCTTATATTATTTATCTAGTATTTTGTGAGTGTTAAAGGGTTAGATCGCTTATTTCATTTTGCTAGTTAGATTTGTGCAGAGAGTTAAATTATTAAGTCTGTTATATTCTCTAGTCGACGAGTTACAGTGGAAAGCGGAATAAATTATAATTTCTAGCTTTAAACTCATTGTAGCTAAATTAAATGGATTTAATTTAACTGCTAATACGCAGTCGAGAATATTTTAAAACTAACTTATTAAATGACTGCTACATCTTGAGTATTGACGGAATGCGTACGTATTCCTAATTCAGGATGTTTGATTTTTAAATATTACTTATTCCACGGGAAGTGTTAAACTATAAGACAAGCTACGCTTGCAGTTTAAATTATCAGTTATATCCAAGTACATAGTATGTATAATTATTTGATGTGTTCTTTCCATTTATATATATAGGGAAACTGTGGTACCCAAACTTTGCCAGCGTTTGAATAAGAGATAAATCTGTGAAGAAAACAACAAACATTCTTACTTTAAAGATTTGATGTATAACTTTTGCAAGAACTTTAAAGTTTTAAAGAAGTAACGGGTCATCGCGCCTGATTTGATTCTTCCTGAGAAGACTCTAGTCATTTTCCAGCCTTTGTGGCAAGTAACATATTTCAATCAGTAACTTTCCCGACACTGTTGACAAGTGGTGGTGTGACCAACTAAATTCCTATACTGAGAGAAGGTGCCGACCTGACATTCCTCATTCGTTTGAAATCTAAGATGTTGACACTGTGCTCGCTATAAACGCTCGTGCCTGAACAATTTTATGTGACTTAAACAGACATCCAAAACAATAGTATTCCCAAGAGAACGGTTCCGGAAGTAGTGAATTTAACCCGTCTTTTTGGACCTGTGGTTTTCTTGGCCAAGATTACCATTGAAGATTCTATATGGGCAAGTCCTAAAATATTGTTTTTTTGTTCCCGAAGTGGCTACCAAAGCTGTGAGTATGAGAAAAATGCACGTGATCTCAGTTGAATGAATAGAGTGAATGCAGGACTGAGCGATCCTTTTTATGGTGGTAATTTGGCACCCATTCATTTTTTGCTGTCATAAAATTCCTTTATGCAAGATATTTGCTAACTAAATATATATCTGTATCGTTTTGATGTAATTTCTATGTGTTGTGTGTATGTATGTGAGTGGATATATATAATCATATATATTTCCCTCGTCTGTATATATATATATATATATATATATATATATATATATATATATATATATATATATATATGTGTGTGTAGACTGTCTGACTCAATCTAAATCTGTCGTAGAAGATAGGTGAAAAAGAGAAGATTTCTTGATTTCAAAGACAGCCTCTATCGCATTTCTACCATCTCACTCGTGGAAATCTATTGCTATTACTACTTCTCACTGTGACTATCACTTATTCTAATCTATTCAGAAGGGACCAACCCAAGTCTTAATTTTCCTATCAAAAATCTACGACAGTCAGCATGAAACAAATGTGATGTATACAAAACAGGAATTTTGTTACGAATAACTTAACGTATATATTTCTTGCACACAATGCATTAAACTTACTGTGACAAATCTGAATGAAACAAATGTGTTGTATACAAAAGAGACATTCTGTTACACATAAATTTTATATTTCTAGTATGCAAACATCTAATTTATTGTAACAAGAATATTACAAACATATGTACATTGGCAGAAAGATTATCAGCCTTAACAAATGTGTGGTAGTGGTATCTGTGTGCAAAAAGATTAATTTTAAAACAAATAGAAGTGACTAATATGACATTGTGCATGGTGCTAGCAACCTCATCATGTCACAAGAAGTGACTAATATGACATTGTGCATGGTGCTAGCAACCTCATGTCACAAGAAGTGACTAATGTGACATTGTGCATGGTGCTAGCAACCTCATGTCACAAGAAGTGACTAATGTGACATTGTGCATGGTGCTAGCAACCTCATGTCACAAGAAGTGACTAATATGACATTGTGCATGGTGCTAGCAACCTCATGTCACAAGAAGTGACTAATGTGACATTGTGCATGGTGCTAGCAACCTCATGTCACAAGAAGTGACTAATGTGACATTGTGCATGGTGCTAGCAACCTCATGTCACAAGAAGTGACTAATATGACATTGTGCATGGTGCTAGCAACCTCATCATGTAAACAATAAAATACCTTCAGACGCTACCACTGCCACAAGAGCACATAAATGTTTGTTGCAATATTCCAATGTGAGAGAACCAGCTGCTTTGGTGGAAATGTCACCAAGGTCTGTCACGTGACTGCTGCTTGTTTGTGGTTGTACAGAAGTGGTTCGGGAAGTGTTTTATGCTGGAAGTTCCTTACTGAAAGCAGAAACACTAAAATAATTTAGTGTGTTGGAAATTCATGTCATTTACAGATGAAATTAAATGTAAATGATTATGTGTACTTATCACAAAGCATAATTTTGTGTGAGTAACAGCAAAAAAGAACTGAACAATTCTGACTTCTTTCTGCATGAATTTCGCCACATAAATTCATCCAGGTATGTTCGAAATAAAGCTGTACTTGTACCACACTGTCGTGACAGCTTATTGTTTGCACGTGTCCACAGATTTTCAATTCTTTGTGTGTAGACGTCTTTATGTGTGGACGTCTTTATGTGTGAACGTCTTTATGTGTGGACGTCTTTATGTACTGGATGCACAAAATTTCTCTTATGCACCACAACAGAATGCAAATACATATCACCCCGGAATGTCCTGAGGTTTTGGTATGCCTTCCAGCCATCTGACATTATGTGTGTTCCTGGACAAATGTAGTGTTGTATTAGTCTCTCCAGTGTTGTATTAGTCTCTCTAGTGTTGTATTAGTCTCTCTAGTGTTGTATTAGTCCCTCAAGTGTTTCTTGATTACGATTAGGAACTTCCACCATGAAGCATTTCCTCGATCCCCTCTCTATACCCCAAAAAATCCAGCGGCCATTTAGCAACCGACCTCTGTGGTATTTCCTGCGACTAAAGTATGACTCATCAATTTCAACAACAATGCGATCTCCATTGCCGTCAAAGACTCCTATTTGTTGTGGTGTCTGTGCAAGCCACTTCCCACACTCCTCACGACAAAAATTACACCAATCCACTAACGTATTTTTATTCACTCCCAATTGTCGAGACATACTGACAATTGGTGTGTCTAAACACCACAGGAACATGAACCTAATAATTTGCTGCAACGATAAGTGACTTCTTTCAAATAAAGAACCTTTTCGCACACTGATGGAGGTGCGACATGCGGTGCACCTCCATCTCATTCTATCAACCCCTGCACTATACCTCTGCAATGATGCTAGCTGCCCACAACGGTCGCATGGCATCTCATTTTTTATCAGCTGCCGGGAAGCCAACCATTGCAGACAATCAATAGGGTTACCAATTTCCCTGCACAGCTCAGGGCCAGTCCAAACTTCTGACTGCCTCTGCGTCACAGTCAAAAATGTATTGGCAACCCTTTTAGTGGCCCCTTGTCTTGCAGCCATGTTACTGCAACAAAACAGAGCACAAATGAAGTTATGAAAAAAAACAAAAATCACAGCAGACCAACAGTAAACATTGCATTAATAATAACAACAAACTGTATTGGCAATTAACAGCTACGTATTTACTTACTTAGTCCTTCTTCTACCATGGGGTGTAGAGGTTAGCCACAGAGAGCAGTATGCTATCCTATGAGGAATATTCTTTTTGGTGTTAGTCGTTTTTTTTTGTCCTTCAAATATAGTGCCATGTTGCCATCCCACAGAAATTTTTGGTCATCCTGGAGTTCAGGATCCAACGCTATTGGTTTCTGATGTTTGTTGTTGCAGCTGGTCTACTTTCTGTTCTTCAGTGCACACGTGTTATCTCTATGTACTTACTTTGTTTCTCAACTTTCTACCGTGTGGTGTAGAAGTCACAGTTCACTAAAGATACATGTTAAAAATGTTCAGCTACAACAGGTTCCAGAATTAAAGTACTTAGGAAGTTGGACCTGGCCTAGAACAGCAAAGGCTCTAAAAAGTCACTCCTCTATGGCTGTATCTGCTACAACCTTTACCTTATCTTGATTTACAACTGTCACCACTACTGAAACATCAGTCACCACTACTAAAACAACAGTCACCACTACTAAAACATATGTCACTCACCACTACTAAAACATATGTCACTCACCACTACTAAAACATCTGTCACTCAAAACTACTAAAACATATGTCACGACTACTAAAACATCATTAATATATATATATATATATATATATATATATATATATATATAATTTTTAAAAAATCATACACCAGCTATTGTTATTTTGTCTATCCTGAGACTGATTTTACGTGAGTATCCCTTTTTTCCCTGTACAATGACAGGTGTCCTCTCGCAATTCAGGCAGATAATCGCAGATTTCAGAGGTGCCCATTACAGCCGGGTTGGCTCAATAAGCCGTTCAGGTTATTACACCAGCGCGGCCCTCACTAATTATTAAAATTGACATCAATTTCTTATCATCATACACCGTAAACTATTTTTTTTTAGAACAGGAGGATGATCTAGAGATACAACAACATGGGCTCACATCATTGTACAATTTATTATCTCTTGGTACTTACAAAGTTGGGAGATGATGTCTCAAACGATCAAAGAGTAACTGACAGTTTGATAAAAAAATGTTCATTTTTTTCAAACAAGGCATCTTTGGGTCTATATTTTGTTTAACAAGTTCTCTAACCTGGATCACCCGATCGCCAGTGCATTACATCAGCCCCCACTAATTATTAAAATTGACATCAATTTCTGATGATCTAGAGATACAACAACATGGGCTAACATTATTGTACAATTTATTATTTCTTTAATCTGCTTCGTTTTTTTTTTTGCCTGCAAAAAGAAAGAGTAACTGACAATTTTGCAGAGTGCATTAAATAATTTCCTCATGTTCCTACACACCAGTAAATGAGTGTTGCTGTAATCTTTGACGGAGTTTCAAACGTCGATTTATTGGTTGTATGTTTTTTACCCTAGTCAAAGTTAGGGAACTGTGTCTTGACTTTGCGGTGTCAGGTTGATTAGGGGTTGTCTCCCTTTTTGGTTCACTCATTGGGTTTGACCTTTAGGGTCAAAGGTAAAGAGTTCTGGGCTTTGTGCCATGCGCAGTGGTAGCGCGCAAAATTAGACTTCCGTCAGGTAGAGTTGCGATCTGGTTTCTGTAGGACGTGAATGTCCGTTGTATTCTGGGGAAGGAAAATCTTCGAAGTGACTGCATTGGCAGTTTTCCCCAGTAATTTACTGTACGTCAGGAATTACGACAGTGTTGTTTCTTGTGTTCTGAGGATTCGTTTCAAGGTAACCCCGACTTTTTCAATACTACGCATTCGGTTGCAGGATTTGTTAAAGGATTCGTTCAGTCAGGGATACCAAAGCGGCATTATGAACTGTACATTAAAGAACATACCACTATTGACATGCCCACATATTTGAATGTTAACCAGCCTTAGAATGACTGATATGTACCAAGCGATTTCAATTAACATGATGTACATGATCCTGTTTAAATTGACTGTTCCTGTGTGATTCTACTGTTAGTCCTGTGAATAAATGTGTGAACCGTTACCAGTAGATTACACCGCATCATTGTGACACGCCCACTCTGCCATCTTTACAACACACGAACACAAACGGGCAGTTATACATCTGGGGCGAATAGAACGTTATATCTCTACATCTCCAGCCTTAAACAGACACCCCACCAGACCTAACATTTCTGGTAGGCCAGTTCCGTGGGCTTTACGGCTTCAATTTTTGTTTATGCTACAGATTGGAACGATCGAGGTTTACATCTGATGATAACACACATCCGTAGTACTCTACATTTCCAAGTTTTGGCTACACAGGACAGTAGAAATAGTTCATCGACTGTTGACCCACATAAACAGTGTTAGCATCTATGTGATAATGCTACACGAACCACAGTTGGTACAAGTACTGGAGTTGGCATCTAGGCAATTTTGCTACGTGGACAACAGCTGCACTCAAGTCAAATATTTTTTGTAAACAGTACCGCTGGTTGTTTACCGTTACAGTCAACTGACTCTCCAACGTCTGAGCGATCAAGTCACGTAGTTCGAGGTCAAGTGTTTGTGTAAACAGTACAGTCTACAAACTTTTCAACATTGGGCCTGAAGTCTTAACTATTCATCGAGAAGGTCAGTGACTTTATGTTCCTGGAGACCACTACATGTTATTGTGGATCTAACAATCATTGCGCGCTTGACATTGTGCTTCCGTGTTGACAAGGAGCAAGAAAGTTACTTTAATATCATTTGTAACTGAACTTTGTTTGCAACACAATCCATTGATGATATATATGTTATATGTGATATTTGTTACGGTGTTATTTTAAATGGCGGCGTCTGCTGGGGTTTACCCATGCGCAACGTTTAGGGGTCATTAATATTTATAGAATATGTCGATATTTTACGGTATAGTGAACGCGAAATATATGCGGAGATTATGACGCATTCGCGTTGGGAAGGTCACGCCGGGTGACTTGGTTACAGGGCCTTTGTTACGCTATCCGTCAAGCAAGAAGGTCGTGTCTTGTATTTCTTCCAAGGAAATAAGGCTGAGTATATAGCCTATATTATATAGATGAATCGATGTAGAACTCAGGGTCAGTTCGGAAATTAATCTAAGTATGAGATTAATTAAATTAAACTAGATAATGGAAGGAGAATCGTATTATGATTCAATTTGTAGATGTCAAGAACTCATGTGCTCATTTCTGGCTGTTGACTACAACAGCGCACGTATATAGCCACGATGTTCATCTGACATATTGTTTTGACACGGACGGACATGAATACTATGCATGTAATTCCTAATGAACTATATATGAACTATATATGAACGTGTACCTACGTGAATGTCTTATGTGTGAACTGTAAATAAATTCATGGACTCTGAATTGAGGACTTTATCACATCGATACGTTACAGCTATTTGCTGCATTTGCCAATGTTGATGATTATGCAAATGAAGAACTCTTCTGATAGGAAAAATATGTACCTATAATGATGAGCTCCGAAAGGAACGAATGTATTCTTGGACATCATTCAACAAATGATTAATCAATATAACGTTGACCCTTACTCCAAGATGATAACCGGACGAAGCACGCATTCGCGATTGAACAAAATACATAACCAGCTGTAAACCAGCTCGGCCTTATCTATCCCCCGCCCTTTATCAGCTGGCGGCCAGATGTGGCGTGGATAATTTCAAATATTAACGAGTTGAAAGAACTAAATTCCTTTCGATCATAATGGACATTATTTGCAAATACACCGGTGACGTCATGCCCTTGACGACAGCATGAACGGTTGGAAAAGCCAGCAGCTGACAATGTCCATCAAAAAAATTTATTTGAAGCTTTCAAACATCAAATGAAACCTATTGCTGACTTTCTCAATGATACAAACAAGCTCTCGAGTCTGTCGGCGAAGCATATAATGTACGATATTACCGCCAAAACAAGATAAGTCACTGATTTTAAAGGTTAAAATATTTCGTCCTGTTTGTCCAAATAACGCCATGTTCTTTTTTCGTTGTATCCATGTTAAATATTGTTCCTGTCCTTTTCATGTAGCGGGTATGGATGGGCGGCGGTTCGGAATGAATAAAATGGCTCTGAGGATGCCGATATTCATTCTGAATGTTCCTAAGGCTGTGAATTAATAGCACCTCGCGAAGAAAGCGTCGAATTATCATTATCGGTGATCGTTTCGTTCGGACTTGCATTAATTCACTTTGCATGTTAGGTGTATAGTCATGTTATAACTGGTGTTTTCTGGTGTATTTAGTTCTTATTTTTATTCATTTACAGTCTTATGTTCGTAATCTATCTTGTTTATTCTGATCTAGCTATCTTTAATTTTAATTAAATGTATTGTATTAACGTCAAATGAGTCCTGTGACGTCACTATTTGTTACGTACACAGCTTAACTTTCTATTCAGTTCATTCTTAATCTCTCACTTCCGTTTTATACCACTTAGTTATTAATGCATTTTTTTATTGTGAAAATGTCTTGTCGTATGGTAATACTGTTTCGTAATCCTTGGTTAACCCATTGTATTGTTTGTATTCATTTCATCCTTCTATAATTTAATATTAATGCTATAATTTCTTCATTAATAATAGTGTAGATGAATATGATAAAATTTTTATCAGCTTTGATGAGGAATTAGGGACTTTGCACATATTTGCAGTAGTGGTCCTAGAAATGGGCAATGCACTTTATGCCTCATGATTATGGCATAATATATAATGATTAATTATTAAAACTTTATAACATATTAATACATATTTAATATAAATTAGTACACTTTCTCAGTACTATATTGTGAACTTAGTGACAATTAAGACTAATTATTTGGGGATAATACACATAATTATTAAATATTAATATTAAGCGCTTGATATAATTTCAGCAGCTTATATAACTAACTATCATAACTATTTATGATAGATATTAGCGGGTATATATATATATAATATTTTTACAAAATATTATAGATTGTGGAACTTATAAATAACAGTACGTGAATACTACAATTTCTTATATTAATTATTCATTCATTGAATAATTATAATTATCGACATAGATTCTAGTGGTGATTACTAGACATAAGTAATTGAATACTTAAATAAATCAACTTCAAGAATGCTTACTTTGGATCATTTCATTAAAATTGGAAAAGATTGTAACAAAAAGGGAGATGCACTCCTGGAATTTGCAGAACAACAACTTGCAAAATATAAGGCAGAAGAGGAGGAAAGGAAAGCTATTGCTAAGGCAGAAATGGAAGAACTTGAAAGAAAAGAGGCTGAAAAGAAAGCAGAATTAAAACAAGAAGAAGAAAGAAAGATAGCAAGAGATGAAATCCTACGGATTGAAGAAGAAAATAAATTGAAACGACAGGAAATCATACTGCAGCAAGAAATGGAATTGCAACGGCTTAAATTGGAAACAGCAAAACTTAATTCACAGAGTGCTGCAGCAAGCCAAAATGATAATGCTCAATTTGGATCTTCATCCACCCGACTTAAGGGCAATTATTACTTTAAATTACCACCATTCAAATTACACGTGGACGACCTTTCATCGTGGCTGGCGCGCTTTGAGGATATATGTAAGGTCAATAACCTTGACAAAACTGCATGGGCACTTAAACTTAAGGAATTTCTGGATGGCGAACCTGCAAGTGCAGCACAAAACATTGATCCTACATTAGCCACAGATTATGAGGCCATTAAGACGTTGTTATTACGTCGTTTCCACTTGAACGAAGAGGCATGTAGATTACGTTTCAAAAGTTTATTGCCAGATAATAATAAAGATTTTACGGGATTTATTGCTAACATACGCAATACTTTTAACAGATGGGTTGAACTGGCAGGTGTCAACAAATCTTACGACAAGTTAGTCGATTTGTTATTGAGGGATAAAGTGTTATCTTCTGTCAGCTCACCATTCTTTGCTTATCTGCAAGAAAGAAAACCAGAATCTATTGATGAGTTAGAAAAAATTTCTTTAAATTACTGCACAGCTCATCCGAATGCTAATATTTCTGGCTCGTTGATAAGAGAACCACTTCCTGTAGCCTCCAATATGGCATATCATAATCATAACAAACCTAGAACACACAGTGTGGACAGAGGTAGGTTCAAAGGAAACTATGACATTAATTTTTCATAAGGGACAGAATAACTTTAACAATAACTTTAATAGAGGAAGACAACAAACCAGAAATTATTCACCTCAGTCAAGATACAACAGTAATCCACGTAACTCAAGTTATAATCGGTCATATCAATATAATAATGGTAACAATTGGAAGAATAGCGATAATTATAACTCGAGACATCGAGATAACAATTATAATAGACGTCAACGAGATAATTCAAATAATTATTCTCGTAATCGTTCTCATTCTCGTGGATCTTCACATTATAACCATAATACCGGGGCAGCAGTTACAAATGATATCACCCCTAAGGTTCAGGTTCCACCTAACGATAATACAATGAATTCTTCTGCTGCATGCTTTGCTATAAATTATAACGTGGCAAATAGTTGCCCACAATGCAATCTTATTTTTCAGAAGGCAAAGGAGACAGTGCTAAACTGCGGACACATTACACCAGAAGTAGGTCTTGCAGCCAATGATGGAACAGGCTCTCTGATTTTTAACAGAGGGATAGTAAACGGTTCTATAGTTTCTGTATTGAGAGACTCGGGGTCCACAACCATTGGAGTGCGACAGTCGCTAGTACATCCTAGCTGTGCAACGGGGGAATATGTCCGTTGCATGACTTTTGGGGGAACTATTGAGTTTTACCCCACAGCTCTTGTCCATGTTAATACACCTTTCTTTTCAGGACAAGTTAAGGTATGCATGATTCAGAATCCAATTGCAGATCTGATGTTGGGACGCATCCATGGTAGTAAGGATTGTTCCCCACAGGAAATTGAGGAATGGGAATTAAAGAATGTGCAATCTTATTGCAATGCTAACGCTGTCATTGCAACAGCTACATTACGGGCCAACAAAATAAATACATGTGGCACAGTTTTCTCCAATTTCAGTCTCAGTACCATTCTGGAAATCGATAAGGAGAAGGATAAGACTCTCCTACAGGATAAAAAGTATACTAAACTACCATCCCATCCTAGGAAGATTAGAAAATCATTTCGAGGCAGATATACCTTTTCTCAAGAGAATGCCGCCAAGTCGGAAGATAGATGTTGGCGACAGGATCATATTAACAGTGATCTGAATAAAATTGTTGAAAATGGGAAAAGAATGGATGTCCCGAACAAGGGTAATGATGGTGAAGTTCTTATGAACTTAACTAATAAAATTAGGACAAATAAATATGTCAATCATTATGAGACATCATCTCATAAGACTACCATATCCAAAAGATTAAATAGAAGAACTATTTATCACGTTAGTGACACTGATCCCACTTACATTGGGAAGGGTGCATATTCTCACACCGTGTTAGTGCGCAATCTGCCACAAGGTACCAGATGGCAGGCACTTAGCAATTTCTTTAATGACACGGCAGACGTTATGTTTGTACAGTTGTTGTCACCTACCAATGACAGGTATGGTGAAGCTATAGTTACATTTCGTAACAATAGAGATGCTCGAATGGTCATCGAGCATGATAATGGTGCTTACTTTAACCATCATTGTCTACGGTTACAATTAGTACCTAATGCTGCGTCACGCAGATAACATGCTATGGTAATACAATTGTCTCATATCATTGATGACTCATCATAGTCATTCATCATTTCTTTTCTTTACTGGTCCTTATAAGGTTACTGATAAAATTTCAGACGTTGATTACATCTTAGATATCAAGGGACACAGAAAGATATCCCATATTAATATGCTCAAGCAATTTCATACACGTCCTATACACTTACAGTCAATTTTTCATGAATTAGATGACAATACTGTATCTACTTGTCATTATTCTAATCTATCTGTTATACAGGAGGAAGAATCTTCTTTTCCTGAAGTGCAGATGCCTTTACCTGTACTTACTGTCCAATCTACTGAATCTTGGCGTGATGTGACCATTTCTTCTACGGTTACACCGCAACAGCATCAACGCGTTGCTGATCTTCTACAATCTTTCCCAGATGTGTTAACTGATGTACCGGGTTGCACATCTGTAATTAGTCACGATATTATTCTGAACGATGATACACCAATTCGTGTTCATCCTTATTCTGTACCTCTACATTTTCTGAGTAAGACATCTCAGGAACTCAAACAGATGATATCATTAGGTATTATTGAGACTAGTACATCTCCATTTTCTTCTCCTTTAGTCATTGTCCGGAAAAAGGACAACAACATACGTTTATGTGTTGACTATAGGAAACTTAATGCGCAGACAGTACCGGATAGCGAACCACATCCTATCCTTGACGATTTACTTCCTCGTCTATCCAATGCTACACTTTTCACTAAAATTGACTAAACTATAGGTTATTGGCAGATTCCACTAACCGAAAGAGCCAAATACTACACAGCATTCTCAACTCCACAAGGTCTTTACCAGTGGAACGTGATGCCTTTTGGGCTAATGAATGCTCCAGCTACCTTTATTCACATGATGCGAAAAATTTTAGCAGGTAGATCAGATATAATTACCTATATTGACGACATATGTTTGTTTAGTTCATCATTTGAGGAACATTTTTTGGGTCTTAAATCAGTTTTGGAAATATTGCGGGATAACCATTTAACCGCTAAACCAACTAAAATTCAAATAGCGTGTAATGAGATAACATTCCTGGGGCACATTATTGGATCGGGACGTATCCAAACAATTCCCAGTACGGTTTCTAAAATATTAAATTTATCTGTTCCTCAAACGAAGAAACAGGTTAGGAGTCTGTTAGGTTTAATCCAATACTATAGCAGATTTGTACCTCACCTATCATCCATCACGGCTGTCCTGTCTTCGTTACTAAGGAAGAACATGCCTTTAAGGATAAATTGGACCGACGAATGTGACAAAACTTTTCGCACTATCTTAAAAAATTTTTCATGCCCACCTGTTTTAAGATTACCAGATGCTTCTAAAAAGTTTGTTCTACGTACAGATGCGAGTAATTACGGACTCGGGGCGTGTCTACTGCAATATCATGATGATGTCCTTCACCCTGTACTGTATATCTCACGCAAACTGAAACCTCCGGAGACGAAATATTCCACTGTGGACCGAGAATTGCTCTCCGTAATCTGGGCAATTACCAAGTTGGAAAAGTTTTTGCTGGGATCTCCATTCCTGATCCAGACTGATCAGAAATCAGTGGCAGCATTACGTCGCTCAAACCATAAAAGTGCTAAACTTGCACGATTTGCTATTACGTTGCAACCCTACGAGTTCGAGATACAGTCGATACCTGGAACTGAAAACGTCATAGCCGACACGTTGTCCAGACATCCTACGGATTCTGAATGAATATTACAATTTCAAGAAAATTTTCTGACTAGTCAAGCATTACATTTGCAATAAACGTTATTGATATCAAGTCAGAATATACAACAATTCAGTTGGACTTCCTACCTAAATAAGGACATTTCGAAATAAACTATTGTGATCAAAATATCAAGTTTTACGGATCGTTTGAAAATTTGAACTTCAATTCCACTTTGAGTATCACTCATTTCGATTGAAAACTGTTAAAAAGGAACAATCTCTGATGAAGAAGGGACAGATACGCTGATGACTTAGTCAATTTACTTTCAAAAGTTTAATAAAGGAACTAACGATGAATGGATAATCAAATCATAATTTGATAATATGAACCTTGTGTCTTAATGAACTTTCATACAATTCAACAGGAGGTAACAACGATTGGATCTTCATGTCCAATATTATTAAATTTTCTATTTATTAAATTAGTATATAATATATAATAAAGTCAAAGTGTGTTAAAATAAAAAAATAAAATATACTAAGAAAAGATGAAACAAAAGAATATCACACCAATTAAACCTTTTAATTAGTGTAATTATCAAGGTAATAGATATTACATTATGACATTTCATATTTATAGTTAAAATGTATGAATTTTTTTCTGTTCTTTTCTTCTGATTGCGTTAATTTAATTAGGTATCTATCCTTACACTTCATTTTCACACGCATTCTAATTTAATGTATACTTTAATATTTGGTTTTAATTGTCCGTACTTCTCAATTTTTATTTCTTTTACTCTCTTATTCTATTTCTCATTTTCTTCAATTAGATATTAATTAGTTAGTACCATACGTACATACTATAATTAATTATTTTAATTTTAGTTAGTTAGAATAATTTTAATAACACCTCACATTATTAGTTAGTCTATACATACAACAAATTAATTAGTTAATTAGTTAGTGACAGTGACATTTCCTTGTTTAATATAAGGTATATATATGATATGACGTTGATTTTATTATAATATATTACTGACATGACCGCGACACTGTTCTAGATAGAACATCGTAGGTCATACGTCGGGTTTTGTTAAATTTTTGATAATTTGATTAATATTGTTCAAAAAAAAATCTATTTAATAGATTTTTTTTGCCCCCGTCTGACGGGAAATCTGTTACGGTGTTATTTTAAATGGCGGCGTCTGCTGGGGTTTACCCATGCGCAACGTTTAGGGGTCATTAATATTTATAGAATATGTCGATATTTTACGGTATAGTGAACGCGAAATATATGCGGAGATTATGACGCATTCGCGTTGGGAAGGTCACGCCGGGTGACTTGGTTACAGGGCCTTTGTTACGCTATCCGTCAAGCAAGAAGGTCGTGTCTTGTATTTCTTCCAAGGAAATAAGGCTGAGTATATAGCCTATATTATATAGATGAATCGATGTAGAACTCAGGGTCAGTTCGGAAATTAATCTAAGTATGAGATTAATTAAATTAAACTAGATAATGGAAGGAGAATCGTATTATGATTCAATTTGTAGATGTCAAGAACTCATGTGCTCATTTCTGGCTGTTGACTACAACAGCGCACGTATATAGCCACGATGTTCATCTGACATATTGTTTTGACACGGACGGACATGAATACTATGCATGTAATTCCTAATGAACTATATATGAACTATATATGAACGTGTACCTACGTGAATGTCTTATGTGTGAACTGTAAATAAATTCATGGACTCTGAATTGAGGACTTTATCACATCAATACGTTACAGCTATTTGCTGCATTTGCCAATGTTGATGATTATGCAAATGAAGAACTCTTCTGATAGGAAAAATATGTACCTATAATGATGAGCTCCGAAAGGAACGAATGTATTCTTAGACATCATTCAACAAATGATTAATCAATATAACGTTGACCCTTACTCCAAGATGATAACCGGACGAAGCACGCATTCACGATTGAACAAAATACATAACCAGCTCTAAACCAGCTCGGCCTTATCTATCCCCCGCCCTTTATCAGCCAGAAATGAGCACATGAGTTCTTGACATCTACAATTTGAATCATAATACGATTCTCCTTCCATTATCTAGTTTAATTTAATTAATCTCATACTTAGATTAATTTCCGAACTGACCCTGAGTTCTACATCGATTCATCTATATAATATAGGCTATATACTCAGCCTTATTTCCTTGGAAGAAATACAAGACACGACCTTCTTGCTTGACGGATAGCGTAACAAAGGCCCTGTAACCAAGTCACCCGGCGTGACCTTCCCAACGCGAATGCGTCATAATCTCCGCATATATTTCGCGTTCACTATACCGTAAAATATCGACATATTCTATAAATATTAATGACCCCTAAACGTTGCGCATGGGTAAACCCCAGCAGACGCCGCCATTTAAAATAACACCTTAACAATATTGTGGTGTATTTTTCTGTTGTTTTCAGCGGGTTTGGTTGGGAAAGGTGACTCCTTTAGATAATACCACGTAACAGAGGTTATCTATTGAGAGCATTTTCTGTAGGGACTGCAAATTTCCTTAATTGGGATTTGCTAGCGACAATAGTTGCTATTTACGTTTAGTTGTGACGAGATTAGTTAGTGTTGTTTTCGTTATTTTTTCCATTCTTTGATATACGATTTGATTTGTTTGTATTTGTAGGTCTCCCTTTCCTATTGTTTAGTTTTATACAACTTTTTCGTTTATAACAGTGTTGCCATTTGTCTTGTTTACTTTTCGCAGTCATCTTTACACATTTTTGTAACATTTTCCTTATTTTCGCTGTATTGTTTATTTGACTTCTGCGAACGTTTTCAGGTGTTGTTCTGTATCCTTGTCCTTGTATTTATTATTGTCATACACAGTCTACATACATATACTTGGTCATGTATTATTGTTATTAATATGATACACCATTCATATTGAGATTATGGATAGAATATTATTATGAAGAAACAAGGTAACCATACAATGTCTTTGACTAAGACTTGTCTCTCAAAGAGAGTGAAATAAACTGAACTGAGTATACAAGTCTAATATTGAAGACTTGTCTCCCATTGAAGTGGGATAAGGTAATTTATTTAAATTTTTCAGGTTACTGATTTCATTACACAGAATGTCTACACTAGAATACTTCATTGGACAAGGGAAATCCCTTGGCAAGTCTGGTAAAGAATTAGAAGAATTCGTGACTGCTCAATTCGGCATAGCATTGAAGTCAGAAGAAAAGAGACAAAAAGATGAAAATAAATTGAAAGCAGAAGCTGAGCAAAAGAAAGCAGAAGCTGAGCAAAAGAAGATAGATGCTGAGAATTTAAGATTGCAGATGCAAGCTGAACAAAGGAAGATAGATGCTGAGAATTTAAGGTTGCAAATGCAAGCTGATGAAAGAAAATTCCAGTTGGAAATGGAAAAACAAAAAAATCAAGCTGCTGCAGAGGAGAGAAAACTTCAAGCTGCTGCAGAGGAAAGAAAGCTAAAAGCAGAGGAAAGAAAACTTCAAGCAGAGGAAAGAAAACTTCAAGCTGAAGAAAAAAGATTGGACAGAGAGGCCGAGGAAAGGAAAGAGAAACAGAAAATGGAACATAAGGAAAGACTCGCAACTTTGGAATTAGAGAAATTGAAAGTGACAAATATGGGTGCTCATCAAGCAAGTTTTGGCACTACAAAGGAGTTTGCTAGTAAGATCAAATTACCTCATTTCAATCCTTTAAATGACGAAATAGCGGATTATCTGGTAAGATTTCAATTTTTATGCGATACGCATAAGATAAAAAAAGAAAAATATGTCGAACAATTGATGCAATTTTTTACAGGTGAAACAGTGACTACTCTTATGACAATAGAAGAACATAACAGAACTGATTATGATGTTGTCAGAGCAGCATTACTAAAAACATAACTAAAAGAAGAAGATTATCGTCTTCGTTTTAGGACAATGTTGCCAGAAAATGGGGTAGATTTCTCTGATTTTGTTACAAAGATACGTCGTACATTTACACGATGGATTGAGTTGTCTCAAACTGAGAAAACATATGAAGGTCTAATGGACTTATTACTTAGAGGCAAAGTTTTGTCATCTGTTAATGATTCTTTCCTTGCATTTCTTCATGAGCGTAAGCCCAAAAACTTAAAAGACATGGAGGAATACTGTTGCCAGTATGCCACCGCGCATCCCCATGCTACAGTTAGCAATTCTAAAGTGAAAGAAGGGTTGCCAGTTACTTCGGCAGCACCATATGGCCCTAATTTCAATAAGAAATTTCAGGGTGCTCAACAAAACTGGAATAGGAAAAGTAATCAGAATTACACTCAGAATCAGAGTAATCCAACATATAATGGTTCTTCTTCTAAGAACTGGAGACGAGATGGTAGTTCTCGTAATTTTGGTGGTAATAATTTTAGACACTTTTGCAAAGGTTATCACAATAAAAACTACCCAAGCTTTTCTTCTCGGGATAATCATTCTCGACGTCAAGAATATGACGATGGTGAATATACAAACCGGGATTCAAACCGGAATGATAATTACAATAGACAATATGATAACAATTACAGGGGAAATGATAATCGCGGTAGACCTAGATATAATAAAAGGAAAGCTTACCAACAGGCAAACTCTGCACAACAAGAGTTTGATGGAGCCTGTAATCAAGTAAATGATAGTGGGAACTCTATTGCTATCACTGGTTGTGCTTTCGATTTTGGGAGAGCAACTGAATGCCCCCAATGCTCAACATTGTTCGAGCCATCGTCTGTATCTACCTTAATTTGCGGTCACCCTCTTCCCGCTCTTCCTGCTACAGTTGCGCATGATGGGAGAGGATCTCTCATCTTGCATAGAGGTCTAGTGAATGATAGTCTAGTCTCAGTGCTTTTTGATTCTGGATGTACTACTGTCGGGGTTAGACAGTCTCTAATAGATAAACGCTGTTACACGGGAAAGGTGGTCAAATGTGTTACATTTGGGGGTACCATGGAAAAACATCCTACTGCTGTCATTAGTATTGATACTCCCTTCTTTACAGGAGATGTCCACGCGTGTCTTCTTCCTAATCCTATTTTGGATCTTATAATCGGTCGTATTCATGGGGTTAAGGAATGCACCCCGCAACAAATTTCTATTTGGGAGGAACAAAATATCCAAACGGTCAATGCAGTGGTAACAAGAGCCCAAGCTCTTATCCCTCCAACTTCATCTGATGATAGTAATGGAGTTGATAGCCAAGACGATAACTTGGTGAATTCGCATGACACGTTTGTTAAATGACAAGAAGAGGATCCTTCTTTAAATAAATTCTTCCTTCTCGCAAAGAAAGGTGATCCTAATCAGAATACGAATCACAGATCGTATATCACTATGAAGAATGGTATATTGGTACAAATGGTACTACACTCGGACAAGTCTATGCATTCGCAAATTCTTGTGCCTAAGTGTATGAGACCCTTAATTCTTCAACATGCACACGATTTTCAGTGTGCTCGACATATGGGTTTTTCCAGAACTAGGACTAGAGTCCTTGCGTCCTTCTTTTGGCCATTCGTGAACAAAGACATACGAATTTATTGCCGATCTTGCAAAATTTGTCAAGAGGTTAAGTCTAGAGGTCCTAGACATGCTGCACCTATTCAGGCCGCAGATATTCCTATTCGGCCGTTTCAGAAAATGGCAATAGACATTATTGGCCCGTTTAAGATTAAGTCAGCCAGAGGACATCAATTTATCCTTACTTGCGTTGACATGTGCACGCGTTGGCCAGAGGCTATTCCTCTTAAAAGCATATCAACTGTCGATATTGCAGATGCTCTTTGGCTCATATTTTCTCATCTGGGATTCCCCCGGAGAAATACTGTCAGACCACGGCACTCAATTAATATCGGACACTATGTCTCAGGTAATGGCTACTCTGGACATTAAAAGGTCTCTCACTAGTATTTATCATCCAATGTCCAATGGATTGGTTGAACGTCTTAATAGGACACTAAAGAACTTACTAGGCAAGATAACGGAGGATCATCCTGATGATTGGGACAGGGTCCTACCTGCAGCTCTCTTTGCTTATAGAGAGGTTCCCAACGAGCATACAGGATTTTCTCCTTTTGAACTTGTCTTTGGCGCGCAACCGCGCGGTCCTATGTCCTTGCTACACGATCTTATCACTGCCGATAATATTGACGATGATACACAATCGTCATATGAATATGTCATTGCTCTTAGGGAAAAAATTATCGAATCATGCAGGTTAGCTACTTCATCATCAGAATTTGCTAAAGAAAAGGCTAGGCGATTCGCTAATAAGAAAAGACGCCTACGTCAACTTTGTCCTGGAGACAAAGCATTTGTCTTACTTCCCTCGAGGGAAAACAGACTTCTCATTTCCTGGAAAGGTCCATACACTATAGTCTCTAAAATTTCGGATGTCGACTATATTGTCTATGTTGATGGAAGGCATAAAACCTTTCATATAAATATGCTTACGGAATTTATTGAATGACCAGACTATTTACAGCCTATTTTCCAGGCGACGGACGATTGTCCAGTCCAACATGGTCATATCTCATCCCTGTCCGTTCTACAGGATAAGGAAACTACTTTTTCTGATTTTAACTTACCTCTTCCCGTGATCACAAGTCGAGAAAGAATTGGATGAAATGATTCAATTGAAGATAATTGAACCATCCACTTCAGCTTATTGTTCGAAAGAAAGACAATAACATACGTCTTTGCGTTGATTATCGCAAATTAAATCAAGTTACGAAGTTCGATGCTGAACCTATGCCTTTATTAGATGATCTACTTATTAGACTTTCTAAAGCTAAATTCTTTACTAAACTAGACTTGTCGAAAGGTTATTGGCAAGGCCCTTTGACGGAACACGACAAACCTCTCACTGCTTTTTCAACACCTAGGGGTTTATTTCAGTGGAATTTTATGCCTTTCGGGCTTATGAACGCCCCAGCAACTTTTGTGCGCATGGTGCGACGAATTCTATCGTATCGTACAGATGTCATCGCCTATTTGGACGACATCTGTCTGTTCAGTGATACTTGGGAAGAACACTATTTAGGTTTAAATGAATTACTATCTACTCTACGTGAGCATAGTTTGACTGCAAAACCCTCTAAAGCTTTTGTTGGGTTTAGTGAAATTTCTTTCCTAGGTCATCGGGTTGGTCATGGTCTGTTGAAGACAGAAGACCAAAACATTTCAAAGATTTTAAATATCTCAGTCCCGAAGACAAAAAAGCAAGTACGTAGTCTCTTGGGATTAATACAATTCTATGGAAGATTCATTGATAATCTATCCTCCATTATGGCACCACTTTCAACGTTGTTAAAAAAAGGTTCTCCTAATATGGTGCGTTGGTCCCAAGAATGCCAATCGTCATTGGATCAGGTTAAGAAATTGTTCTCATCTCATCCTATCTTAAGAAAACCAACGATTGATAAGACTTTTGTCCTTCGTAGTGATGCCTCTTCCACTGGGATTCGAGCGGCACTAATGCAGGAGTATTCAGGAACTCTGTATCCTGTAATGTATATTTCTAGGAAGCTGAATGCGGCAGAAAGGAATTACTCGGTTTTAGACCGTGAATTGTTGGCCATGGTTTGGTCCATTCTTAAGCTACAAAGGTTCCTTCTGGGCGCGCATTTCATTATGGAAACCGACCGAAAAGCTCTTACAGCTATGCAAAGTAAAGATTTGAAGAGCTCGAGATCTACTCGTTATGCTATTGCTCTTCAACCTTTCCATTTTACGGTGTGAGCTATCCGTGGTTCGGATAATGTGATGGCAGACGTATTGTCTAGATGCCCACATGATTCCATTTAAATCTTATGTCCTAGATTTCGTGATACACTTCCAGACTTATGTCTGTTCTTAATATCATAATATATATTAACACAATTGTTTCACTAGTTGGATGATGTATAATGACTTTAACAAATTTGGTTATGTCCATCCATGATATATATCCATTAGATATGTTGATGGTATAGTATTGTAGTTCATGATATTTGTATATTGCTAGTATAATTATAGTATTTGACAATTTTTGATATCTATGATTGGTATTGCCAGCAACTTAGGTTTCTTTAATGGTACCTCCCGAGTTTGTTTTGCTTAGAGGAAATATTTTCTCTTATGATAAGGGATGATTTTTACTCTCTCCAGACGCTTTATTTATGCGTCTATTGTACCTTATATTTGTTGCTGTAATCTTTGACAGAGTTTCAAACGTCGATTTATTAGTTGTATGTTTTTCACCCTAGTCAAAGTTAGGGAACTGTGTCTTGACTTTGCGGTGTCAGGTTGATTAGGGGTTGTCTCCGTTTTTGGTTCATTCATTGGGTTTGACCTTTAGGGTCAAAGGTAAAGAGTTCTGGGCTTTGTGCCATGCGCAGTGGTAGCGCGCAAAATTAGACTTCCGTCAGGTAGAGTTGCAATCTGGTTTCTGTAGGACGTGAATGTCCATTGTATTCTGGGGAAGGAAAATCTTCGAAGTGACTGCATTGGCAGTTTTCCCCAGTGATTTACTGTACGTCAGGAATGACGACAGTGTTGTTTCTTGTGTTCTGAGGATTCGTTTCAAGGTAACACCGACTTTTTCATTACTACGCATTCGGTTGTAGAATTTGTTAAAGGATTACCTAGCAGTGAGAACAGCTCACCGTTCCTGTAATGCAGAACTTATATTTTTTGCTCAAGGTAGCTATTTAAGACTATTCGTCTTCATATGATCAGAAGTCCAGTGACGAAGTTATATATGGTGGAAACCGCAGGTTGGCGGTATATTTATACAAACATTATAGCATGGTTTATGCAACCTGCTTAATGAAGAATACACAGCTGACGTCATATTGAAGTCTGTTTAATGGCAACTATTCTACAGCATGAACAGATGTAACTGGCGTGTTATGCCAAGTAGTACGACGGCCCTGGTAATAGGATTACATGAGTTAAGGGCTCGTCTTTTGTATGACGGAGTGATTAAGGTATCTGATGCGTTCAGTCAGGGATACCAAAGCGGCATTATGAACTGTACATTAAAGAACATACCACTATTGATATGCTCACATATTTGAATGTTCACCAGCCTTAGAATGACTGATATGTACCAAGCGATTTCAATTAACATGATGTACATGATCCTGTTTAAATTGACTGTTCCTGTGTGATTCTACTGTTAGTCCTGTGAATAAATGTATGAACTGTCACAAGTAGTTTCAACCATCATTGACTCCAGTACGAATGTGACTGGGTGTTTTGTGCAACTATATATGAGCCTAAACACATTCGCGTCTCTTCACACCCATGTCTCATTATCCTCATCATCGTACAAGAACCATGTATGCTGTCAGCGTGAGTGACCCAGATCTTCAACTACACATCAACACTTGCATCACGCATTAAAAAAAACCAACTAACATTACTGGTGGCTACGAAAACCTGGCAGTAACAATGAGTAAAAATCCTCTACTACCTGTCTAAATCACCGTACACAGTAAAATATACACACTGAATTTCACCTGCAATCTCAAGAGATGATTCAGAGAGAATCTGTTAATTTTTCGCGCGTTCTTTTTTGTGATCGAATACTGCGCTCGATACTGTGCCAATTGTGTACTCCGATATACGGAAAAGGGAGAAAAACAAATACATAAGAACCCT
This sequence comes from Oreohelix idahoensis, assembly GCA_024509875.1. Lineage (NCBI taxonomy): Eukaryota > Metazoa > Mollusca > Gastropoda > Stylommatophora > Oreohelicidae > Oreohelix > Oreohelix idahoensis. The sequence goes on along the minus strand of JAMPIV010001653.1, from coordinate 381,135 downwards.
CTAAAATAGGATTTTACCGAAAGGGACACCGGTAAAATCCTATTTTAGAGGTTTCTTGCTCAGAGTTACTTCCCTTAGGAATGACCGTTCATTGTTCTTATGTATTTGTTTTTCTCCCTTTTCCGTGTATCGGAGTACACAATTGGCACAGTCTCGAGCGCAGTATTCGATCACAAAAAAGAACGCGCGAAAAATTAACAGATTATGTGTTTAAAATGTTTATACAATACCAAAAACCTACCCTCTGTCCTGTACTTACTGTTCTTAGTCTTCTATCATTTACTAGACACAGTATTAAAGTCGTTGTCTTGTGTAGTCTGACCTTTACTGTATAATAGGCGAACAACAGAAGTGATTGCATCATTAATAGACTGGACTGCCCTATGTAAATTTCCAGTGTTATGTGTTGCAGTTCGCATTAATGACCCGTACTTTGTCTTTATTTCTTACGAGTGAATGAAAACATACCTTTATGTTTGTCTAATATTTATTTTCTGCGTGAATAACCTTAGGGAAAAATGGCGGACAGTGGGAATCGGAATCAAGGTTGCCACTCAAGCTGTATGACGTTGAGGGGAACTGCGGTAAGACGTGAAGTACAATGGATGGGTTTGAAAAAAAAAATCGAATCGAAAAAAGGTGATTCGTCTTACGAGGACAAAAGACAAAGAAAATAGTCTACGTTACGGCCACAAGGCCTTCGTCAGGAAAGGAAAGAAAGTGAAGGCTAGAGAGGACACATAAGAACTTAAATAAATATAAAAATAAAACCTAGGTACTTCCCTGAAGGCAAGGCATCGAAATCCTATCACTATTGCAGGATCAGCGGACAGCAATAGTTATAGGATTTCGATGCCTTGCCTTCAGGGAAGTACCTAGGTTTTATTTTTATATTTATTTAAGTTCTTATGTGTCCTATCTAGCCTTCACTTTCTTTCCTTTCCTGACGAAGGCCTTGTGGCCGTAACGTAGACTATTTTCTTTGTCTTTTGTCCTCGTAAGTAGAATCACCTTTTTCGATTTTTTTTCAAACCCATCCATTGCACTCAAGCTCTAGAGATAAACCCAGATTTTCTTTCACCCAGAAATACCTAGATTATTTTATGCATCAAATACATGGGGATAGACGATGCTTACACAATCTTTTAGTGCAACTTTAGCACAAAAAAGCTGTGTGCTACCAAATGTTATTTATTTCTTCATTTTTATTTTTATTTTTTTATTACCAAAAAATTCACACTTGTATAAAAATGATTTTATTAACACCCCAATATATCACGTAGGCAGCCTTAGTGCGCTTCAGTGACATTTGTTTAGCAATTGTGCTGTCTGGAAACATCTGCTTGCAACATTCAATCAAATGATCAGCTTGCGAAAACGGAGTATTATGTTCTGCCATGAAAGCCGACAATAGTATCTCCGCTTTAGCAATTTGGTCTGAGACAGGGCTCTTTTGGTTTGATGAAAAACTTGTTAATATTGAGAGTTTCGCTTTTGTCTTCGAAGCTTTTCGTGTGCTTCGGTGTGCTTTTATGTGTCAATAAAGCTGTGTTGTTGGCATTAGTTAAAGTATAGGAACATACTGTACAAACTGCAGTACAGCGATTGCCAGAGTCCGGCTTTATCCAATCCTTTAGTTCGCTGTCTGTTAGCCATTCCTCACTAACAGACTTCTGATACCATGGCTTCACTTTTTACACGGTTGCGTGTGTCGTCATGCTGCTACAACTATCTAGCGTACCTTCATCATCGCTCATTTTATAATTTTATAATAACGAACAAGCAAAAAACAAAAACAATATGCTATTTATTTGCTTAAGTCTAAAATTTAAAAAGAATACTTTAAAACACATCGCAAAAATGACTGAGTACTGAAGATGACAGCCATTAACAGAATATCAGGAAATAGATAGCTGATGTAAACGAGTTAAAAAAAAAACAACGCCATTGTCGTAGATTTGCGATAGGGGAATTAAGACATAGTTTGGTCCCTTTTGAATAGAAATAGAACAGGTGATAGCTCAGTGGGAGATAATAATAGAAATAGATTTTTCACGAGTGAGATGGTGGAAACCAGGTAATTCTGTCCCTGAGACTCAAGGGATCTTTTCGCTCAGCCTATCTCTACAACAGAAAGTATTTGTCAGACAGATAACTCATATATATATATATATATATATATATATATATATATATATATATATATATATATATATATATATATATATATATATGTCGCAAAATTATTCGCCCAACAATCTTCTCTCTGCTGTCTTTCTCTTCTCTCTATCTTTCTGAATGCCTGATCGGACAATGACCTTCCTCGGAATTTTCGAGTTCAATGTCGCATTGTTATTTACCTGAGAGGCTAATGACCCAGATAAGCCTGAGATTTCCAAGTGACCGGGTAAGCTCAGGCCAGTACCCCAGAATATTCAGGATTTCCCCGGGGTACGACAACTTCAGGACATTCACTCATGACCCAAGAGGTTAGGAATTTCCTGACTTGGCTGAGTTTAATGACCGCTGTTAACGGTATATATGAAGTATAGATCGTGTATATTTCACTCACATTTTGCAAGCCCCGGCGGAAACTTCTAGCATATAATCTGTCAGACCAGAGGACCAAAGAAATACTTATATAGTATATGCCGTCTCTGAGCCAAACTCAGTATTGGAATCAAAGCGGGTGAGCTTCTTATATGCAATTATTTGTATTGAATGTTTGAACTGCTTTCCATTATTATCTCATTATATGCAATTAACTTGAGTTAATGCTTGCACTGCTTTTCAGGCAATTTCATACTTTCATGTAATGGTATTAGATATTAGGAAATCCATATGTTTACTGTTATATGATTTTTTGTATGCCTTTGATGTCCTTTTAGGTTGTTTCCCAGAAGGCATTTGCGCTACCCTGCCCGCTTCTTTTATTTAATGGTTGTAACTATTATCGCATTCATGTATTTAATGTTGTATGATTTCTCTATGCCTTTACAACAGTTGATGATATATGTATGCCTATGCCCCTACCCTATTAATATCATATGTTTGCAGCTCGAAGAATGACGCTCAACATTGATCCATGTCATTTATGTAATAATATGACTGATATCTGAGCCTGGTTTATGGACCACACCCAGGACAAATTAATGCCTCTAACCAGAGAGCTAAACAGTTTGTTCCTTTGTGTGTATCTCCTAGCTCCCTGGTGGGGACGAAGGCAGGTGAACTCGCAGTCGTGTAGTGAAACCTTGCAGTACTTGCTACGAAATATTCCAGCAACTTGGCCGGGGGAAGAAAACTTGCAGTGATATTGTGACGTCATTCAGCAGCAACAACATTCATGATAAGTGCTTTTTTAGAACGGACCAAACATTAAACGATCGTGTGTCATACCAGTCAGTGATTAAAATTAGGACATAAACTTCAGCCATCGTGAAAGGGTACCCTATTAATAAACATAACTTTTGTGTAGACTATTTTTATCTCCCTTTACCCAGTGCTGTATACATATAACCATATATATAAATATTTGTATTTTTCGCTTTAGTTTATCTGTAACCAATTTAGTTTGGTCTAATATATATTGGGTGCCAATTGTTGTCATAGCCAGGAGTGGAATTGAGGACGAGCTCTCAATATCTGACCAAATACTCCTAAGGAGTGCGTAACACATAGCCTCTGACAACAAAAGTCCAACTCCTGGCCTTATCGTGGCGGCACCGTTTAATACTAACAGGAGAAGGGGAAAAGGGCGAGTGTCTGGCGCCTTAAAACCAGATTGCTCCAGGTACATTTTTGTATGTACTCGCAAGGATACTTGGAGAGGAGATGGGCACCGCCAAGCAAACCTCTTGCCCACTGAAATGCTATGATGGAAAGTCAACTCAGTAATAATATGCCGGATCGGCCGAGGCCCGGATTAACAACGACCGCGCTCTCATTGCCCCTTGAGAGTGATAAGTCAGCAAATGGGGTACAAACACCTGTTTTGAAACATCCAAGAGAAAGTTTTGTTGTTGGAACTTGGAATGTACGCACGCTATATGCGTGTGGAAAAGTCAAAGAACTAACACATGAACTTGTTAGATACTCGTGGGACATCCTGGGCCTAGCAGAAGTCAGATGGACAGGATTAGGTGAATCAATAACGGATGATGGTCACAAAATTTGGTTTAGTGGAGATAAGTCTAAACATCAGCATGGAGTAGGTTTTATTGTACATAGAGATAGATTGAACTCTGTCATCAGCTGCACCCCAATAAATAGCAGGCTTATCACCATACGTATTGCAGCACATCCAAAGAACATCTCTTACATACAGGTATATGCCCCCACTACTGACTATGAGGCAAGTGATACATTTTATGAAAATCTGGATGAAACAATTAATAAAATTCCAAAGCAAGATCTTCTCATTGTGTTAGGTGATTGGAATGCTAAAATAGGACAAGATGCATACGGTCAGTGGGCTGGCACAGTGGGGAAATTTGGGACAGGAGAAACCAACGATCGAGAACTAAGGCTACTAGAATTTGCCAGCAACTATAATCTAACCCTTGCAAATACACTATTTCCTCATAAGTTATCAAGAAGAACAACGTGGCATGCCCCAAAAGCTGAGATACATGGCCAAATTGATTTTATTCTTGTATCCAAAAGATTCAAGTCCAGTATTAATAAAGCCAAGACTAGGACTTTTCCTGGCGCCGACATTGGTAGTGATCACGACATGGTATTGATGACGCCCAAGCTTAAACTCAAAAAGAACTATAATCAAAACAGATGTTCTCAGTTAAGATTCAATTTAGACAAACTGAAAGATCCAGAAATCGCGGGAATCTTTGAGGCAACTGTTGGAGGAAAATTCGCAGCTCTCAATTTTTTGGAGGATGATATCAACTCAATCACAGAGAACATGAAAGACGTGCTCATTGAATCAGCAACAGACATACTTGGTAAAAGAAAGAAAATAAACAAACCATGGGTTACAGATGACATTCTGAAGTTATGTGATACACGGCGGGAAATGAAAAAGGTTAAGAAAGAGGTTCCTGAAGTAGCATGGCAATACAGTATGGTGAATAAAAATATTAGAAAGAAAATGAAACAGGCCAAAGAAAAATGGGTAGCTGATCAATGCGAGTCCATTAATACGGGGCTATTAAGAGGTAACAGCTAGGCAGCTTTTGACACATTAAGGAGACTGTCAAAACCCCAACAGCCCAGGGTAACTGTCATAGAAGATAGCAATGGGGCTCTGCTCAATGAAAAAACAGCTGTAATGAGAGGTGGACAGAATATTGTAAAGAATTATATAAATGTAAACTTGACACTGACTTAGGCATATTAAACAACATTAAGTGTGAAAACAGGGAACTCGGAACTGCAGCAATATTACAGGAAGAAGTGGAAGAGGCTATATGTTCGATGAAAGGAGGGAAGTCACCGGGTGTGGATAATATCCCAGCAGAGCTCTTGAAATACAGAGGACCAGATATAGTAAAAATCATGACAACAATTTGCCAGAAGATATGGAGTACAAAAAAATGGCCGAAAGAATGGACGCAGTCATTAGTAATACCGCTTCCAAAGAAAGTTAATCTAAAAATGTGCAAGAACTACAGAACCATTAGCCTTATTAGTCATCCAAGTAAGGTGATGTTAAGGATACTTTTGAACAGAATAAAACAGAAATCAGAAGAAATCTTGTCCGAGGAACAGGCTGGCTTTAGACCAAAAAGAAGTACCTCAGAATAAATCTTCAATATTAGATTACTGATCGAAAAACATCTCCAGCATCAACACGATTTATACCATAACTTCATCGATTTCAAAAGCCTTCGATCGAGTCTGGCATGTAGCCTTATGGCAAATAATGAGAAAATTCAATTTTGATACCAACATCATAGATATCATTGTAGCACTATACAAGGACGCAAGCAGTGCTGTTTTTGCAAGCAATGACATCGGAGAATTTTTCAAAACAACTGTAGGAGTTCACCAGGGATGTATCCTGTCACCAGTGCTCTTTAATATATATCTAGAACATATTATGCAGGAGGCTCTCTACGATTATAAAACAACCATATCGATTGGAGGCCGACCTCTTTGCAATCTACGTTTTGCTGATGATATCGATCTGATAGCTGGAACAGAATCAGAACTTCAAGACCTTACCTCTAGACTGGAGAAAGTAACAAGAACGCATGGGATGGAAATTAATATAGAAAAAAGCAAGATATTGGTGAATAGCCATAAGAAACATGTACCGACCAACATTACGTTAAATGGGCAAACGTTAGAAGAAGTTAACACCTTTAAATATCTCGGGTCCACTATATGCAGTGATGGAAGTTCAAGTAAAGAAATCTAGACAAGACTTGAGATGGCCTCAGCTGCCATGACAAGGCTGAATGTGATCTGGAAAAGTAACATCAGTTTTCCTGTGAAGATCAAATTATACAAATCACTTGTATTATCTATTCTCTTGTATGGGTGTGAGGGCTGGACACTCACTGCAGATACGGAGCGAAGGATTCAGGCTTTCGAGCATAAATGTTATAGAAGAATTTTGCGCATTTCCTATAAAGAGCACAAAACAAATGTCTGTGTGAGAGAGAAGATAAACACCTATGCAGGCCACTAAGAACCACTTTTGTCAATAGTGAAACGTCGAAAGCTTGCCTGGTTTGGGCATGTAACTCGTCATGACTCCCTTTCGAAAACGATCCTCCAGGGAACAGTCGAAGGTAAACGGAGAAGAGGAAGGCAAAGAAAATCCTGGGCTGATAACATCAAGGAATGGGCAGGACACGGTTTTTCCACACTTGTACGCATTGCTGAGGATAGAGAGCAGTGGAGGACCCTGTCTGCTGATGCTTCCACCATGGCACCCCTACGACCCATGACGGGTTACGGGTTGAGATGATGAATATATATAAATTCATAGAAACGAATTTCACTGTTGTTTCTTTCTTTTCACTATATGTTCTGTATTGCTTGGTAGTTAACTGTTTTTGTTAATCATTATCTTAATTACCAGCTGGGGGTCTCTTGAGCCATATCAGTACTTAGGAGAAGTGTGGCTGACGACCTAACCTACTCTCAGGATCCTTGATGGGATTTGCTTCTTTGCTTAACTGAGAAGAGTTTAAATTTCAGTCTCCTGAAACATTTCTTCCTACAAGTGTCGGACTATCACTTACAGCGAGCCAAAAGACACTGTGGAAGAGATTGGTACTCTCTTTTATTTCTTCTACCTATCCTTTCTTCTACCCTGTCACCACAAACTCGACTGCTTGTCCGGGATGAACTCATAGCATTTGTATGTTCCCTAGACTACAATTAAAGTATTGCTAATATACATTTTACTTTTGGGTAACAAACTTTGGTTAATAATTTGGTTATCAAGTAATCTTATACAGCTTCCCAGTACACTTTGCACGTAACTGGTTTGATCTTATATGCAGTATATTGCACAGATAGAATAGTACACAAAATATAACTGGTGATTGATCTTCTAGTGTATGGTCCAATTTATTAGTTAACTTTGTATACAAGATTTAACTGAGCTACTTAACTAAGAGCTATCCTATTGGTTGAAATTGTTGTTGCAAAATTTTGTTTTATTGTTGTGGCAGTAATACACTATATTATTAATATTAGACAGTATTACTTTTATCTGTATTGGTTTGTGAGTAGGTTTATTCAAGCTCATTCGACTTGATCCAATATTGCAATGGCAGAAACAGCAAAAGTAAGAGCTTTGTTAATTGAGAGTGGAAAAGAGGTGGGGCTTGCAGGAAAAGAGCTTGCAGACTATGTATCCTCAGAGATGAAGAGCAACAGAGATGCAGAAGCGGAGAGGGACAGGGAAATCAGAGCGGCAGAAGCAGAGAAGGATCGTGAAATCAGAGCGGCAGAAGCGGAGAAGGATCGTGAAATCAGGGCGGCAGAGGAGAAGGAGAAGGAACGACAACATGCCCTGAAAATGAAGGAACTGGATGTAGAACTTCTCTCAAAAAGCAAGGAAGCTGGGAGCAATTCCGAAACTTCATCTTCTCCGCCCTCGCCCCTTCAATCTGATAGTGCATCAGCTCTCCCTACACCACACCTGGGACCGATGGCCTTCCCTCTGGAGCCATTTTTGGAGGGAAAGGATATCATGGACAGCTTTTTGGACCGGTTTGAGAGATTTGCTTCTTCATTCGGGCTGGACCGAAAGAGGTGGAATTTGAAACTCTCGCAAGGACTCAGGGGTGCTGGCTATAATGTATTCTTAAAACTGGCTCCACATGAACAAGATGACTATGATTGTCTGAAGAAAGCCCTCTTAGCTCGGTATGAATTGAACGCTGAAGCTTACCGGAAACGGTTCAGAAATTTCCGTAAGGAAAATGGAGAATCGTATACCCAGTATGCTGCTCGCCTAGAAGCTTATTTGCAGAAATGGCTCACTCTCGCGTCATTCGAGAAATCTTATGAAGGACTGCAAGAATTAATACTAATGGAGCAGCTGAAAGAGATGATGAGCCCTGAGATGAGACGATTTCTGGTAGAAAACGGGGCAGAAAGGTTAAATACAATAGTTACCTTATCTGAACGCTTTCAGAATGCACAGGCTGAGACTCTGACCTCCAGACGGAGATATACAGACTACCCGGCTCGACAGACTGCGCCAAATAGCTCCAATAGTATTACGAGCTCAAAGCCACCCTACATGAAAACTCACCATGACAGACCCAACAATGGACAAACCCACAAGAACACGGAAAGGAAAACTTACTATACAGCAAACACAGAGAGGGATGTGTGCCAACACTGTCGGTCGCCTAAACATAGTTCTCGTGATTGTAAGTGCCGACCCCTCCCCATGAATGCAGCTTGCATAACAACCAGATCTCAAAGCCCTGAGCCCCCAAAGGATGACACAGATTCCTCGAAGCGACCAGCTGTCATGGAATCTGTTATGGTTAATGGGGAGAGAGCTCTCTGTTTGTATGACATTGGATTATCTTTTGAGGCAATCGTCGCAGCTTATATTGTTAATTCTGACCAAATTACAGAGGAGACGATTGAAATGCAAGGACCCACCAAATCTGGTGCGCCCATGATTCTACCAGTGTGCAAGATTCAGGTTCAATCGCAGTATGTGACTGGAGAAATCAGAGCCGCTGTTCTAAAGGATCCTATCTACCCCCTGATTTTGTGCTGTAGATATGTGTTCCTAGGAGAACCAGCCCGGCCTCTGTCAGTTGCAGCCGTACAGACTAGGGATCAATGCAGGCAGAACCCTGAGTCTGGAACTCCGATCAACATCTTCCCAGAAGAGTTGAAGAAGGCACAAACAGCGGATAGCACTTTGTCGCCTTGTTTTAAAAAACTTCCTAAGTCTCATACCCCGCTTCTCAAGGGAGAGATGTATAAGAAGAATGGTCTGTTGTACCGCAGAGCAGGCAAAGGAGCGAGCGAACACTCACAGCTGATTGTCCCCTCATCCTATAGGACCCAAATATTAGAAATGGGCCATGCCTTACCTTTCAGCAGACACATGGGAATTGAAGCAACCATGCAGCGCATTTCTTGCCACTACTATTGGCTCGGGATGAATGCGGACATCAAGCGGTATGTTCAGTCATGCACACAGTGCCAAAAAGTGGCTCCTAAGCACTGAGTAGCTCCCGTAACCTTAGGAGAAATGCATGTAACAGGTACCCCGTTCGAAAGGGTGTCAGTCGACATTGTCGGACCCCTGATTAGGACAAAGAAAAAGAATAGCTACATCTTGACGTTAGTCGCCACATGCTCCATGTGGGCAGAAGCAGTAGCCATGCCTTCGTGTGACTCAACTCATGTAGCGGAAGCCCTCCTTACTATATTTACGAGGTTGGGGTTTCCTTTTCAGATCCTGACAGATAATGGATCACAATTTCGGGGGAAATTAATGGAAGAAGTGTTTCGAATTTTCCAAACGCGACACATTCATACCTCTCCATATCACCCCCAGAGTAACGGCCAAGTAGAACGGTTCAATGGAACCTCAATTTCCATACTGCGAAAGCTGGAGCAGGAGAACCCGAGTTCATGGGATTCCTACCTGCCAGCTGCACTGTTCGCCTACAGAGAGGTACCTCATCACTCGACAGGAATCCCACCAGCAACACTGCTGTTTGGGCGCTCAATCAAAGGTCCTCTAGAGGCACTTCTAAGATCCTGGACAGATGATAAAGCAGATGACACAGTCATTACCGCGTCACATTATGTTGAGGAATTGAAGCAACGCCTCCAAACAGGTTGGAAGTTGGCCACTGCAAATTTGCGCAAAGCTCATCAGAAACATGCGCAATATTATAAAAGGACAGCTAAGGATCGAGAACTGAACAATGGGGATAAAGTTTTATTGCTCTTACCAAGCAGCCATAATAAACTTCAGATTGGTTGGAGAGGACCCTATGCTGTTGTCGAGAAAATCTCCCGCACCAACTATAAGATAGCAATTAAGGGTAAACAGAAAATTTACCACATCAATCTGCTGAAAAAGTACAACGAACGCGCATCAGTAGAGCCAGCCCATTTGATGGCCCTTGCAGTAGCCAGTGAAGTAGAGGATGAACCCAGTGTAGCAGTCGAATACCCTCTGTCCTTGAGTGAGACTCAGGCCGATGTGCAAATAAGTTCCACTCTAACCTTGGAACAGCATGAGCAGGTGCAAACAATGTTGGAAAAGTATGCAGAAGTTCTCACGGACAGGCCAGGCCTAACCAGTTTAGTAGAGTTTGATATGAAGTTGACAGATGCAATGCCAGTCCGTGTGAAAAATTACCCTATACCCTATGCCAAGGCAGATGCATTGAGAGAAGAAATAGAGAAATTGCTCAGTGCAGGCATTATTTCTCCATCCGAATCACCCTATAGTGCTAGTGTGGTGCTCCTTCAAAAGCCTACCGGAGAGCATAGATTGTGTATTGACTATAGGAGACTGAAAGCAGTGTCGGAGTACCAGGCCGAACCTCTGCCAGATCAAAACTCACTGTTCAATAAGCTAAATACAGCTCGTTATTTCTCTAAAATCGACCTTAGCAAGGGATACTATCAAATTCCTGTGAAGAAAGAGATCCGACCACTGCTGGCATTCAGCACCCCGGAAGGAAACTTTGAATTTAATGTCCTCCCATTCGGATTACATAATGCACCTAGCACCTTCACGAGAATGATGAGAAAACTTCTCGCACCTCTTCATAACCCTGCTATTACAAACTTCATGGGCGATATCCTCATCGCCACAGACACCTTTGAGGAACACCTGAAGGCAATAGAGATGCTACTCCGAAGGCTTAAGGAGACAGGTTAAACCGCTCGCCCAACTAAATGCCAGATAGGTCTTGACCAACTGGGGTTTCTCAGCCACACCATTTCACAAGGGTACATGTTCCCAGAGGAACGTAATGTTGACAAACTGAGCAATGCACCTCGCCCTATTACTAAAAAGGATGTCAGATCGTTCGTCGCGTTTTGTGGATTTTACCAACGCTACATTAAGGATTTCAACACTATAAGCGCCCCACTGACGAACCTTACGAAAAAGAATACTCCGGAAAAAGTAATCTGGACCGCTGAGTGTGAGAATGCATATAGTACCCTCAAGGAAAAACTCACAGAGAAACCTATTCTGCACCTACCGAACTTAAGCCGACCATTCATACTACGCACTGATGCTAGTCAGATTGGGATTGGAGCCACCTTGCTACAACCAGGGGAAGACAATGCGTCTACATTATTCCCCATAGCTTTCGCTAGCCGAAAGTTGAATGCTGCAGAAAGAAATTACTCCACTATTGAACGGGAATGCCTAGCTTTGGTATGGGGGATTCAGAAATATCAACCATACTTATATGGAAAACACTTCACGGTTCAATGCAACCATCAACCATTGATGTTCTTAGCAGCTTCCAAAAACCTGAATTCAAGGCTCATGAGGTGGTCGATGTTAATGGAACCATATAACTTCAAGGTTAAATATATACCTGGGAAACTCAATGTCGGAGCAGACTTTCTCAGCCGTCACCCATGCAGTGGGGAAGAACAGGCAAGTCATCAGCGACCCAATAAGCCTAACCTCCCTAAATACTTCCAGGATGGTGAGGGAAATCAAACTAGGACAGAGAGGGATCGAGAAGAAGATGTCAGTTGAAACTAGTTCACCTTATGATAAACTTTCACAGGGGGCTATTGTCGTGAAATTATTCGCCCAACAATCTTCTCTCTGTCTTTCTCTTCTCTCTATCTTTCTGAATGCCTGATCGGACAATGGCCTTCCTCGGAATTTTCGAGTTCAATGTCGTATTGTTATTTACTTGAGAGGCTAATGACCCAGATAAGCCTGGGATTTCCAAGTGACCGGGTGAGCTTAGGCCAGTGCCCCAGAATATTCAGGATTTCTCCAGGGTACGACAACTTCAGGACATTCACTCATGACCCAAGAGGTTAGGAATTTCCTGACTTGGCTGAATTCAATGACCGCTGTTAACGGTATATATGAAGTATAGATCGTGTATATTTCACTCACATTTTGCAAGCCCCGGCGGAAACTTCTAGCATATAATCTGTCAGACCAGAGGACCAAAGAAATACTTATGTAGTATATGCCGTCTCTGAGCCAAACTCAGTATTGGAATCAAAGCGGGTGAGTTTCTTATATGCAATTATTTGTATTGAATGTTTGAACTGCTTTCCATTATTATCTCATTATATGCAATTAACTTGAGTTAATGCTTGCACTGCTTTTCAGGCAATTTCATACTTTCATGTAATGGTTTTAGATATTAGGGAATCCATATGTTTACTGTTATATGATTTGTTGTATGCCTTTTTGTATGCCTTTGATGTCCTTTTAGGTTGTTTCCCAGAAGGCATTTGCGCTACCCTGCCCGCTTCTTTTATTTAATGGTTGTAACCATTATCGCATTCATGTATTTAATGTTGTATGATTTCTCTATGCCTTTACAACAGTTGATGATATGTGTATGCCTATGCCCCTACCCTATTAATATCATATGTTTGCAGCTCGAAGAATGGCGCTCAACATTGATCCATGTCATTTATGTAATAATATGACTGATATCTGAGCCTGGTTTATGGACCACACTCAGGACAAATTAATGCCTCTAACCAGAGAGCTAAACAGTTTGTTCCTTTGTGTGTATCTCCTAGCTCCCTGGTGGTGACAAAGGCAGGTGAACTCGCAGTCGTGTAGTGAAACCTTGCAGTACTTGCTACGAAATATTTCAGCAACTTGGCCGGGGGAAGAAAACTTGCAATGATATTGTGACGTCATACAGCAGCAACAACATTCATGATAAGTGCTTTTTTAGAACGGACCAAACATTAAAAGGATCGTATGTCATACCAGTCAGTGATTAAAATTAGGCTATAAACCTCAGCCATCGTGAATGGGTACCCTATTAATAAACATAACTTTTGTGTAGACTATTTTTATCTCCCTTTACCCAGTGCTGTATACATATAACCATATATATAAATATTTGTATTTTTCGCTTTAGTTTATCTGTAACCAATTTAGCTTGGTCTAATATATATACATAAATTGATAGAAACGAATTTCACTGTTGTTTCTTTCTTTTCACTGTATGTTCTGTATTGCTTGGTAGTTAACTGTTTTTGTTAATCAGTATCTTAATTACCAGCTGGGGGTCTCTTGAGCCATATCAGTACCTCAGGAGAAGTGTGGCTGATGACCTAACCTACTCTCAGGATCCTTGATGGGATTTGCTTCTTTGCTTAACTGAGAAGAGTTTAAATTTCAGTCTGCTGAATCATTTCTTCCTACAAGTGTCGGACTATCACCTAAAGCGAGCCAAAAGACACAGTGGAAGAGATTGGTACTCTCTTTTATTTCTTCTACCTTTCCTTTCTTCTACACTGTCACCACAATATATATATATATATATATATATATATATATATATATATATATATATATATATATATATATATATATATATATATATATATATATATATATATATATACCACTCACATACACACACACATAAGTGACGAAAGTTAGACGTACAAGCATGAAAACTATAACAATGAAATATAGATATTTTGGGACGAGCTGACTTACACACTTGAATACGTTTATGTAAATTTTATTTATCATGAAGAATCTCACAACACAGTAAATAAATTTAGACTATCAAATCAAATACACAAATAAACATAGGTTAAGGAATCAATAACAGAGTTGACCCATAGGTGTAATCCTTTCCCACTCTGTTCAACCAAGATCCCGTTATAAGAGAAGTTATTCACCCCAAAGAGTCACAGATTTATACACTATGGTCTAGAATTTTTCTCTACCATAAATAACAGATGTTTTTTCCTGTAATCTACTCTGAAATAGATAGCAAATGTAATCTTTAAGAAGAAGAAAACAATCAATGGATATATGGATTATAGAATCAAAGAATTAATCATCCCTGCATTTTCTCGCTCTGACACACTTGTGATCACAAGGACAGGTGTTCTTACCTAATAGACACTCTCACCCCATCTGGAACAATTGTTTAAGGAACCTACAGCCCATCCAATGGTGTTTTTAGGCAAAACAAGCCCCAGCTTCTCCAATGTTAAATAATTCAAATCTTGGGAAGCGCTCGCTTCACTATGGTACGTAGGATGCTGATAAGGTCACTTCAATTTTTTTCCAGGTAGTAAAATAATTAAGATGTCAAATGTTCACAAAGGTACAGTAGCTTGAAATAATTGGTCGTTACCTCGAGTTGCAGGTAAATAACTCTGTTTAGGATTTATTTTCTTCCCAACACAGTGGTTGTTATGCAAGAAATGTCACAGGTTTAATTAGGTTAAATGTCTGATTTAGTCGCCACCACGGGCCGACTGTAAAACTTTGATTATTGGAAAAGAACTCTGGAACTCAATGCCAGTTACAATATAAATTTTAGGAAAAAATAGTTCTTTTCGTCTAGTTATTCTCTGCTATACATAAACAGAAACCGCTGGTAGGTTTTGGGCTTGACCCAGATACTGTATAAAAGGAAGAGAAAACATAAATTCTCAACCCTAATATTACACAATCCTACGCGTAAATAGAATCTGTTCACTTCGGTCATTTAACTTAAATATAAACCGCAAACTTAAAGCTTGTCTTATCGTTTAAAACTCCCGTGAAATAAATTCTAGTCTTTACAAAAATCAATCATCATGAATTATAAATACATACATATTTCGTCAATACTCAATGATGAATCAGTGCATTAATTTAGATGGTAAGACTATTCTCTGACTGGTTACTAGCAATTTAATTAAATTTATTAATAGCCGAATGAGTTATAGCTAGAAATTATAATTTATTCCACTATCCACTGTAACACAGTAACTTAGAGAATTATAATGATGATTAAACTAATAAATCACTCTGCACACAATCTAGTGAAGATATAATTCGCAGTAATAATTCTGTTACTCGACAATACTAGTAATATATATATTTTACCTTCACACAAATTTCTAAGATTTTCTCCTTTAGAAACTAAGACTCTACTGTTATGGTGATTCTAGAACTCGCGCTAGAAGTCTCTCTAAAGCTGTGACAGTACTGAATGAATGAAGTCTATATTGCTGGGGTATAAATATCTGAAACTGACAAAGAATCAAAGAGAAAGTTGTAACTAGCAGACTCTTGCCAGATGTTGGCACCTTTAGCAAATCTACATAAATTCTATCTCATTTTACAAATCAGAGGGATTTCTCACACAGAATCCGAAACCTGACTTAACACCTACAGCAACTTCTCTCAAACTAATCAGACATCGGCAATAAAACTTCCAGTGTGCGTTTTACACCTTCTGCTTCATATGGCCATTCCCAGCGATCAATGTCTTTCATCTCAAATCTTTCACCAAGAATAATTAACTATAGGCGAAACAGATCAGAGAAAAATGATAGACGATAGTCTTCCTTCATATCCCTGTCGAGAACGAACTAATACGATTCGATCTCTCATCAAAGGACTTAGCTTAACAGCAATAAAATGCGTTGCTAAATAAGAAAGGAAAAGACAAAGGTATGAATGGGAGAGTATTCGTTAACAATCGAGAGTATGCGAAAAAAATAAAAGAGCGAAAGAGAGGTAAAAGACAAGTGTAGAATAAAGAAAAGATATGGAAATGTATTAATCATAAATCTCTGCCACAGACGTCCCCCTTTAAGATATGGAACCACTCCATGTCTACTTTATGGAAATTAATTTCCTGTATCAGTAGCTTCAGGGTGCCTGTTATCTACACTCTCCTCTACCCCCTCCGTCTCTGTCCAATTCTTACTCATGAAGTCTGCTCCCACGTTTTCTTTACACGGAATGTATTCGACTTGTGCCCTTGAAAGAGTGTGGAGGCTTTTGACATTTTTGAGATTCCGTGTGTTTGCAGTGGAAATTCCCTGCAACTATCGTCATCTTCGTCAATTTTGGCGAACGCCAGGAGATGTTCGGAGGTTGGCACTGGTCTGTCCACGTATTTCTTTAACAGATTTACATGGTAGACCTTCTCCTTTCCTTTAATAGAGATCTGGTAGTTAGCCTTTGAAATCTTTTTAAGGACGGTAAACGGCCCTTGCCATCCGATACGTAGTTTGTTGTTCCCGGTTGGGAGTAGCAACAAAACATTCTCTCCTGCTTGTAATTCTCTTTCTTTCGCAACTTTCCTGTATCGGTTTGCGTGCTTTGTGCATGCTTGCTTAAAGTTGGTCGTTGCTAGGTCCCATCCTAGTTTTAACCTTTCCTTTAAATCAGACACGTATTTACTGGCTAAGACAACTGTCTCATCAGCCTTCTGGTCTGTCAGCGACTGAAGTAAGACTTCAAGCGGCCCCTTAATAGGTCTGCCGAACAAAAAGAGTCGCTGGGGGAAATTCTGTGGAAGTATGCGGGGCTTCTCTGTAGCCAAATAAAGCTGCAGGAATACAAAGATCCCAATCTTCAGGTTTCACTTGTCCCAGTTTACTTAACATCATGTTGAGGTTTCCGTTGACACGTTCTACTAACCCACTTCCGGCCGGATTATAAGGCTTTATGTAGATGTGCTGGTCCCTCAAGATCTTAACGATCTCATCCGTTAACAGGTTTCGGTATGGAGATCCGTTATCCGTCAACACTTGTTGAGGGAATCCCAACCGAGTAAATATCTGCACGAGGGCTTCTGCGACATGCCTGGCATCCGCGCATGTTAGCGGTATAGCTTCAGCCCATAAAGTGCATGTGTCGACTAAGGTCAGGACGAACCTGTTCCTTCTTTTAATCCTTTCTAAGGGTCGTAAGATGTCGATCACAACGCGTTCAAATGGTGTTCCCATTATTGGCATTTCACCCCAGCAAACTGGGGGTGTCCGTTGCTTGGATGGCACACGTTGGCACTGGATTTCACATACCTGATAATATCAGTATTCATTCCTGGCCACCAATAATTAGCAGATATACGCTGATTTGGGGCGTTCTGTCCCATATGTCGCTAAAGGGTAGAGAGTGTCCCATTTCTAAGATTTGGCTTCTGTACTGTTTCGGTACTAGGAGCTGATTGTAACCTTCTTCAGGCTTGCCCGTTCTGCGATAGAGTACGCCATCCTTAGAAAAAAATGTCCCCGTGGTGTCTGGGGTCCTTAGCCATGGGCAGTTTCCTAAAGCAGGGTGCCAAGGTAGGGTCCTTTTGTTGCGCCTCTTTAAGTTCCTTAGGTAACAAATTTGGCGCAGGCTCCCGTTCCTTCTTGGTTTGCCTTCTTGTAGTTACTGCTGCCACAATTGGCTCTTCCGTTTTGAGTTTTCCCAATAAACACATATCTACCAAAAAGTATGACTGGGTAGATTGGGTCATCCATAACAGCCGCTTTGATCACACCTCAGACTAAATCAGAGTGGATCTCAACCAATGCGATGGGAAGCGTTGTTGGTACATTTCTTTTAGAAACTCTACAAAGTTCGACGGTTTCTTCTGTCTCTTAACCAGGTTTGACCAGGTGCCTGGCAACAATGCAATCATAAGAAAGCCCCATGTCAAATAAACAAAAAGTTGAAGAACCGTTCAAAATAACAGTACCTTGCGTTGAGCGTCTATCCCCCAGAAGTTGAGAATCACTGACATTGATTCTACCTTGCGAGACTGTTAGCAAGCATCCGATGCGTTTAGGCTCGGTGTGCTCGTTCTGTTCATATGTCCCGTGCTCAGGGGTTTTCCCTTTGTCACATTGTCCTTTCTGGCCGCGCTGCCATGTAGGACGGTTGGGTTGATCAGTCTGTTTGTTGTTGTTGGGGTACTTGTTTTTGTAGAACTTAAACTTTTCAGGAGGGGGGTTTTGGGGTCCAGTTTCTCTGTGGTTATTTTGATGAGAAGCATGAGAAGATTGGTCTAGATTATTCTTTCGAAAAGGCTCTTCTGTTGGTTTACGTTTTGTGGCCGGCAGTTTGGCCAGCGCATTATGATATCGCTGATTTTTCCAAAATGTCTTCAACCTTTTCTGCACCCTGCTCAGCTAAAAATCTGCGGGTGTCACTTGATTTCGTGTTTTTTATTTGTTCAGTTAAAACAAATTCCTCGAGTCCTTCATAGGTAGAGGCGAGCTGTGAAAGCTCGAGACAATTTGTCAAGTATCCCTTCAGATAAGAAGAGAACTGCTGAAAAGTTTCAGAATTCTCCTTCCTGCTATTCCGGAACAGATACACAAATTTGCGAACGTTCATTTTAAACTGTTCAAGCAAAGCTTTCTTCAACACGTCGTAATTGTCTTGTTGGCTGCTTTCCAGTTTTGCATACACATCGTAAGCAGTACTTTTCAGAGCATGGAAAAGCTTCATACACCAACGCGACCTCTCTAAACGGTTCAGAGTTGCTATTTTCTCTGTTCAAGCAAAGCTTTCTTCAACACGTCGTAATTGTCTTGCTGGCTGCTTTCCAGTTTTGCAAACACATCGTAAGCAGTACTTTTCAGAGCATGGAAAAGCTTCATACACCAACGCGACCTCTCTAAACGATACAGAGATGCTATTTTCTGGAATTTTTCTAGCCACGTGTCAGTCTTCTCATTAGGACAAGGGAAAGATTGTAAGAGCAAAAGACATAGCGGTGAGTTGAGGATATTGAGTGCTGGATTGATTGGAAAACTCTTCATTTAGAGAAATACAGAATGGTCATTTCCTTATTTTAAATATGTATCGTCAGCAGTGTTGCCACCTTAAATTAAAAGAATAAAAATCTAGATTGTTCCTTACAAAACAACAAGATACACCTAGATTTTTAATTTTGGGCTACGTCTGAACGCCTTCGGATACCTTAGGCGTTTTGGGTTACTTTGGGCTATTTTGGGGCTACTGTGGGCGAAAACCGTAAATTGATCTGTTAGGGTGACCATATTTTTTTTTTTTTTAAAGAAGACATTTCTAAATTTTGACTTAAAAAGGACAAAGGAAGACACTTTTACTGAAAACACGAGTATACAAAGAAGGATGCGTTAATTTCACTAATTTAATACATGTATGTACATAATCATGATAAAATATGTAGAAATACTTCAACGAAATTTTTTTTTAATGTTAAGTCTTCATAAAATGCATGTTTTAATAATTTTTCCACCAAGCATTATTGTTTCATCATCACTAAATATTCAGTCTTAAATTTTAATTTTCACTCCAACTAAATGCTCATGGAAGTCTGTACATTTAACATTCTTATAATTGTACTGAACTTGTAATATTCCTTTTATGCATTCAGCAGTGAATTTGTTTCTGTCCTTTGTCCACTGACTTTCCATGAAAGAAAGAAAAAAAGCCTCTCAATATTAGCATTATTTTTTAAAACAGCAAAAAAAAAAAAAAAAAAAAAAAAAAAAAAAAAACAAAAAATAAAAAACAAAAAAAAAAAAAAGCAATTTGTAGTCTTTCCGAATATAACTATATTTCTTGATTGTTCAAAGAATTTGATCCACTTTGCATGTGCTCAGTAGTTTAAAAAAAAGTATTATCATTCAGATTTGATTTGACTTAACTGATCAGGCCGTCAATTGATCAAAAGCATTGTTGTCATCAATTTTCATGTCCTTACTCATTTAATATTTGATGTAGGCTTTAACATGTTGGAACTTGTAAAAATGTCATCCAGCCAAAAGAATTAAATTCCTCTAAAGATTATCGCATAAAAGACCCCAGAAAAAATCGATTTCTTCTTTTTTTTCTAATTTTGTTTAAAAGCTGGACACGTGGAATTTAATTTTTTTTTTTTTAAGCAAACCGGACGGTACATTTTCATGTGAAAAGCTGGCCAAATCCGGAGGTATGGTCACTGTAATCAAGGTGGCGTTCTTCAACAAATGAAGAAAAATGACAACTCGACATCACAAGAAACAAAAAACGCAGACAAACTCAGATCTAGACAGAATTGAAAACTGTGAGCAGAAGTCAAACACGTTCACAAAAAAGATAAACACTTTTGAAAAAAAAAAACTTGAAAAAAGATTCTCTTTACTCACAAAAACAAGCGACAGATTAAGGTCAACGGTGACGTCGTGGCTGGAACCTTAACCATTTCCTTTACCAGAAGCAGAAATGTCCATTTAGCACCAAAGGCGGAACCTATTTTTGCACAAGGATCTTATAAGTGCACATTTAGCAGTAAATGTACTTTCATAATAGTGTCCGATGACACCCTTATCCTGGCTGTCACAAAGGGCGTACCGCCCCATCATACACTCTTAGTATGCCACTAGTAAAAAGTATAGTGTTTTAACATGTTTGACGATGCAGCAAAGTACTTACAACATTTATATTAAAACAACAGCTAGGCTCTTTTTTTTACAATAGCGTCAAGCAGGTGCAGCTGCATTTTGTTTCTTGCTTTTACCTTAAATGATGGTACAAGAGAGAATATGCTCTCATCTATGGCCTTACTCACTGGGATTATTACACACGTAAAGGCACATCTATTTAAATTCCTTATATGGGAGTACACCTATCCAAAACAGTTCACTTTCTGTGGGAAGTCCATCTTTCTTAAATTGTGGTTCCTCTCTAAAACAAACAAAAGTTGTTTTTCTGTACTGCTCTTCTAATGTGATGAAATTGTTTTCGTCAATGTGTATAAAAGGTAACTCTGAAAATGGGACCTTGTTCAAAATTATCACTGGGCTCAGTTTTGACAGGCCTTGAAACGTATCTCTAACTGAGGGAAATCTACGTCTAACTTGCCTGAGAGATTCTTTTTGCACAAACGCACATCTTTCCGTGACATTTTCTTGTTCTTGATGGACCTCAAGGCCCATGTTCTGCTGTAGAGAACCTATTTCATTCTGTTAAGAACTTAACACCAAAATCAACTTCATCATCATCATTCCTTTTCGTTCTATTCTGGGCTGACTTTTTCAGCTGTGCCCAAGTCATTCCAATTTCCTTAGCCTCCTGTTCAATAGTTTTTCTCCAAGTTCTCTTTGGCCTCCTCTCTTCTTTTTGCCTGTGGGTTCTAGTCATGGGCAACTCTGGCTATGATTGATTTTTCTCTTCTGAGTGTATGTCCTATCCATCCCCACTTTCTTACCTTAATTTATGTTTATATTGTCTGTTGTCTTCATCTTTTCCTTAGCTCTATATTTTTTATTACGTCTGGCCATCTTATACGGAGGATCTGTCTGAGATATCTATTTACAAATGTCTGTAGCTTGGAGATGATACTCTTTAAGACATGCCATGTCTCTGAGCCGTACAGCAAGACTGACTTCACATTTGAGATAAAGATTCTGATTTTATTCTCTCTAGATATAGCTGAGGAGTTCCATATTGGTCAAAGGGCATTAAAAGCGTATCTGGCTTTATTTATCTTTGAGCAGACATCAACAACTGTTCCCTCTCCTTAGTCAATATTACTCTCCAGAAATATAAAGCTTTCTACTTCTTCAACGACTTGATCATTGATCTTTATCGAGCCCATCTGCCTATTATTTATTCTCAGTTAATGTGCCTTATTTAAATGTATGATTTGTCCCATCTTTGCTGCTTCTGTTACTAATCTATTTGTTTCCTCCTGCATATCTTGCTGTCTATGTGATAGAAGGCACAAATGATCTGCAAAGTCTAGATCCTCAAGTTGTTTGTTAAATGTCCACTGTATTCCAGTATGACTCTTTAAAGAACCATTCTGAGAAAAATCTGCTCCATAAAAATCACACTTATAAGGTTTCTCTCCTGTGTGTGTCCTTTTATGTCTCTTTAAAGACCCATTCTCAGAAAATTCTGCTCCACAAATATAACACTTATAAGGTTTCTCTCCTGTGTGTGTCATTTTGTGACTCTTTAAAGCACAACTATGAGAAAATTCTGCCCCACAAAAATCACACTTAAAAGGTTTCTCTCCTGTGTGTGCCCTTTTGTGACTCTTTAAAGCACCATTCTGAGAAAAATCTGCTCCAAAAACTTCACACTTATAAGATTTCTCTGCTGTGTGTCCTTTTGTGACTCTTTAAATGACCATTTTGAGAAAATTTTGCTCCACAAACATCACACTTGTAAGGTTTCTCTCCTGTGTGTGTCCTCTTGTGACTCTTTAAATCACTACTACGAGAAAATCCTGCTCCACAAACACCACACTTATAAGGTTTCTCTCCTGTGTGTGTCATCTTGTGTCTCTTTAAAGCCCCATTCTCAGAAAATTCTGCCCCACAAAAATCACACTTATAAGGTTTCTCTCCTGTATGTGTCTTTTTGTGACTCTTTAAATGACCATTTTTAGAAAAATCTGCTCCACAAACATCACACTTATAAGGTTTCTCTCCAGTGTGTGTCCTTTTGTGACTCTTTAAAGAACCATTTTGAGAAAATTTTGCTCCACAAACATCACACTTGTAAGGTTTCTCTCCTGTGTGTGTCCTTTTGTGACTCTTTAAAGGACCATTTTGAGAAAATTTTGCTCCACAAACATCACACTTATAAGGTTTCTCTCCTGTGTGTGTCCTTTTGTGTCTCTTCAAATGACAATTTTGAGAAAATTTTGCTCCACAAACATCACACTTATAAGGTTTCTCTCCTGTGTGTGTCCTTTTGTGTTTCTTCAAATTGTTATTTTGAGAAAACTTTGCTCCACAAACATTACACTTATAAGGTTTCTCTCCTGTGTGTGTCCTATTGTGTCTCTTTAAATCACCACTGTGAGAAAATTCTGCTCCACAAACATCACACTTATAAGGTGTCTCTCTTGTATGTGTCTTTTTGTGTCTCTTTAAAGAACCATTCTCAGAAAAATCTGCTCCACAAACATCACACTTATAAGGTTTCTCTCCTGTGTGTGTCCTTTTGTGTTTCTTCAAATTGTTATTTTGAGAAAACTTTGCTCCACAAACATTACACTTATAAGGTTTCTCTCCTGTGTGTGTCCTTTTGTGTGTCTTTAAATGACCATTTTGAGTCAATTCTGCTCCACAAATAGAACACTTATAAGGTTTCTCTCCTATGTGTGTCATTTTGTGACTCTTTAAAGAACCACTATGAGAAAATTCTGCTCCACAAACATCATACTTGTAAGGTTTCTCTCCTGTGTGTGTCATTTTGTGACTCTTTAAAACCGCATTCTGAGAAAATTCTGCTCCAGAAACATCACATTTATATGGTTTTTCTTCTGTATGTTGACTTGTGTGCCACTTTGAATAAAGTTTTTGTCCTGTAAGTTCATCACACATATAAGATTCTCTTTCTGTATTTGTCACCTTGTGATCACTTTGACAAAATTCTGCTCCACTGACATCATATTTGTAATGTGTCTCACTTTTATGCTGTATTATGGGTTTCTTTGGATAATCAGTCCTAGAAAACCTACTAAGACCATCACACTTGTTAGGTAGTTCTTCTTTATGCTGCATTACGAGTGCCTTTAGATAATCAAGATGAGCAGCCCCCATACCAATAAGATCATATTTAGAATGTTTCTGTGCTTTCTGTATTCTTTCTTGTTGGCATAGACTGGATTTTGTAGCTAATTCTACATTACCAACATTACTTATATAACACTTTTTTATTATTTCATCTGACTGTACACTGCCACACAATTTAAAACCTTCTCTACTTTCACCGTTGAGAGTACAATCATCATAGACTATTGTTGATTTCCTGCTGCAGTTTTCATTTTGTAAGACTGCAGTATAAATCTCAGGAGTCAGATTCATGTTTACAGTCATTATCTCAGAGTCTGTGACATTCAGTGATTGTACCTCTTTTAATCTTGATTCAATGTTATTGTCTGTATTTAGTGTTGCAGTTGCAGTACGTTCATCAGCTTTCATTTCACTCACAATGTTTTCTGTGAATTCTGGCAACACTTGATTGAATGCAGCATTTTGCACTGGTTCACTCTTTATGAAACTGTTCATATTTTTCAAATCTGGAATGTCAACACTAGAGTATAAGCGGGGTCGCTGGTTACAGGAATGGTCACCTGAAATTCATTGAATGAAACAATAATAATAAAAACTTCAGAGAATTATGGCATGCACATCAAATTTTAATTCTGTATGTTTTGTAGAGTCATATTAAGTATGATTTAAAAGTTATGCAACTTTAAGATTATTTTAAAAAGTATTTGTTTCTGTCTGATATGTTAATTGTTGATGGTGTATTGTGTACTATGTTAATTGTTCATGGTGTATTGTGTACTATGTTAATTGTTCATGGTGTATTGTGTACTATGTTAATTGTTCATGGTGTATTGTGTACTATGTTAATTGTTCATGGTGTATTGTGTACTATGTTAATTGTTGATGGTGTATTGTGTACTATGTTAATTGTTCATGGTGTATTGTGTACTATGTTAATTGTTCATGGTGTATTGTGTACTATGTTAATTGTTCATGGTGTATTGTGTACTATGAAACTTTTTTCTTCTTCCTTCTTCTTCCTCGTTCATCCTGAAAAGGATGTTGGTTGCACTGTGTCACCGTTTACAGCAAAGCTGTGATATTTGCACCTTTCAGCCCAACACATCCGACTTCTGCCAAGCATCTTTTGGGACCTGGTTTGCCTTCCCTCTTCAATCCCTACTCACTCAGCCAGACTGCAATGATGCAGCCTGTTTCCAGGACCACCACTTGGAGGTGGAGTAGGGTCTTGGTCAGCTCTGGTTCGCTGACCCTGTCGCAAGGTCAAGCAATGGGTCACTGACTGCATTTATCTCTCTTGCTGTGTCTTAGTCCCTATGAAACTAATAGTATACATTTAATAATTTTAAATGGTGTCGCAAAATATTTTTTTTTACGTGGTCGCTAATCGCATATATTCATTAATATTTTTATTGTTTGATTACTGCTCTTGGATGTCAAAAATGAGTAATAACAATTTATTTCCAAATTACTTCCCTCCAAACAGTCCCACTCATGTGTTACTGGGGCCCAAAAGGGGAGCAAAGAATATTAACACTGTACCCTACCAGGCATGTCGTAAAAAGTGACTAAGGAGGGTTGGGTATGGGGCTGGTTACCCCATCCCGTAAAAACATTTTACCACAAAAACTTCAACAAACATGGACAAGTCAATAAAGAATATTAATCAACTCAGCTGACCAAGACAGAAGAATGTCCTCTCGAAAGGAGGCACATAAAGCAACCTAGAGAAAGCCGATAGGAGTATGAGTTGCAGACTAACCTTTTTTCGTCCAGGAAAATCTCCAGGATTGGCACCTGGAATGTTTGCACTCTATGTGAACAAGGGAAAACTGCACAGGTAGCAGCAGAAATGACAAATTACAGGATTGATATCCTGGGTCTCTGCGAGACATGGTGGAAAGGCATAGAGAAGAGGAGATTGATCACAGGAGAAATGGTGTTGTCCTCAGGACATGAGGAGGAAAGAGCCCACCATAGTGAAGAAGTGGCTCTAATGTTGTCCAAGGAAGCACAGAAGGCACTTATAGAATGGGAAGCAATGAGACCCCGAATAATAACAGCAAGGTTTAAATCAGCCAAAAAGAAAGTAAATATAAACATCATTCAGTGTTATGCACCAACAAACAATAAAGAAGAATCTGTGAAAGAAGACTTTTACACCAGACTACAAAGTGTCTTGGGAGCCGCGGTAGCATAGTGGTTAGTGCACTGGCTTCCTAACGCAGTGGTCTATGGTTCGATCCCCAGATGAGGTGGGATTTTTTTAGGCCGCAAATGGCTCCTGGGTTGACCCAGCCCCTAATGGGTACCAGAGCAACTCTGGGAAGGTTAAGGCGGCCGGCGTGATGCTGACCACATCTCCCCTAGTGTGCCGACGGTCAAGAAAATATGGGCCTAACACCATATTCCCAATATACCTCAATGGGCGTGTAACAGGATCCTTTACCTTTTTACAAAGTGTCTTGGACAATAAGAAAAGAAAGGACATCACAATTTTGATTGGGGAACCTAAATGCGAAAATAGGAACAGACAACACTGGCTTTGAAGAAATCATGGGAAAGCATGGATTAGGTATGATGAACAAGAATGGGGAACTATTAGCAAACTTCTGTGCTTCAAATCAACTAGTTATTGAAGGAAGCATATTTCCACATAAAAGAATACATAAAGCAACATGAATATCACCAGACCACAGAACTGAGAATCAGATTGATCACATATGCATCAGCAAGAAGTTTAGGTCATCATTGCATGATGTGAAAGTATGTAGAGGAGCAGATGTTGTATCAGACCACCATCTTCTGTTGGCTAAAACAAAATTAAAACTCAAGAAATTTACAACAGCATATAGCTATAGACAACAGTATAATGTGGGATTTCTAAGAAATCAGAAAATAAGAGAACAATTTTCAATCACAGTATCCAACAAATACCAAGTACTCCAACAGCTGGAAGATGAAACAGATACGGAAGACCACTGGCAACAAGTAAAAAATACGAGGTCTGTCCAAAAAGAAACTGAACTTCTTAAATAGGTCGCCAATGAGCCAACACAGCAGACTTGCGATAGTGGTGGTGTGTAGCGGTGACTTTGAGCTTTAGCCTCCCACTTGATTTATCACGCTACATGGATCAGTCATTGAGTACATGCAGTAGAGTGAAGTTGTCTCCCGTGCCTTTTGCGATTTTTACGGATTGAAATATGAAGGATCTTGAAGAGCAATGTGTTTCCATGAAATTCTGTGTAAAGTTCGCAAAAACATTTACCATGACTTTTCAGATGTTGCAGCAAGCTTATGGAGAGGATTGTTTAAGCCGCACACAGTGTTACAAATGGTACCAACGTTTCAAATCTGGCAGAACATCCATCAAAGACGACCCCAAAACTGGACGGCCTTCCACGTCAACAGACGACGATCACGTTCAGAAAGTGCATGCTTTGATTCTTGAAAATCGTCGCATAACTGTCCGTGAAGTTGCTGAAGAAGTTGGCAGTTTTACTTGAATGTCCTAAATTGTTTGAGAGAGGCAGTGCGATGAAAGAGGCCTGAAGAGTGGAGAAACAAGACTTGGATGCTGCACCATGACAATGCACCCGCTCACTCATCACTCCTTATCACTGAATTTTTGGCAAAGCACGGGATGACTCTAGTTCCGCAGCCACCCTACTCTCCAGATTTGTCTCCTGCGGACTTTTTTTATTCCTGAAGTTGAAATCCACCCTGAAAGGTCGCCAATTTCAAACGATAGAAGAGATAGAAGAAAATTCGTTACGAGACCTACGCACCATTCCACAAAACGAATTCCAGGATGCATTCCAGAAATGGAAAACACATTGGGAGCGGTGTATAAGTAGAGGAGGGGTATATTTTGAAGGAGACAAGTCTGATTAAGTTGTAAGCATATTAATAAATTTTTTTGTTTTAAAGTTCGGTTTCTTTTTGGACTGCCCTTGTATATAGAACGAAACATGTGAAGAAGTACTGAGAAAAAGAGAACATTAGCATAAAGCATGGATAACAACAGAAACCACTAGTAAGATAGAAGACAGGAAAAACAAGAAAGCAGATTTAAACAGAAGCAAAACTAGAAGCTCCAAAGCCAAGGCTCATGAAGTGTACATAGAAGCAAACAAAGAAGTAAGAAGAAACATCAAAAGAGACAAGATGAAATATATTGGTGATTTGGCAAGGAAATATGAGGGATATGTACAACACAAAGAAGCTAACAGGGAAAAATATAAGCAAGCAAATGGCCTCATAATAGATAAGAATGGAAAATTGCTTAGTACTATACAAGAACAAATGAAGAGATGGACAGAACATTTTGAGGAACTTCTCAATAGACCATCTCCAACTAATCCCCCAAACATCCAGCCAGCAGAAGAGGAGCTACAAATCAGCTGTGAACGACCAAGTAGAGAAGAAATACAGAAAGCCATAAAGCTTCTGAAAGATGGAAAAGCAGCTGGTCCAGATTGCATTCCAGCAGAGGCCATCAAAACAGATATTGATACCTCTACAGAGATATTATACAAACTACTTGGTAAAATCTGGAAGAGAGAGGAAATACCAGCAGAATGGAAGGGAGGTTATCTGGTCAAGTTGCCTAAGAAGGGAAATTTACAAGAGTGCACAAATTATAGAGGAATAATGTTACTATCAGTACCAGCAAAAGTATTAAACAGAATCATCCTGGAGAGTTTAAAAGAGTCCGTAGACAAGCAACTGAGAGATGAACAAGCAGGTTTTTGACAAAATAGATCCTGTACAGACCAGATAGCTACATTAAGAATAATAGTTGAACAAAGTCTGGAATGGAATTCACCACTATACATCAGATTCATGGACTATGAAAAGGCATTTGACTGTGTAGACAGAGAATCATTTTGGAAATTGATGAGGCATTATGGAGTTCCCATGATGATCATTAACTTAATAAAGAAGACCCACGAAAACATGACATGCAGAGTTCTTCATGAAGGACAACTTACAGAACCGTTTAGGATTATAATGGGAGTGAGACAGGGATGCCTCTTGTCTCCATTTCTTTTCTTACTAGCAATAGATTGGGTTATGAAAACATCAACATCACACAACAGAAATGGAATCCAGTGGAATCTGACTAAACAGCTTGGTGATCTGGATTTTGCAGATGACTTGGCTCTTCGTCCCATAACCATAATCAGATGCAAGAGAAAATGAAAATTCTTGATGAGAGGTCACAACAAGTGGGCCTGAAAATACACAGGGAAAAGACAAAGATTACGAGAATAAATGCAAGAAATGATAACAAGGTTGAACTTAAAGAAACACCACTAAAAGATGTAGAATCGTACACATATCTTGGAAGTAATATAGACAAAGTTGGAGGGACAGACAGTGATATCAAAATAAGAATACAAAAGGCAAGAGGAGCTTTCATTGCATTGGGAAACATATGGAGAACAAGAGAAATCAAGTCCAACCTGAAAATACAAACTTTCAACTCAAATGTGAAGTCAGTCCTATTGTATGGCTCTAAGACATGGAGAACAACAAAGACAACAACCAAAAAGCTACAGACTTTTATAAATGGGTGCTTGTGTAGAATAGAAGGACTGAAATGGTATGACAAAGTCACAAATGTGGAATTGATGACAAGGACCAGACAAGTGCCAGTGGAACAAGAGATGAGAAGAAGATGATGGTGATGGATAGGACACACACTGAGGAAACCTGTTGATAGCAATACAAGGCAGTCCTTGTTCTGAAACCCCCAGGGCAAGAGAGGCAGAGGTAGACCAAGAAGCACATGGAGAATAGAGCTGGAAACAGAGGTGAAAATAATAAGGAGAACATGGAAAGAACTTGAGATGATGGCACATGACAGGAGGACTTGGCATGTGTTTGTTGAAGGCCTATGCTCCTTTGGGAGTAGAGGGTTATGAATGAATGAATTCTTCAAATATGAATTATTGAAAAATGAGTTGAGAAATAATTACTTATGGCTATTTTCTACTACTTAAACTAATAGTTATACATGAGCATGAATTACAATTGAGAAATATAGCTAGTCTTCTTCTTCTTCCATCCTTAGCCGCTTACCGACAAAGCAGTCCGTGGCCAATACGCCTAATGGCCCCTAAGGGCAACAAGAAATTAACTGTTGTTCCGTTACGCCTAGTGGCGTTTATTGGTACAACAAAAAATTAATTGTTGTTTCCGTAATCAGAGTGACTGACAATTGAGAAATAGAGCTAGTAGTAATGTTAAAACCATGTTTAGTAAAGCAGATTTGGTAATATAATTTGTTAAAACATGATAATGCCATATATTTTTGGTGTTCATATAACGTACCAAAATAATGACCATTCTAATGTATACAATGGCATTTACATGAATGCACTACTTGTAATGTCATTATCAGCCCTAGTCCTAACATTTCGGTCACATACTCTAACATTTATGCACTGTTTTCCAAAAGGGATATGCACACTACAGATAGGGAAATTCACAACAAACAAGTTTTTATTTACAATTTCAGATGCACAATTAAATTTCAAATACCACCTGCCCATCTTTCAATCATAGAAATTGTTGAATGTGTAAATGCTACCTGGGCATGATTATTTCAATGCCATTCTGAGTTCTGACCCAATTTGCTCAGTGTTATTTAATACATCCTGTTTGGGAAATATTAACAGATTCTGTATTCTGTACCTACTTTTGTTTTCTTCTTCGCTCAACAGTGATAGCATTATTTTTTTTTCAAGCGTTGAAATGAATAATTTTTTAACCTGATTAAACCATGTTGCTTCTAATCATTATGAAATTGATTGTGACTTACTGCTTGTAATACACAAGAGTTTAATACTGGTATTCAGTGTCATTTTTTTCCAAACACGTGTGCAACCTACATGCAATAAACAACAGAGTACAGGATCTTTTAGTTGAATCTCATAAACAATCAAGAACTACTTATTCGGAGTAGCCAGGAGGACATGCACACCATCATAGCTGGAAATGCTGGAGTTGGGTTGGCCACGTCTCCAGAAGGGACCCTGATACCATTACAAGAACAGCTATGCTATGGATCACTGAAGGAAAGCAAAAGAGAGGCCAATCAAAAACAACTTGGAGGAGAACTGTGGAAGTCAAGATGCAAAGAATGAACCAGAAATAGGGCACTGTACGAAGGATGGCCACCAACCGAACAAAGTGGAATCAGTTTGTTGCTGTCCTACAAGACGCCACCAGGCATGATGGCAACTGACTGCTTTGATGGTCAGCAGATATGGATCAAAGAAGAAGAAGAGTAAAGGAGAGTGAGCAGGAGAGACTAAAAATACTCATATCTGATGACTAAACAATATTCTATCTACCTATTCAAGTATGACAATCTCAATCACGATCTACTGTCACATAAAGAAAATTTAAAAAAAAAATAAAAAACACTTTATAAATACAAACATCTGGTGACTAAACAATGTTTTCTCTCAAGAAGTATGACAAAGCCTTTCTGTTCTTGTTATGCCAAGCTGATAAAATTGACTTCCCTAATTTAAGGAGGCATGCTGCACAGATCAAATTAAGGGCAGATAATATTTAGTTACTTCTTAACAAGTTTTCAGAAAATAAATAAATAAATCACCTCTATCACAAATTAAAGGATAATTTGACGCTGTTTAACTATTATAAAACAATGAAAATCTACACATGGATGGTACTTTGCATGAAATCTGTAAAATTCTTTTAGCCCAATGAATAAAGATTAATGCACATACAGTAGTTTAAACTTCCCTCTTTTCTATTACAAAATCAGTGGATATTTCCACCACAGCAAAAGTTGTTGACCTGGCTTGAATAGAACAGATAGTTGCTGGGCAGCTACATAAATGGGATGTAATTGATACAGTGGCTACTTCGCAGTAGTAGTGATTATAATTAGTTTTCATGCTCTTAAACCATGGTAAAGTAAATGTATTTCCCTGACACTCTTTCAAGGGAAGAGTGTTAGGATTTCATTAATTTCAGATGAGAAATTGTTTAGGAAAGATGGTTTGTGGTCCCATACATCTGTCAACTGAAAATGAGATTTTTTTGTATTTAACCCTAGAGCTCACTAAGCCCAGACACTGCAATAAAAAACTTTGGTCATGAGAGAACTCATTTCATAGACCTAGCAGTGGTAGCTGCAAAGGCTTACCTTGGGCCAAAATCTTGTTTTTGTTAGCAACAAAGTACAACCAAGTGGTTCTTTAGGGTAGTCTACATAAAGAGCTTCCATTTTCATCGATGACAAGAAACTCAGATCAGGGACAGAAAGCTTTGGACCCCTGAGATAGTTCTA
The DNA here is from genome assembly GCA_024509875.1 of Oreohelix idahoensis. Lineage (NCBI taxonomy): Eukaryota > Metazoa > Mollusca > Gastropoda > Stylommatophora > Oreohelicidae > Oreohelix > Oreohelix idahoensis. Next base: position 348,857 of record JAMPIV010001653.1, on the reverse strand, counting down.
TTTACACCACACAACCTTTTCCCACACCTGGATAAATCAGGAGTGACTATGATTGCAGTCAGGAATCTAGCTATTGTAGGTAAAACCACCATGAACCAACAACTTCATAAAAGTCCTAATGATCAAAAATCCAAAAACTTTGTAGAACCACTGAACTTAAATTAATTACTTAAAAGTCCTAACAATGAACTGTCAGTAACTGTGTAGACAAGATTGAACTGTATACAAATGACATTTTGTTTTCATCAGTAAAGGTTCAGTGTAATGTTTTTATGAAATCAAGATTAGTGTTATTGACTTTTCTTTGATGTTACTGTGATGTCTAATACATATTTGTATTTAACCAACTGGGGTTCTTTCCAATAATTAAGTACCATAAGAAACAGTGACGTGGATACCTATTAGCTCTTACACTACTCAGAGGATTCTCAACCTGCTAAGAGACAGTTAATTTCCAGTATCCCTATAAATATTCTAGTGATTCTCATTCTGTTCTTTTCTTCCTGTAAAACTTATATTTAACATTTTCTGCAGTTTTTACTTGAGCCAGCCTTCAGTGAGATCATCTTGTGCAGTTTTGGTACATATTCCTATGTTCACTTATTCTTTCAGTCCATCTTCCATTGTAATCTGCCACTATGGGTACAAATCTATGCAGTTTCAGGGGTTCTATAAGAAGGCAAAATATGAGGTTAACTGCTTCAAAAATGGCACAGCTTCAGATGTGACTAAAGGCTTGCAATCTCATCATGTAAAACAGCCCACTTGAGAATTCATCACCACAAATGCTTTGATTGTCCCATGCTTTTTAAGAAGTATAGAAGGTGCAATCCTTCATTCATGAAGAAATAAATGTATGAAACACTCTTACTGATAGTTGTAAAACAGGTTCTGCACTTAGCTATCCCTTTCCATAGACCATGTCTCCAGATAACAGCTAGACTGGTAGCATGTGCATACTGTCTTATTGAATGTGCTACTATTCCCACTTCAACTACAGGTCATACTAGATTACAGACAAAAGTATCAAAGATGTCAGTATCAATATTTTGTATGTGGTAGTTTAAGCCATAAGATCTCTTAATGCTTGATTTCACCATGACTACTTTTTAAACCCTCCTCCAATAAATTAGCTATAGAAGAAAACAGTGTTACAGAATGATCCGGAAGATCCATGGGGTGGCAAACATCTTGAAGTAACACAATAAAAACAGCGCATAAGCCTACATTATATGCAAAGCATTCAGCCTCAGCTGAGATGCTCCATTGCTTAAAAAAGATTATTTACATGTGTACCTTCATTTCTCCATATATCTGACTGTTTTACTTTATGGTCTCCTAATTTCTTCCTGCTAATGCCTGCAACTGTCTCTGAATCTTTAGAGAAGCCATTCCAATAACATTCCTGAATGACATGCAATACAAAATCATAGGTTATGTAAAGGGTTTTTTACAATCACTACCAATCAATACTGCAATCACAAGGTTCAATTTTGAGACTAACAACAAACTGAAGTGTTTGAAGTATGTTTGTATACACAACAAAGACTTCAGTAAAACCTGGAAATAAATTATTAGTGTCCACAAAGCTGATGTATAAATGTGCCTGACATTGATGATTCTGAGCCTTGCTACCTGATCTGCATATGATTTTGCTGTCCAAAATGTGTTTGTTCTTCCATGAGTTTGTTTATTTAAAGCTTCTATTACATGGTCTAGCATCACTGAGGTCAGAACTTTGTTTAGCCATTGCCAAGGTTTGTCTTCACAGTTGATGTAAATAATCACATTGAATTTCTTAAGTAATTGAAATGTAACATGCTGGCAAGGAAGTGAAACAAAGAAAAACAACACTGGAAAAATGGTGCTATGTTTAGGACTTAAGAGAGGTAGAGGAAAACAAAACAGAGAAGGGAAATGGAGACAGACATGAAATGTATGCAAAGACATGGAAAATGAAATATGCCAACTGAACAGATGGCATAGGACAGGAAGGCCTGATCTGAATTTGTTGAAAGCCTCTCACTCATTTCCTTTTCTAATTCAATTATAGCTAAATATGGCTTGACATTTTTTAGGCCCTGTTTAATTTCTTCAGTAAAAATGAAACTCGTTTTTTCTAGTACTAGCACATGGACACTACTACAGTCTGCTCGTGGCCCAGTTTCCACAGATAACAACCTTTTTTTTTTTAAATTTCCTGTATACCAGTATACAGCTGATTTCTTCTTCTTCTTGCAATTGCATCTTTGATGTTTACACCATTAGATGAGTTCTCATGATGAATTTGACCATTGTCTGGAGTTCCTCTTTAGCTCCATACAGCTTTGAGTTTAGTGTTGAGTCATTGGGCCAGTATATCTTTCTTAACTGGTCATACAGAGGACAATCCTGTAGAACATGCTCAGCAGTTTGTTCATTTATTCCACATGTGCACAGTGGTGAAGCAGACAATCGTAGCTTCTACATGTGTTTATTCAGTTTGTTATGCCCTGTCCTGAGGCGAAAAATGGTGATCTGTCCCTGCTGGTCAAGAGTGTGGTAGTCGTTGTTGGGTTGATTCTGTTCTCTTCTGATAGTCTGGATAGCTCTCCTTTTCTCAAAGTATGGGATTTCGCTATCTTCTTGTTCACAATCTCCTCCATTTTTGGCAAGTTTATCTGCCTTTTCATTTCCATGTACACCACAATGGGATGGTACCCACTGAAGTATGGTTTGCTTTTTGGCAGCTACCTTGCTTAGTTCATTTCTCAGATGTGGGATTTTACCACCCTTGAGAACTTGCAGTACAGACAGTGCATCTGTGAGGATGACTACCTAGTGGCAGTCAAAGTTGGTGTTATAAATCATTTTTGCACCTTGCTCTAGAGCTTGAACTCTAGAGCTGTAAAGTTGGAACATAATTTATAAGTGGGAATATGCCTAGTCTCATAGTGGTTGTCAGGACATGAGATAAAGATACCGGCGCCTCCATAATGGCATTTGTTGCTGATCCATCCATGTAGGCAAGTATCCATGATTGTTCGGGATAGATTTCTTGGATCATACTCAATGAAGCAGTTTGTTTTTGCAGATCGTTATACTCATTCAAAAAAAGGCCATGCTGAAGTCGACCGAAAGGCACAAATATCGCAGCTTCACTATAAATGGACACAATGCAACCAAGGTCCTTTTCAGGACCAACGAAGAAGAGGATATCCAATTCTGAGACCACTGATTGATGTATTAATTTGGAGGGTACTGCTGGCCTGTTTCCATGGTACAGGGGTATAGGGTGGGCTTCAGTGGTATTGTCTTCATGGATAGGTCTTCTTGATGCTGTCTTTTAAGTCTTTTTCCCCGATGGACAAAGCTGCTACATTTTAGACGTCCCATTGTCAGATCATCTATTCTTGCCTCCATTGGGTGCGTTGGCATACTGTTGTACTTTTCCATCTGGATCATGCTTTTTGTATCTCTTCTATAGGACAATGTCTGTAATCTAGCAGCTTTCTGCATCTCTGATAATGGCGTAGTTTTCAAGGCTCGTTAGCTGATTTCATTATAAGCATTGTCTTTTAATGTGTTTTCACTTATCAAAAGGTGCCTTGTGTTGTAAGCAGTGCATGATCATTGAAGAAATTGGGTTTCTTTGACCAAGGGTTCCTTCAAATTATTGTTGCGCAGGATTTATAAAAGAAGTAAAAAGCATTGTGAAGGATGTCAGAGCAAAAAGTGTGATGCTGGAGGGTGACTCAAAGTTGGCCAAGTCGATAGAAGGACTAGATGTCTATTTTATGCTTTCTTTATTAATAATGTTCAAGACTGAAATCCCAAAGCAGGCTGGGCCTCTCATTTATCAGTGGGGTAATTAGTCAAATTTCAGGCTGTAACAATGTAACTGATGTTTATGAAACCTTGCACAACAATGGAAATATGTGCAGTACAAGTAACTAGGGTCATGAAAGAAGGTACTGGATATGTGATGTCAGAAGTAATGCCTGAAATGCTCTGAAAATATTTTCTGTTGGATTTATTATATCAAATTAAACCTTGGATTGTCCTGGCTTGATTTATTCTCTCAATCTATGTTGTGTGAATCTGTATGTCAGCCCATCTTAACAGAATCATAAAATATAAGCTGTCATGGTTACACAACATCTTGCATACTGTTAGAAACCTTGTGTTTCCTGTTATCATATGGTGTGTTCTTGCATACTACGTTTGCCACCTCTTTAACTTTTTTCTTTTCCTTGCCACTACTTCCACTTTTTTCATTACTAACTTTCCCACAGGCTTCAAACACAAAGTTGTCTCATGAGATTTGCACTGGGCATAGCCACACCACATTCATTATACAATTTGATTGATCCTTCTTACTTGTTTATTTCATTCAGAATAAATTATGATGAGGCAGTCAGAATAAAATTAACCTGCTCTAGTATAATACATTTCACATTTCTTTATTTTGTATTTTCTATCGTGAGCCTGCTATTACTCGAGGCAAAATTTCTGGTTAATATGTCTAACCTGAGACTGATTTTACATGAGCATTTTTTTTATTCCTGTACAATGACAGGTGTCCGCTCACCATTCAGGCAGATAATCGCCGATTTCGGAGGTACCATTAGAGCTGGATTGGCTCAGGAGCCATTCAGGTTATTCCAGTCCCTGGTCAATGACACTTCTTCAAATGTCTTTGCCAGGGCCTAACCTGAACAGCAGTGGAGAGGGAAGAGGGTAAATACCCCAATCTTGTCTCCTGTCAAGTCTCAGTGTTTTAAAGATGTTTTATATAGGCAGTTGCCCCAATCCCCCCTACCTTTCTAGGATTTGGTGAAATCTCCTAACCTTCAATATGTGATCAGTAAAATAAAAATTAAACCACCTACAACTCAATTCCTGCTTTTCACCAACATTTACATTTGAATCAATTTTTAAAATATTCTTTGGTGCCTTGTAAACACTGAGTTTCTTACAAGTCATGAACTTTAGTTAACTATATACAATTAAGCTAGAATTTTAGATTAACAAATATCTAGTATAGACCACTATAAATTCTGAAAAAAGATCACTTAAAACTGTCCAAAATAAATTCTTTATGGGTGCAGCATATTGCAAAATAAATTTTTCTTCTCTGAGCATTAACAGTATACCATACATCCAAGCCACAATATTATTAAAGCTTCTAAGCAATGTTACAAATAGTGTACATACATTAACATCTGTTTCCTGCTTTATTTCTGCAAACAGACTTGTGTCATTAGCTGTCACATTTCTTCCAGCCTGAAAGCAATGAACTGTATTAGATGTACTACTGTAGGTATCACATTAAGAAAATAAAGTTATAATAAAAATATATTACACTAACACTTGAATACCATCAACACCAAGCAATAATTATTGTTAAATAGTGAGGCTTAATGCAGCTGCAATAGCCACAAACTTGCTTGTTGTATCTTAATCAAGATCATCCCTGTAATTTTTCTGTTATTTACCCATATACAAATATGACTGCTCAAGGAAGCTACGACAGAAGAACTTGAGTTAAAGATTTTGGACCTTCAGAATGATGTTTTAAAATCTCATTTATATGAAAATGAATTTCTGGAATAATTTCGACCAAAAAAGTCAATTTTTTAAAAGATCACAGTGGATCACTGATGCTGATATGGATGATTGCATAACTATAAATAGTTGGTAACTATAAATAGTTGGTCAATGACATACTGTGCCAAAGATCATACTGAATACACTTTTGTTTTGACTCAAATAATTTGAAGATCAATTTAGTTTTTTTAACCCTGATTATTTATTATACAGGAGTGTAACCCATAATCTGAACATCCAAAAGCCAAGATATACCGAAAACTGAAAAGTGTTTTGGCTAACTTTTGGGCTACTTTTAAGTTTCCAAAGCAAACAAAAAATGATTATTATTTTTTTTAACTGGTATGCAGGGTACTGAACACACATAATGTTTGATTTATTACATTTTGTCCTCTTGAAGTGCAAGCGCAGTATAAGCTGACGTTATGTGCTATAATGTGATATAAACTTTCAAACACAACTATTTAGTTATGTCTAAGCACCACTTTCAGCCATGTGTGAATATTTCTGAGCTCATTTTGTCATTTTGAGTGGATATTTGTGAGCTAATTTTGTGACTTAAACTTCGGGAGTTTAATTTCATTGTGAAAATGTTGAAAAGATCTGCAGATACTCCTGTGGGTAGCAGTGGGAATAAGAAAAGAAAGCATTAGTCATTATTGATAGCGCAGAAGGTAGAGTTATTGCAGAAGCTTGATCGTGGTGTCTCTGAGCATCATCTTACTGAAGAATATGGAGTAGGAACTACCACAGCATATGACATAAGGAAACGCAGACAAGTTGCTAAAGTTTTACATGGACAGTGATGACCTAATACTAATGTCAGATCAGAAAACTTTGCACAGAGGAAAAAATGAAGAAGTTTTGGAAGTTTCTGGGATTTAAGAAAGACTGCTTAGATAGAAACCATAGTTTATGAGACAGATGACACTGGGTAAAATCTACAGTAAGTCTTACTGCCTTCCTGTCTTGTGTCTTCAGCTCACATCCTACTATGTCTTCCTCATGTCTGTCTCCAGTTCTCTTCTCCATGTGCTCATTGGTCTCCCTCTACCTCTCTCTCCCTGGGCACTATGGAAAAAGGACTGGCCTGGTATTGCTATCAACAGGTTGTCTCAATGTGTGCTGTGTCCATCTCCAGTGTCTTCTTCTCATCTCTTGTACCACTGGCAGTTGTTTGATTCTTGTCATCTCTTGTACCACTGGTAGTTGCTTGGTTCTTGTCATCCGTTCCGCAAGGTGATCTGGTCATACCACTTCAATCATTCTATTCTATGCAAGCACCCATTTATGAAAGTCTAGCTTTTTTGGTTGTTGTCTTTGTTTTCTCCAGGTTTCAGAGTCATGCCGTACTGACTTGACATTGAACTGAAGATTTTTTTGCTCTCCACATATTTCCCAATGCAATGAAAGATCCTCTAGCTTTTTGTATTCTTATTTTGATATCACGGTCAGTCCATACCACTTGGTCTACATTGCTGCCAAGGTTTATGTATGATCTTGAAGGGGCACTTCTTCAAGTGCAATACTGTTATCATTTGCTGCATTTATTATCATTATCTTTCTTTTCTTCCGGTGTATATTCAAACCTACTTGCTGTAAACTCACATCAAGCACTTTCATTGTCTTGCATCTGATTATGGCAATGGGACTGGAGAGCCAGGCCATCTGATAAATCTACATTATCAAGTTGTTTAGTCACTGGATACCATTTCTGTTGACTAAAGTTGTTGGTTGAGGTCAATGTTTTCATAATTCAATCTATAGCCAATAAGAAGAGAAATGGTGACAGGAAGCATCCCTGTCACACTTCATCTCTTATCCCAAGTAGTTTTGTCAAACTTTCTCCATGAAGAGCTCTGCACATTGTGTCTTCATGTTTTCTTTATTAAGTTAAGGATCTTCAGGGGGACTCTATAATGTCTCACCAATTTCTGAAGTGATTGTCTGTCCACATTGTCAAGTGCATCTTCAAAGTCCACAAAAACCTAGGTAAAGAGGCAAGTTTCATGTCAGACTTTGTTCCACTATTATTCTCAATGTGGCAGTCTGGTCTGTACAGGATCTGTTTTGCTTAAAACCTGTATGATTATCTCTCAGCTGTCTATCTATGGACTCTTTTAATCTCTCAAAGATGATCCTGTTTAATATTTTTCATGACACTGATAGTAATATTGTTCCTATGTAATTTGTGTGCTCTTGTAAATCTTAAGCAGCTTGACCAGAGAACCTTCCTTCCTTCTGCTGGTGTTTGTTGTAAACATTATTCCTCTGTAATTTGTGAACTCCTGTAAGTTTCATACAGGTTAACTTGATATATTTCTTCATGTTTTTTCTTGATGAGATTGTCTATACCAATGGGTCTGTAGTCTGGGGGTGAGAAATCCGGTTGGGGCTTCTCTGCTAGGGTACTGGTCTGAACATAGCGGGGCTTACAAGATAACAACTTCCAGCATGAGAATGGAGGTCGAGGCTTTTACTGCAGCCTTAAGGTGGATAACTGAAACTTCATTAACAAATGCTATCATTGTGTCTGACTCTCAGTCCATGCTTCAAAAGGTTCAAAGTGGTTGGTTGCTTTATGAACGGAAAACATTCTTAGAAGCTTCCAGTCTATAAGAGCTGGTGTGGATATACTGTCCTGGTCATGCTAGTGTATGTAGTAGTGAAAGAGCTGACAGACTAGCATCAAGAGCACCCATAGTGGGGACATTAGATATGGATAAGGGAGATATACTGAGAGCAATTAATGATTGCCTGTTGGAGAATGACACTACAATAGATGAAACATCAAGGTTAAGACTGTTGGAATTTGGCATCGAACGTAAAGCTAGTAGATATGGACGTATGAGAAGATGCATCTGTTGTGTTTACAACCAGTGAGCTACAGGAACAGTTAGCATTCACATTTAACATATACTGATGGAGACTGAGCACCTATGGGTTTGCCCAGAGTGTAATGATGTCAATTCTTTATAACAATAACAATGTTTTGAGGGAATTTCTTCTCCATCAAAGATAATCAGGTATTACTTGTAGCTCTAGATCAGTGTTTCTCAATTGGGGGGGGGGGGGTGGTACCGCCCCCTGGGGGTGTTTTCAATATGTCTGGGAGCATTCTGATGGGTCACAATGATTGGGGGTCGCTACTTCCATTCAGGAGGTTGTTGCATACATTTTTACATTTAGCACCGAAAGAGAAGTATTGCGAAACGATGTGGCCTATCTTTCTGATATATTTGTGTCGTAGATTTTTGATAGTGGAATTAAGACTTGGGTTGGTCCCTTCTGAATAGATTAGAATAAGTGATAGTCACAGTGAGAGATGATAATAGAAATAGATTTCCACGAGCGAGATGGTAGGATGTGATAGAGGCTGTCTCTGAGATCGAGAAATCTTCTCTCTCTCTCTCACCTATCTTCTACGACAGATTTAGAGTAGTCAGACAGTCTAACACATATATATTAAATATATATATATCTCCACTCACATACACACACACACATGAGATGACAGTTAGATGTACAGACGTGGGAAAACTATAACAATGATTATATAGATATTTTGGAAACGAGCTGACTCGACACACTGATTAAGTTTAAATTATGGAGTTTAATGATCAAAATAAACTTCCATCACAACATATAAAATTACAAATAGTCATAAAGTCAAGGAAATTCCTACAAGAATGATAGACCCATTGGTATGATCCTTCCCCTCGATGAATAGCCCACAGTTCTGTTAGAAGAAAAGTGATAGCCCCAAAGAGTCACGGATACATATGATTTAGTCTAATTCTTCCCTTTAAAGGTATGAACAGACTTTGATAGTAGTATGATCTATCCTAAGGAAAAACTATACCTGCAGTAGCAACAATTTTGCATAAATAGAATTTACAAAGTGGGCGAATAAATAGTTATCATAAAAAACCCATCACTCAGTCCACTTTCACTTGGTTCTTTCATCAGGGTACCCTGTCTCACTTTCTTACCTACAATCGTGCTGTTGTTTGCCGTCTGGTGCAAACTTTAGGACACTTCTCTACAGTGAATCTGTATTCTTTGGATAAAGAGAATCCCAGCTCTGCAGATACAGGTTTCTTCCGCTGTTCCGAAGAGCATTCACTTCACCAGTTTATTTTAAGATTACTGTTAAGTTCACTTGAATCAGTTTGGGTAAGAAAGTTTAAACGGGCTCACAGTGTCAGAATCACGAGGTTTCCACTACTTATGAAAAATGGCAGGTTTGTAACTTCGATCAAAGGTAAAATTCTGGGTCACACCACAAGGTTTCAAAATCATAGGAATGTTAATTTCTTGTAATATTTTATTCGCCCAAGGGCTGACATGTACTGAAGAGTTTTTCTCTGAAAGAGTTAAATATGGCACGATAAGCCCGTTACCTCATTTAACCTTTAAAGTACTCGTAAAGATTATGCACCAAGTCACTCTAAGGAAAATGTTTTAGTTCTTCACAGATATTTCTCGTTTACTCAAACGCTGGCAAAGTTTGGGTTACCCCAGTATTCACTGTATAAAGAAACCAACATATGAAATATTCATACATGCCACACGCTATGGTTTACCCATAATCTGTATGGGGTGTTTGCGTTTTCAGATGTGTACGGCCCGTACATACTGTCTGTACGGGTTTTTTTTTTTGCCTAATTATTAAATATACATATAAATCGACCGTTTTTTGCCACTACACAATTTTCCGTAATTTGCGCCATGAGATTCGGCGAGATTTTAAGCCAAGTGGATTAAAAAAAAAAAAATAACCAATGAAAATCAAGCTGCCTATTTTTCAATTGCCGCGGCTTGTTCATTCACAATTTTTCGCTAAAGCTAGCGGGAGGTTACTGATTATTTGAACGATTACGCAGCACTGAGTCGAGCCTATTGTTTAGGATTAATTTCCAGTTTAGTATTGGTAAGTAATTCATTTTTTTAAAAAAGTATTACAATAACATTGTTTAGATGAAGTTAGATTTAACTGTCAGATAACTTAGGCCTAGGCTAGGCTATGCTTTTTTTTTTTTCCATAAGATTTAGCATTGCCTAATTTATTATTTACGGCTGCTTAAAAAAAAGGCGGATACCACTTTATATTATTTGATTTCACTAAAACTTGTAGAAAGTGCGTAAGAAATGTAAATTTGAATAATAATACAATACAAATGATGGGTAATATCGGAATGACGGTTGCCGAACTATCTGCATGTATTTTCGTACCATTTAGGCTAGTAACACTAACCTTAAATCTAAATGGTACGAAAATACATGCGAAGCGTTCGGCGTCTGATATTACCAAATTATGAAACTGAAGAAAAAAAAACACACACACAAAAGCAAGGCAAATTTGCATCTTAACCCGATCAGAGAAAAGTTTAGCCTATTTGGAGTTAGGCCTAGGCCTACTTCTCGTCTTAGTTTTAATTTCGTTTCTTTAAAAAACAATGCGATTTTGCCTTGGGTGATCATCATTACGGTCAACTAATGATTTAGGCTAGGCCTATATTTATTAAATAATTAATTACTATCAATGTTTGATTGACACTAAAAGTCGTATGGGTAGGTCTATTTAAAGCTACCAGTTGGGCTATAGGCCTAACGGCTATTCCAGTTATTTAAGTTTGATAGAGATTAGTTGCGCCAGTTTATATTTTCATTGCTAGCTTTTAAAAAAATAAAAAAAATAAAAATATATATATATATATATATATATATATATATACATATATATATATATATATATATATATATATATATATATATATATATTTGATTTAAGATTAGTAAACCTAACCCAAAACGCTTATTACAGGTCTCTTTAGACCTATACTTTTATTAGGCACTATAGACACCAAACTGTTCTTCATTTCCACCATAAATTGTATTAATTTTTTTTTGCAGAAATAGACTAAATGATGATACAGTTACAGCATTTCTACAATGCAAAATAAATTCTAACTCCTGTTGTTTAGGGTTTAAAGCAAGTGAAGACATGCTTAAAAAGGCAAAGGGCGCATGTCACTATGATGGTGCAGAACCATCTAATTGAATATATTTTTTACATGAATTAACTCTTTTGTTACGTTTTTCAGTCTTTGTACAGGTTTTGCGGGTCTTTGTACAGGGTTTTTGGATTTTTTGTATAGGTTTTTCATGTCTGAGGTGTGGCATGTATGAATATTAATACACACTATCCTCGGTTATAACTTACATTTTAAACTGCAAGTGTAGCACTTGACTTATCGTTTAACACTTCCTGTGAAATAAGTTATATTTAAAAAATCATTCATCATGAATTAGGAATACATACGTATTCCGTCAACACTCACGAGGCATCTAGCATTTATAAGTTAGTTTTAAGTTAGTTTTAAAATATTCTCGACTGAGTATTTAGCAGTTAAATTAAATTCATTAATAGCCGACTGAGTTTAAGCTAGACATTATAATTTATTCTGTTTTCCACTGTAACTTGTCGACTAGAGAATATAACAGACTTATACACGGCCACCTGACTGTGAATTTTGAGGACTGAGAAAATAAAGTTTATCTGTTAATGCCATCAGGTCTGTCGAAAGCGAATATTCACAGTATATCGTCTGCTGCAGCTACTGACATCTGATGCAATAGAATGCATTTTAACGCTCTCTCATCTCGTGCAGAGATTGACACGTTATGTCATAAATGCGTTTACCAGTATAAGAAAGAAACGGTAAAGTGAGAATGGGAAAGAAAATATTTTTCGCAAACGAACGAATGCGAAAAATACAGGAAAAGGGTAAAAGAGCGATAATAAAGTAAAGGACACGGGTAGAAAAAGAAGAGAATATCGAAAATTTATAGATCATAAATCTCTCTGTGACAATTTGAAAAGTTAAATGAGGTTCTTCTTAAGCTGCAAGGAAATGAGATCAGTCTGATTAAAGTGAAAGGAATTATCATGGGGTTCACCAACAAATTGACGTTATATAAAAATAATCTTAGTCGCTGAGAACTTTCTCATTTTCCATGTTTACTGCAGTTAGGTGGGGACAGGCTTAAAGATTCAGATTTAGAGGTTTATTGCAGTCATTTGGGCACTATTAAAAATTATATAAGTATAAGATTAAAAGACTTGCAAGAACTAATAATACTGGATTGGGTGATTAATCCGTATTAATCAGATGTGAAACAAGTTAGTCAACATTTACAAGAAGAATTAATTGAGCTACAAAATGACTTTGAGGCAAAAGTACGATTCAGTCACACACATTACGAAAAATTTTGGATCCAGCAGAGGTTTGCGTATCCCGTTCTTTGGTGTGAAACTAAAATGCTAATTACAGCATTCCCAACATTGTATTTGGCTGAGAAGGGGTTCAGTGCAGTAGTGTTGCTACTACAAAAGCAACGAAACTGACTGCAGATTTGTAACAGGAGATTTGAGACTTCTTTTAACAAACCTAGAACCAAATATTTCAAAACTGGCTGAGTCAAACCAGGCGCAAGGATCTCATTAAGCTTCATTAGTAAGTGAATTTTTATATAATTATATCATTATTATCAACAAATAATGTTTCAAATTTTTTCATGTTTTTTTAAAATGGTTACATAAGGAGAGGGTTAAATATTCAGATTTGAAGATACATATATGCAGTCATTTAGGCACTATTAAAATGATATGATTATGATCGATATAGAGTTGTAAGAACTAATTTTATATAATTTGCTCTGCCAATTTGTAATTCTTACTTACTTACTTAGTCGTTCCCCTTCTACCGTGAGGTGTAGAGGTTTGGAAGAGAGAGCGCCAGACTATCCTATCAGCTGTCTTCCTCCTGGCATGGTTCCATTCTAGTCCTCGGTCCTTCAAAGATTGTCTAATGTTGTCCTCCCAGCGGACTCTGGGTCGTCCTGGGGTCTGGATCTCTGGCTCTTTGTTTCCCATGCTTGTCATGGTAGCTGATCTTCTCCCATTCTGCAGACATGGCCAAACCATCTTAGTTGGGACTGTTCTAGTTGGGTCTGCAGGGGGTGGGATTAAAGGCCTTGATGTATCGTCTGGTTGCGTACCATGTTTCTTCTTGTTACTTCAACCACCTTCCTCAGATACCTCATTTCTGAGGTTTGGATCTGGCTTTTGTGGGTTGTAGTCATTGCCCATGACTCGCATCCATATGTCAAGACTGGGACATAGGTGGAGCGGTATACAGCCATCTTCGTTTTCTTACCAACCTCTCTCTTGCTGAGGAATCCTCGATTTATGGCCTGAAAAAGTCTCCCAGCTGCTGCTTTTTGAGTGGCCATCTCTTCTTTGATGCCTCCCTTTTGGTCTATAATAGCTCCGAGGTATTTAAAGTGGTCGACCTGCTCCAGGACCTGTTCTCCCAGCTTAATCTGATGTCTTGTTTTTTCTTGTGATATCACCATGGATTTTGTTTTAGAGCTGCTTATGACCATCCCTCTCTTCTCCAGCTCTTCCTTCCAGACTTGCAGGTTGGATTGGAGATGTGCCTCTGATTTAGCAATCAGGGCAACATCATCAGCAAATGCCAGCTCTGAAATACAGACCTGTCTCATCTTCCAGTACCCCACTGAATACTTTCTTGTTCTCTCCATACATGCCTTGATGACATCGTAAATGAGGAGTGTATGAAAAGATAAGGTGACAGTATATCACCTTGTCTTACACCAGTGGTGGTCCTGAACTCTTCTGACTTATGGTTTGCTGTCCTCACATAATTTCTGCAAGACTTGTAGAAGCTCTGTATAGCATGAATCAGAGGTGCTGGAATGTTCTTCCTAGCCAAACAGTCCCAAAGTTTGCTCCAGGGGACCCTGTCAAATGCCTTTTCCAGATCTATGAAACAAAGATGGATCTCACTCTTATACTCAAGGGCCTTTTCACTCAGCTGTTTGAGTGTGAAGATTAGGTCTTGAGTACTTCGTTTCACTCGGAATCCGGACTGGACTTCATCCAATTGTGGCTCAGCTAGGCATCGGAGTCTCTGCGCTAGGATTCTAGAGTAGATTTTACCAGGGACACTGAGAAGGGATATGCCTCTATGGTTTCCACACTGTCGATTGTCACCCTTTTTGAAAATTGGTGTTATGATGGCAATCTCCCAATCATTTGGTATGGTCTTGTTGTACCACGCTGCCTGTAAAACCCTTAAGAGTAATAGGTCGCCTGATGCTACCATGTACTTAACCATTTCTGGTGTTATATCATCATGCCCTGCTGCTTTGCCCATCTTGATTTTCTCCAGTGCTGCCTTCAGTTCTTCCATCTTTATGTCATCTTCACCATCATTGGTTTTCTCTTCTGTCTTCTTCTTCGATCCTTAACCACTGACCGTCAAAGCAGTCAGTGGCCATCACGCCTAGTGGCGTCTTGTAGGGCAACAACAAATTGATTCCACTTTGCACGGTCGGTGGCCATCCTTCGTACAGTGCCCCAACTCTGGTTCATTCTTTGCATCTCAGCCTCCACAGTCCTCCGCCAAGTTGTTTTTGGTCGGCCTCTCTTTCGCTTTCCTTCAGGGGTCCAAAGCATAGTTGTTCTTGTGATGGCATCGGGGTCTCTTCTGAGGACATGACCAACCCAGCTCCAGCGTCTGCCAGCTATGATGGTGTGCATGTCCTCTTGCTTGCTACGAGTAAGCAGATCTTGGTTGGTGATGGTATTCGGCCAAAAAATGCGGTGAATTTGTCTTAGGCATGTTGTGTGAAAAGAGGACAATTTTGACATTTCCTTCTCTGTGACTCTCCAGCATTCCGCACCATAGAGAAGCACAGAAAGCACGCAGCTCTGGTATAATCTTAATTTTGTGCTTGTGCTGTATTGGGAGGACTTCCAGATGTTATTTAGGCTAAAGAAGGCTGTTCTTGCCTTATTCATTCTGATGTTGATGTCTTTGCCTGCCCCACCGTCTGGTGTTACTATGCTTCCTAGGTATGTGAAGGTATCTGTCTGTACCAATTGCTGATTCCTTACTGATATGGGCTCAGGGTTGCTCACATTGAGCGTCATGACCTCAGACTTCTTTAAATTGATGTTCAAGCCCACCTGCTGGCTAAATTTATTAAGTCTATCCGTTTTTTCCTGGATGTGTTGATGTGAATGTGCCAGCAGTGCAATGTCATCTGCATATTCCAGATCTTCCAATGTAGAAAATGTAGTCCATCTTATTCCTCTTGGACTGCCCTCTGTTGTCTGGCGCATCACCCAGTCTATGACTGTTAAAAAAAAGAGTGGTTGATAAGGGGCATCCCTGTCGTACTCCTGTCTTCACCTCGAAGGTTAGGTTGCTCTGCCCAACACTACACGTTAAGTTGGCATAGAGGCTTTTTTATGATTGCCACTATGCAGCTTGGAATTCCATAAGCCCTCAGTATTTTCCATAAACTGTCCCTATGTATGCTGTCAAAAGCCTTTTCAAAATCAACAAAATTTATGTAAAGCTGTCTTTGCCATTCTGAGCACTGCTCTATAATGTTCCTGAGAGTGAATATATGGTCTACACATCTTCTGTTCTTTCTAAATCCTGCTTGTTCTTTCCTCAGTTTGTAGTCTACTGCCTTTGAAATTCTCTGTATAATTATCCTGCCTAGTATTTTGCTGGGAACTGAGAGAAGAGTGATTCCTCTCCAATTATTGCAGTCTGCAAGATCTCCCTTTTTGGGCAATTTGACAATTATTCCTTTGTTCCACTCTGATGGTGTTGTCCCCGTTTTCCACACTTGTGCAAATAGTGGTTCTAATAGTTCTGCTGCTAGCTCAGGGTCTGTCTTAAATAGCTCTGCATTTAAGTTATCATGGCCCGGAGCTTTACCGTTCTTTAACTCTTTGATTGCTGTGATGATTTCTTCTTTTCGTGGAATGTCTGTATTCACATCTAGATCGTTTTCAGCCTCAGGAACATTCAATTGTGTCTCTGGTATTTCCTTGTTCAGAGTTTCTCTGAAGTGCTCTGCCCATCTTGTTTCCTGTCCTTCTGCTGTCTTGATGAGATCTCCTTGCTTATCTCTTACTAATGTAATATTGTTTGCACCTTGTTTTCCGCTGATGAATTTAGTTATCTTGTATACTGTGCTTTGTTCATTTCTCAGTGCTGCCTCTTCTGCCTGTTTTGCAAGATCGTCTAGGAAATTCCTTTTGTTGGCTCGGGTTTGGCGTTTAACTTCCCTGTCCAGCTGGTTGTACTGTTTGCTATATAGTTGCTTTAACCTGGGGGACTTCGCTTCTGTTTTCTTTCTTTTCATTTCCTTTCTCATCTTTATGGTGTTTAGTGTTTCTGGTGTTATCCAGTCTTGCTTCTTCCTTTCCTGGAATCCTAAGCATGATTTGCTACTTTCCTTATATACTGTTGAAATGGTGTTGAAATTCTGGTCTATATCATCAGTCAATGTCTTTTCCTGGCTTTTGGCAAATTGATATCGTTTCTTAATGTCGGCCGCAAAAGCTTTTCTGGTAAGGGGGTTCTTCAATTTGCTGATGTCAAACCTTTTCTGTGTAGTTACAGTTGGTCCAGCCCTTCTTAGTTTCACTTTCAGTTTTGCTACTACTAAATGGTGATCACTTCCCACATCTGCGCCTCTTCTTACCTTCACATCTTGTAATGCATGTCTCCATCTACCGTTAACCATGATGTGGTCTATCTGGTTTCTGTCCCGACCATTTGGTGTTTCCCATGTTAACTTGTGAATTTCCTTATGTGGGAAAAGTGTTCCTCCAATGACCAGGTTGTTAATGCTACAGAAACTTATTAGCTTATCCCCATTTTCGTTTGCTGTTCCGCTGCCGCATTTCCCCATTGTTCTTTCATTGTATGTATTGTGTGTACCAACTTTCGCATTGAGGTCTCCTATTACTATAACAAGATCATATCTAGGTGTGTCTTCCATTTCTTTCTGCAGTTGTTGATAGAATTCATCCTTGACCTCCTCATCGCTATCATTCGTTGGTGCGTAGCATTGTATTATTGTAGTGTTGGTGAATCTCCCTCTCAATCTCAATCGTATCAGTCTGTTGTTGATGGGTTTCCATTCCAGTAATGTCCTTTCTATCCCTTTCTGTAGAATAATGGCTACGCCTTCACTGTGCTGTCCATCCTCTCTTCCAGAGTAAAGTACTGTTTCTCCTGATGCTGTTTTAACTTTTCCTGCCCCTGTCCATCTGCTCTCACTTATCCCCAGGATGTGTAACCTATAGTTTCTCATTTCTGCCGTGACCTGTCTTAGTTTACCTGTCTCGTACATTGTCCTGACATTCCAAAATCCTATTCTTGTATCCTGTTTTGCGGTCAGGACATCCGTTTTCATGTCAGTGGCTTCCTTTCGGCTTTCACCACTGACAGTCATACGAGCCACAGACTCCAAATGTCCATCCCGCAGCAAAGTTTGTTCATTTGATGTTGTTTCCGTAACTTCATTATTTTTTTTACATAGACAGGGGTGTCAGCCCTATGCTAAAACCCCCAACCTGGAGGACCAGGGTACCAGCTTTTGTCTGACCCCTACCCACACAGACCAGTCCAGCTTGGTTGAACCTACCAGGAGTAAAACTCCCACTGGCATAGCTCTGGGGATTGTCAGGGTACGCAAGCTGCCATACCGCTACAAGGTATAGGTACCATTGATGGCAGTTTCTCTTCTGTGCTAGTGGTTATTGTAGTGGATTTTGATGGTATTGTATGGTTGATGTTACCTAGTGTGATGTATGAGGTCAGCTGTGAAGGCTCCTGAGATATATGTAGATGTGAATTACAGAAGGCCCTTCGTACTACCACTAATGACCTCACACATATCTTTTTTACTAATGAATGTAGCTACGTTAAAAGTCTAGGGTACTGATATGCAATGTGTTGGGGTAGATTACACACACACACACACACAGATAATTAAGAAGTCTAATAATATTAATAAACTTTATAACACACTGAACTAACTCAGGCTGTTTTAGTTGTAAAAGTTTAAATCTTTTGATAAATTTATTTTGTTCTGAACCAAATGTTTAGTTGGTCAGAACATCAAACAGAAACTCACAATTCTGAAACAAAAGTATTGGATCATGTGTCAGAATTCTACCTCCTGAACCACTTCTGCACACAACACTACACACAACACCACATAGACTGGGTCAGATCTCTCTGACCACACAGCACATCTTACCTAGTTGGTTTCACATAGTACTAGTTCCCCAAGACTACATTGCGTCTGAGATATGTTCAATAGCTTCCTGCTATTGAATAAGATAGGTAATATGTTCCACTGATCTCAACACTAGATCTTTTTCATAGTTTTATTTAGGCATTCCTATATATTTTCTTTGTATGTATGTCTCTAGACCCTGAACTTGGGCTGGGGATCTAGAGCGAACACTTACTTGTCGTAATCATTTTTATGATATGGCAGTATCAATCACTCGAATTATTAAAATATGCAAAATAAATATTGTTCATTCTTACCAGAATTCAGAATTGAGAACACAGTTAAATTTGCTAGCAAAACTCAGCTGAGCTGCTGGCTGTATGATGGCGTCCCACTATATATTTGTATTCTTCTGGAATCAACACCACTAGTAATTTAAACTGCGTCTCTGAACAGACTTATGTCAAATGGCAAAATTTCACCTCTCTGTCCCGCTATTATAAAATGCGTTGGCCAATCGCCGACTTCCCCCCTAACTTTCAAATTACAACCAAAAGTCACTTCAGTCAAATCTCAGTCAAGTATGTATTACGGTCTGTTAGTCCGTCTGTCTCTACTTGTTTTTTCATAAAAACACACTTGGTTCTACATGCATTTCCTACACGAATCTGCCTCCTAAGTTATTTTTAGCTACAATTCTCCACCACTTCCCCTCTCTTTA
The DNA here is from genome assembly GCA_024509875.1 of Oreohelix idahoensis. NCBI lineage: Eukaryota > Metazoa > Mollusca > Gastropoda > Stylommatophora > Oreohelicidae > Oreohelix > Oreohelix idahoensis. The sequence goes on along the minus strand of JAMPIV010001653.1, from coordinate 329,404 downwards.
ATTACAGCTCGATTTTTACATTTGCATGCTCAAGGCCAAGATTTTGAAACTTTTAGTGACATGGGTTAACAGTGCAGTTGCTCGTCTGATATGAACAATACAGTCTTTTGTCAATATCTTCCTTATTATCTATCCGTCTGTATAATTGAAAGCATATTATTTCTCTGCTCAAGATGGGCTATCAAACTAGCTAGGTTTTATTTTCATAACTCTATTATTAAGAAAAAACAAATTTTTTTCAAGTTTAGTTTTAGAAATTTGTTCGAGAACCTTCTCTCATGTGTTTTGCCGCGGCATTCAAATAAAGACCAAGTATCGAAAAACGTCCAAGAAATGACTGTCTCGAATAAGAGTTAAGGTCCTTTTCTTGTCCATTTTCTTACTTATGTCAACTAGTGACGTGAATTTTTTTCCTTTCACCACCAATTGCGTCTTTTTGCCGTTCGAACTTCTAACACGTGTTCAGTCATATCTTTCCTTTTTTGATCTCCGTTTCATTTGCCTTGCTTGTCCTTTATAAATTTGAGAGGGCATTGTTTTTTTTCTTCCTCGTGTTCTTTAGGGTCTTATAGAACAATTTCTGGTTTTCTTGTGCATCTTTTTCTAGATTTTCTTCAAATTCTTCCCAGGACTTCTGTTTTGCTGCTAGCACTTTGTTCTTTGCTTCTGTTCTGAGCGTCAAATATTCTCTATATTTTTCCATTTGTCCTGTTGTGTTTTTAGCTGCTAAGTATTGTTTCCATGCCATTTTCTTCTCTCTTATTTTCTCTTTGACTTCCTCTATCCACCAAGGTGTCCTCATTCTCTTGTTTCCATTTGTAATTCAAGGATAATGAACTTGTGGTGTATATAATTCCGTACTTAAACATATATTTAATATAACTACGGTACCCTTTTATAAATGTGCTTTCTCTCTTTCTTTATATTATAAGAAAAGATAACTCATTAACTGCATTGCTTTTTTAAAAGTATGGGGGAATATATGTATATGTGTGTGTGTGTGTGTATACATGATAAAGAGCAAGTGGGTGCCAAAAGGGTGTGGGGAGGGGGGGGGGGGGCTTTATAAAATATTAGTTGTCAAAAGGGGGCGTTGCTACTATCAGGGTTGAGAAACACTGCTCTAGATGCTCCATAACAGATGAGGTAGTTCCACCAAAACCCTCTTTAACATAATTCTTCTCTTCTGTAGAAGCTGATTCAGTTCATAACTGTACAAGAAGATTTTTTTTCCCCTTCCATTCATTGATTTGTGTGTGGTAAGAATCTCTGTAAACCTTCAACTGAAAAGAGTCTAACTTGAATGACAGTAGGGAGGGGAAATTGTAAGGCACCTCAACCATGCCAGCTGTAAAGTCATAAAGTTTTAAAGATATTTTAGACATGCAACTGCCCCCCCCCCCCCCCCCCTTCCCCCTTACAAGTCACAAACTTTAGTCATTAAGTAAATACATATAATTAGGCTTAACTAAGACTTCAGTGAACAAATTCCCAGTATAGATCAAGATAAATTATGAAAATGATCACATTAAACCACTTTTCATGTGCCCAGTAGTTTGACTTAACTGATCAGACTGTCAATTGATCAAAGCATTTTTGTCATCAATTTTCATGTCCTTACTCATTTAATATTTGATGCAGGCTTTAACATGTTGGAACTTGTAAAAATGTCATCCAGCCAAAACAATTTAATTCCTCTAAAGATTATCCCACACTGTCCGAGATCTTTCAAGGCCTGCATCGGGCTCATCAGTCACCTTCGCCACTATAAGGGGTGTCAGGAAGAATTTCAGTGGCGAGCGCGCACTGTCAAGTCTCGTCGGCTTCGCGCAGGTGACTCAGTGTGTGTCCATAATTGTGATGTGCTAGGAGCGAACGAAACAATTTGTCTTCTCTTTGTTACTTTCACAATTGCCTCCACGGCTGGCGGAGTTGTGGATTAAAGTTGCTACCATAAATGAAATGGGTTCATTTTCGATACATGACAACAGGAGGCTGAGACGGCTGGGAGTCATGACCCAAGTGGGCATGCCCCCCCCCCTTCCTTAGAGTGTAAAGGAGTATGTAGGGCCGAAACACTTGTCGGACGGGGGGACTTCTTCTGATGATCAGATTGCTTCCTGTTATATCGCTCTGTAAAGAGTTTCCTATCATAGTTACATGGTCAAACCAGTGACGATCGGGAAAAGACCGATCGACTTCTGGAAAGACAGATGACACTGGGAAAGACTAGAAACCGGCTGACCGGGTTAGCACCCCGTAAGCTGTATTCAATTGCTACAGGACCCAAAAATGATAGATGCCCCCAGGATTCACCGAAAGGGGGGAAGAATGATGAATCCACAGGCGCCTCATTGGAATCGACCAGACCCATTACACGGACTTTGAGCTCTGAACAACGGCTGGAATTTCCATGTGCCTGTGGTAGGGAATTCTCTACTCAGAGAGGAATGAAAATCCACCGAACGAAAAAGGGGTGTGGGAGGTCATCTGGGGGAGATCAACAGTGCCCTGTCTTGACGGATAAGACGTTAGAACAACGCAGCCAGGAGTCAATCCACAGTGCTGAGTACATTCAAGTTGATCTGCCTGATGATGATCTCACACACTTCTTGGACGGTAAGAGAGATGCAATCAAGTTTCCACCTGCCAGTGCAAAAGGGCTTTGGGAACAGCTGGATGAAGCCTTGGCAAAAGAGTTGGATAACAACCTGAAGCAGATAACTTTGGAGAAGAAGCTGGAAATCTTCAGCGACATAATATATCTGCACTGTCGCAAAGTGTTCGGAGTGAGGGAGGCAAGGGAAAGTAACCCACCATGAAAAAGTAGAAGACAAATTAAAATAGAAGAAATCAGGAAACAGAAGAAGCATGCCCGAAAACTTTTCAAGAACGCAGTTGCCACAGAGAAGGAAGGGTTACAACAGGTTTGAGAGCACCTGAAAGGGCAACATAATGCCCTTTGTAGAGCAGAAAGGTTGTGCAGGAAGAGAAGGAAGACTCGAAGGGATAGGGATAGATTCTTTAGGGAGCCCTTCAAGTTTGCCAAAGAACTGTTTGAGCAGCCACGGTCGGGTACGCTAAACATCAAGAAAGAAGACCTGGAAGAACACCTTAGAATGACATATTCAGATGGTCGCAGAGATGAGCCACTCAGCAGCATGGCAGGCCTTAAATGGCTGAGTAAGCCAGGAGCTGAATTTAACACCAAGCCCCCAACGGTGCAAGAGGTAGAAAGCATTGTCCAGAAAGCTCAGTGCAAGTCAGCTCCAGGTCCTAATGGTGTTCCATATGTGGTGTACAAGAGATGCCCTGAAGTGCTCAAACGACTGCTCCGTTTATTGAAGAATGCGTGGAAAACCCAGCTTGTAAGCAAGGAATGGAGAAAGGCAAACAGAGTCTACATCCCGAAGGAGCAAAATTCCACAGACATCAGTCAGTTCAGGCCAATCTCACTACTCAATGTGGAAGGGAAGATATTCTTCTCAGTGATGGTGAAAAGACTCACTACATACCTCCTGGCAAATGGGTACACCAGGATGTCTAGAGCATGCCACAATAATCTGGGAAGCAATCCAAAAGGCAAAGTCTGACAGAACAAACCTCCATGTAATCTGGTTGGATGTAGCGAATGCTTATGGATCCGTTTCACACCAGATGTTGTGGCAGGCCCTAGAAATGTATCATGTTCCACAAGAGATTGCAGCAATGCTGAAGCTGTATTTCGCAGGGTTTGCTGTCAGATTTTCAACCAGAGAGTACACAATGAAGTGGATTGGCCTTGAAGTTGGAATTGCGATGGGGTGTACCATCTCTCCGATACTATTCGTGATGGCTATGCAGGTAATCCTCAATGCGGCTAAAGGAATGGCTATAGGTCCAAAGCTCGGGGGAATGTGTCACATGTCACCGCTCAAAGCATTCATGGATGACACAACAATTCTGACATCAGATGAACATCAGGCCCGGAGGATGTTAGAACGCCTGGATGAACTAGTCAGCTGGTGCAGAATGAGCTTCAAACCCAAGAAGTCAAGAAGCCTATCAGTCAGGAAAGGGAAGATAGCAGAGGACATATTCATGGTTTCCAACCAAAGAATCCCTACTGTCATTGAGGAACCTGTTAAAAGTCTTGGCAGGGTGTACGATGCCTCATTAAAAGACTTGAAGGCAGTGCAACAGACAATAGAAATGGCAGACAGAGGGCTACAGATCATAGACCAAAGCAGACTCCTGGGAAAGTTCAAACTGTGGTGCCTCCAGTTCATGTTGATACCGAAGTTGCTGTGGCCACTGCTTATATATGAAATAAGCACAAGTACATTGGAAGCTATAGAGCAGAAGGTCAACAAGTTCATGAGAAAGTGGCTAGGGGTACCACCAGGTCTGTCAGATGTAGCACTGTACTGCAAAAAGTCAAAACTTCTGCTTCCTTTCAAGTCAGTTATTGAAGAGTACAAAGTTGGAAAGGCAAGGCTTGCAATGATGCTACGCAAGTCAGCTGATGACGTGGTTAAGTCCACTCAGCCCACACTGAAAACGGGAAGGAAGTGGAGAGTGGAAGAAGCTGTTGATGCTGCCCAAGAGTCACTCAAACTGAGGGAGGTAATCGGATTCACACAAACGAATAGATGGGGATTTGGTCATGGAGACATCCGCTGGTGGTCCAAGGCATCAAGCAGGGAGCGCAGAGACATGGTAGTTCAGGAGATATGAGGAGCTGAGAATGATAAGAGGTTGCAAAAAGCAGTGCAGCAGGTCCAACAAGGCCAATGGACTACATGGGAAGGAGCCCTGCAGAGGTCCTTGACATGGAATGATATATGGCATATGGCACCTCTTAGGCTCAGCTTTGTTGTTAGATCAATGTATGACCTGCTGAAATCGGCCACCAGCCTTGTGAAATGGGGAAAGTCATTTGATGAGCAGTGCCCCTGTGCCAGGGGAGGCAGACACTTGAACACGTGCTCTCAGCGTATAAGGTGTCATTAGGGCAAGGGTGATACACTGGGCGCCATAACAAAGTGCTAAATGAGCTTCTGCGACAATAGATCTGGCAAGGATGAAGGCGAATAGCAAACCCGGGCCGAGCACCACAAATACATACTTTCTGAGGGCAGGAAAGTCAGCACACCCCAAACCGAGTAAACCTGGTAGCAGTTTACCATCTCTTCTTGACTGTGCAAATGACTGGGAGATGGCAGTAGACCTACCTGGACGAGGGGCATATCCAGAGAGTATCAGAAAATCATGGAGACGGCCAGATATAGTGCTTCATTCTTCAGCAACGCTTCAGGTCATACTGATTTAACTGACCGTGCCATTTGAATCCAGATTAGATGAGCAACATTCGTTCAAAGTGGCCAAGTATAGTGATCTGGCCGTGGATCTGAGACACGATGGGTTCACTCCAAGGATCATGGCTGTTGAAGTGGGCGCAAGAGGGCTTGTGGCTGCATCAGTGTATGATCTATTGAAACTGTTGGGGCTGAAGGGACAGTCGAGAACAAGGGCACTGAAGAGGCTTAGTGAAACTGCCGAAAAGGCATCAGGCTGGCTATGGAACAACCGCAATGGGCAATGGAAATCGTGACAATAAACACTGCGGTACAGAAAACACCAGGAATTTTTCCAATTCCACAATACGCTGAGTTTTTAGGCGTACTAGTGAAAGGGCTGTGGCTGAGAGGCGACAGGCGATGTATACTATAAGGGGTGTCAGGAAGAATTTCAGTGGCGAGCGCGCAGTGTCAAGTCTCGTCGGCTTTACGCAGGTGACTCAGTGTATGTCCGTAATTTTGATGTGCTACGGAGTGAACGGAATAATTTGTCTTCTCTTTGTTACTTTCACAATTGCCTCCACGGCTGGTGGAGTTGTGGATTAAAGTTGCTACCATAAATGAAATTGGTTCATTTTCAATACAAGACAACAGGAGGCTGAGACGCTTGGGAGTCATGACCCAAGTGGGCCTGCCCCCCTTAGAGTGTAAAGGAGTATGTAGGGCCAAAACACTTGTCAGACGGGGGGACTGCTTCTGATGATCAGATTGCTTCCTGTTGTATCGCTCTGTAAAGAGTTTCCTATCTCATCATATCCCATAAAAGACCCACAAAAAATATTGATTTCTTTTTTTTTTTTTTTCTAATTTTGTTTAAAAGCTGGACTCATGGAATTTATGAGAAAATTCTGCCCCACAAACATCACATTTAAAAGGTTTCTCTCCTGTGTGTGTCATTTTGTGACTCTTTAAAGCACCACTATGAGAAAATTCTGCTCCACAAACATCACACATATAAGGTTTCTCTCCTGTGTGTGTCATTTTGTTTTTTTATAGCACCACTATGAGAAAATTCTTCTCCACAAACATCACATTTATATGGTTTTTCTTCTGTATGTTGACTTTTGTGCCATTTTGAATAAAGTTTTTGTCCTGTAAGTTCATCACACATGTAAGATTCTCCTTCTGTATTTGTCACCTTGTGATCACTTTGACAAAATTCTGCTCCACTGACATCATATTTGTAATGTGTCTCACTCTTATGCTGCATTATGGGTTTCTTTGGATAATCAGTTCTAGGAAACTTACTAAGACCATCACACTTGTTAGGCAGTTCTTCTTTATGCTGCATTACATGTGCCTTTAGATAACCTAAATGGGCAGCCCCCATACCAATAAGATCATATTTACAATGCTTCTATGCTTTTTGTATTCTTTCTTGTTAACATAGACTGGATTTTTGTAGCTAATTCTATATTACCAACATTACTTATATAACACTTTTCTCTTATATATGAAAGTTCATGTTCATTATGGTCACCTTTCTCGCAAACCTGTACTCCACAAACATGACAGTTGAAAAGTTTCTCTTTTGTACCTATTATTATTTCATCTGATTGTACACTGCCACACAATTTAAAATCTTCTCTACTTCCACTGTTGATAGTACAATCATCATAGACTATTGTTGATTTCCTGCTGCAGTTTTCATTTTGTAAGACTGCAGTATAAATCTCAGGAGTCAGATTCATGTCTACAGTCATTATCTCAGAGTCTGTGACATTCAGTGATTGTACCTCTTTTAATCTTGATTCAATGTTATTGTCTGTATTTAGTGTTGCAGCTGCTGTACTTATATCAGCTTTCATTTCACTCACAATTTTTTCTGTGAATTCTGGCAACACTTGATTGAAAGCGAAATTTTGAACTGGTTCACTCTTTATGAAACTGTTCATAATTTTCAAATCTGTAATGTCAACACTAGAGTATAGGCGGGATTCGCTGGCTACAGGAATGGTCACCTGAAATTCATTGAATAAAATATAATAGTAAAAACTTCAGATAATTATGGCATGCATAAAAAATTTTAATTCTGTATGTTTTGTAGTGAAATCTGCCTATGCCGGTCCCAAGCCCGGATGAAAAAGGAGGAGGGTGGCCTGCATGGAGGCCGTAAGGAGGCAGCCCCTCCACCATGCAAAGGCACAACAGGCCAATCACCTGTTTGCTTTAAACTATGATTACGAGTAATATAAGAGAGAAAACCGGACCGATTCTAAAGGCGACGAACTGGAACGGACTACGGACTACGACTTATGGAACTTGGAACACAAGAAGTATAAATGGGAAAGAAGAGGAGCTGGTGGAAGAGATGAGGAAAGCAAAACTAGAAATCCTGGCTATTACCGAAACAAAGAAAAAAGGACAAGGAGTCATGGATCTCAATGGCAACACGCTGCTCTACAGTGGTGTACCCACATCTGAAAGAGCTAAAGGGGGCGTGAGTTGCATTGTGGCCAAAGATCAAAAAGATAGTATCAGGGGATGGAACTTTGTCTCGGAGCGCATTATGGTTGTAAAACTAAAAGAAGAAGAAACCATAGTCAACCTGGTCATAGTGTATGGGCCAAATGAGGATGAGAGAGCAGAGGTCAAGGAGGAATTCTTTGAGCTGCTTCAAAGGACAGTGGATGACTGCCTAGATGAAGTTATCATGCTTAGAGATGTTAATGCCAGAGTTGGAAATGACCATGCTAGATGGGGTGGAGTTATAGGAAGATATGGAGAAGATACTCTCAATGACAATGGAAAGCGACTCCTTAGATTCTGCAGTGAGCAGAATCTGATCATTACAAACACAAAGTTCCCCCATAAGCGCATATATGCATACACTAGATGTGAACCAACCAAGAATGAGAAGTCAGTGATCGGCTATGCCATTGTTAGGAGAAGCTCATTCAAATATGCCCGGGATGCTAGAGTCTGGAGGGGGCCAGAGATTGGAAGTGATCACTACCTGCTAACAATCAAAAGAAAAACTGAAAGAGTTGCTCAGCCTAGGAACTGCCCAACATCACGCAAGAAACCAAGAAAACGAGCGGGAGAAATGAGCATTAGGACCTACAAGCTGAGAGAGCCAGAAATTAAGACCAAATATCAGGGGCTAATTGCTGCAGCGGTGAGCAACAAAGAAGAACGACCTGATGACTTGGAAACCCTCTGGAATAAATTCAAGGATATCATAAAGACAGCTGCTGCAGAAGCATGCGGTGAAGTCCGACTTGGGAACAAGAGAAAGAGGACACCTTGGTGGACAGAGGAAGTCAAAGAGAAAATAAGAGAGAAGAAAATGGCATGGAAACAATACTTAGGAGCTAAAAACACAACAGGACAAATGGAAAAATATAGAGAATATGTGATACTCAGAACAGAAGCAAAGAACAAAGTGCTAGCAGCAAAACAGAAGTCCTGGGAAGAATTTGGAGAAAAGATAGAAAAAGATGCACAAGAAAACCAGAAATTGTTCTATAAGACCCTAAAGAACATGAGGAAGGAAAAACAATGCCCTCTCAAATTTATAAAGGACAAACCAAGGCAAATTGCGTACTGCCCCGAAGGAAGTAATGGAAAGATGGAAAGAATATTTCTCAGAAACTCCTGGATGGTGAGCATGGTGAAGCATCAGAAATGATAACCACTAGCACAGAAGAGAAAACCAATGATGGTGAAGATGACATAAAGATGGAAGAACTGAAGGCAGCACTGGAGAAAATCAAGATGGGCAAAGCAGCAAGGCATGATGATATAACACCAGAAATGGTTAAGTACATGGGAGCATCAGGCGACCTATTAGTCTTAAGGGTTCTACAGGCAGTGTGGTACAACAAGACCATACCAAAGGACTGGGAGATTGCCATCATAACACCAATTTTCAAAAAGGGTGACAATCGACAGTGTGGAAACCATAGAGGCATATCCCTTCTCAGTGTCCCTGGTAAAATCTACTCTAGAATCCTAGAGCAGAGACTCCGACGCCTAGCTGAGCCACAACTGGATGAGGTCCAGTGCGGATTCCGAGCGAACCGAAGTACTCAAGACCTAATCTTCACACTCAGACAGCTGAGTGAAAAGGCCCTTGAGTATAAGAGTGAGATCCATCTTTGTTTCATAGATCTGGAAAAGGCGTTTAACAGGGTCCCCTGGAGCAAACTTTGGGACTGTTTGGCACGGAAGAACATTCCAGCACCTCTGATTCATGCTATACAGAGCTTCTACAAGTCTTGCAGAAATTATGTGAGGACAGCAAACCATAAGTCAGAAGAGTTCAGGACCACCACTGGTGTAAGACAAGGTGATATCCTGTCACCTTACCTTTTCATACTCCTCATGGACGATGTCATTAAGGCATGTAAGGAGAGAACAAGAAAGTATTCAGTGGGGTACTGGAAGATGAGACAGGTCTGTATTTCAGAGCTGGCATTTGCTGATGATGTTGCCCTGATTGCTAAATCAGAGGCACATCTCCAATCCAACCTGCAAGCCTGGAAGGAAGAGCTGGAGAAGAGAGGGATGGTCATAAGCAGCTCTAAAACAAAATCCATGGTGATATCACGAGAAGAAAGAAGACATCAGATTAAGCTGGGAGAACAGGTCCTGGAGCAGGTTGACCACTTTAAATTCCTCTGAGCTATTATAGACCGAAAGGGAGGCATCAAAGAAGAGTTGGCCACTCGAAAAGCAGCAGCTGGGAGACTTTTTCAGGTCATAAACCGAGGATTCCTCAGCAAGAGAGAGGTTGGTAAGAAAACGAAGATGGCTGTATACCGCTCCACATATGTCCCAGTCTTGACATATGGATGTGAGTCATAGGCAATGACTACAACACACAAAAGCCAGATCCAAACCTCAGAAATGAGGTATCTGAGGAAGGTGGTTGAAGTAACAAGAAGAGACATGGTACGCAACCAGACGATACGTCAAGGCCTTAAATCCCATCCCCTGCAGACCCAAGTAGAACAGTCCCAACTAAGATGGTTTGGCCATGTCTGCAGAATGGGAGAAGATCGGCTATCACGACAAGCATGGGAAACAAAGAGCCAGGGATCCAGACCCCCAGGACGACCCAGAGTCCACTGGGAGGACAACATTAGACAATCTTTGAAGGACCGAGGACTAGAATGGAACCAGGCCAGGAGGAAGACAGCCAATAGGATGGTCTGGCGCTCTCACTTCCAATGCTGGGTCCTCAACAAGTTTCACCACAGGGGGAATACCTGAAAGTGTGAGGATGATTTAAGGAGTCAATGAGGATGTTATTTGCCTCACAGACAGAGGTTCACTTCCACATTTGTACGTATATTATAGCATTGTGCATAACTGGTGGTCATATAAGAATGACACCAGGTACGCCTCCATGCAGGTGGGTGTTCAGATAAAAGGGCATGAACCTGTAATTTCACTATATAGCGTGTGTGGGCATAAATTACTACTGGGACATTATCAAGGAAGATTGTGTTCAAATGTACATTTATCTAAGGTATGAATTATAGAAAGACAAACTGGCAAGCCATTATGCTTATATTTCCACAATTTTTTTTGTACAACGTGCATGAGTAAATATTACTACTACACAGTAACACTGTATTCACATTGTAGATATATCTAAAGTAGACATGTCATAGAACATGGACATAACTGAATTTTATGTGCAGCATTCTTCAAATATGAATTATTGAAAAATGAGTTGAGAAATAATTACTTATGGCTACTGTCTACTACTTATAGTTATACATGAGCATGAATTACAATTGAGAAATATAGCTAGTAGTAAAGTTAAAAACGTTGTTTGGTAAAGCAGATTTTGTAATATTATTTGTTAAAATGATAATGACATTTATTTTCGGTGTTCATATAATGTACCAAAATAATGACAATTCTAATCTATACAATGGTATATACATGAACACACTACATGTAATGTCATTATCAGCCCTAGTCCTAACATTTTGGTCACATACTCTAACATTTATGCACTGTTGTTATCTAAAGGGGATATGCACATTAAAGATGGGGAAATTCACAACAAACAAGTTTCTATTCTCAATTTCAGATGCACAATTATGTTTCAAATACCACCTGCCCATCTTTCAATCATGGAAATTGTTGAATATGTAAATGCTACCTGGGCATGATTATTTCAATGCCATCCTGAGATCTGACCTAATCTGTTCAGTGTTATTTAATACATCCTGTTTGGGAAATATAAACAGATTCTGTATTCTGTACCTACTTTTGTTTTTTTTCTTCGCTCAACAGTGATAGCATTATTTTTTTATTCAAGCGTTGAAATGAATAATTTTTTAACCTGATTAAACCATGTTGCTTCTAATTATTATGAAATTGATTGTGACTTACTGCTTGCAATACACAAGAGTTTAATACTGGTATTCAGGGTCATTTTTTTCCAAACACGTGCGCGACCTACTTGCAATAAACAACAGAGTACAGGATCGTTTAGTCGAATCTCATCAGGAACCAAAAACTATTTATTCAGAGTAGCCAGGAGGACATGCACACCATCATAGCTGGCAGACACTGGAGTTGGGTTGGCCATGTCCTCAGAAGGGACCCTGAAACCATTACAAGAACAGCTATGATATGGATCACTGAAGGAAAGCAAAAGGGAGGCCAACTAAAAACAACTTGGAGGAGAACTGTGGAAGTCAAGATGCAAAGAATGAACCAGAAATGGGGCACTGTACAAAGGATGGCCACCAACCAAACAAAGTGGAATCAATTTGTTGCTGCCCTACAAGACGCGTCCCCTTGAAGCGCAAGCGCAGTAAAAGCTGACATATGCGCTATAATGTGATATAAATTTTCAAACACAACTATTTAGTTGTGTCTAAGCACCATTTTCAGCCATGTGTGAATATTTATGAGCTCATTTTGTCAGTTTAAGTGGATATTTGGGAGCTAATTTTGTGACTTAAACTTCGTGAGTTTAATTTCGTTGTGAAAATGTTGAAAAGAACTGCAGATACTCCTATGGGTAGCAGTGGGAATAAGAAAAAAAGCATTAGTCATTATTGATAGAACAGAAGGTAGAGTTATTGCAGAAGCTTGGTCATGGTGTCTCTGAGCATCATCTTACTGAAGAATATGGAGTAGGAACTACCACAGCATATGACATAAGGAAACGCAGACAAGTTGCTGAAGTTTTACATGGACAGTGATGACCAAATACTAATGTCAGATCAGAAAACTGTGCTGAGAGGAAAAAATGAAAAGTTTTGGCAGTTTATGGAATTTAAGAAAGACCGCATAGAAAAAAAACAATAGTTTATGAGACAGATGACACTGTGTAAAATCTACAGTAAGGCCATCTGTCTTACTGCCTATTCATGAGCTGAAAATCCTGTTCTGGTCCATCAACAGATGTCTGATGCCAAGCTGATGATGGTGATTAGAACATTGACTGTACATGTGCATGTATTCAACAAAGTTTATGTTTGAAGTTTAAAAAAAATATTTTTCTCATAAATAAATTGTACTACATAATTTAAGTGGGGCAATTTTTGGGCTACTTTGAGTGATATTTTGGGCATATTCTGAAAACCGAAACATGGCCAAGCATTTCGGATTCTGGGTGTTGAGAACTGTTTCGGGGTGTGAAGTAGCTTGGATTTTTTGTTTATTTTGTAACCAAAGTTTTTGCACCTCAAAACACCCTCTCAACTTTGAATACATGTTCACATACCATTGTTGTAGATGACTGTTGATGTTTTAACACAGATGAGAAGGGCTCATAGTAGTGTTCATAAATAATCATGACATGACGGCTCATGAATCCATGCATTAAAAACTGTTCACAACGAACATGTATTTTTTTGACAACGTTGGTAGAACAAAGGGACAGTCAGTGTGATATTTGCTTTTGAGTCAGCTAGAGGTATTCTGCCCTCTGGAGGTGTGTGTGTGTGTGGCCCATGCCATTCTATTCATGTGTGTGGAATAATTATTGATTATGTATATCTCAATGTAAGAATTCTTTTGGAGTTTGATAAATATATGTAAGCTTAGAGTAGGAGCTGTATAATTCACCCAGTGATGGCTGATTGCAGAATGTGTGTCCTTTAGAGAACAGTTAAATATAATTGAAGCACATTATCTTCATTGAAACCACAGGTTCTTATTGTTTGGGACATGTCTGGTGACAGACCTATTAACTATGAGAGTGTATTCACCCATGAACAGTGGCTCATGTAGCCAAGCCATTACTTACAAGTAGATGACAGTCTTACGTGTGCTATCCACACAAAATTCATTACATATTTTCCTAGAAATCACCAGTAGGATTTCTGAAGTGCCAAATGTTTATAGTGGCTAACATTGACATATATCTTGTAAACTGTTTTGTAATGTGTCGTATGATGAAGTATCTTATGTTACATGAATAAATTGTAGAAGTCGTCTATGCCAGGCGTCCAAGAACATTTTATCTAAGTGCGGTGTTCCAGATGTGTTGTGCAGTCTATAATATCGTGGGCATTGCCTAGTTTCACAGAACACCTCCTAACACACCATCAAGTCAAGAGAAGCCATTACCAAACACCAAGAAGCACTACAGACCACTCACTAATACAACAGGGGAAGATTCACAACACTTTCTCAACATTTAAGTGTAGTAAAGAACCCCATGACATTAGTGGAGATACTCTATCCCACTTAATCATTGTCCGCAACACTGGGTTACCAACCTGTATTGTTAAATGTGTTACTCAGAATTTTATATACTCTACATTATAGTTTTGTAAAAATATACTTTTTTTAATGAGTGAGGGTGGTAAACCATAAGTCAGAGTTCAGGACCACCACTGGTGTAAGACAAGGTGATATCCTGTCACCTCATCTTTTCAAACTCCTCATGGACCATGTCACCAAATCATGTAAGGACAGGACCAACAAGTATTCAGTGGGGTTCCTCTTCTTCTTTGATCCTTAGCCACTGACCGTCAAAGCAGTCAGTGGCCAACAAATTGATTCCACTTTGCATGGTCGGTGGCAATTCTTCGTACAGTGCCCCAACTCTGGTTCATACTTCGCATCTCAGCCTCCACAGTCCTCTGCCAAATTGATTTTGGTCGGCCTCTCTTTTGTTTTCCTTCAGGGGTCCATAGCATAGCTGTTCTTGTGATGGCATTGAGGTCTCTTCTGAGGACATGGCCAACTCAGCTCCAGCGTCTGCCAGCTATGATGGTGTGCATGTCCTCTTGCTTGCTCCGAGTAAGCAGATCTTGGTTGGTGATGGTATTCGGCCAAATGATTCGGAGAATTTTTCTTAGGCATATTGTGTGAAAAAAAGGACAATTTCGACATTTCCTTCTCTGTAACTCTCCAGCTCTCCACACCATAGAGAAGCACAGAAAGCCCACAGTTCTGATATAATCCTAATTTTGTGCTTGTGCTGTACTGAGAGGACTTCCAGATGTTGTTTAGACAAAAAAGGCTGTTCTTGCTGTGTTCATTCTGTTGTTGATGTCTTTGCTTGCTCCGCCGTCTGTTGTTACTATGCATCCTAGGTATGTGAAGGCATCTGTCTGTTTCAGTTGCTGATTCCTTACTGATATGGGCTCAGGGTTGCTCACATTGAGCATCATGACCTCTGTCTTCTTTAGGTTGATGTTCAAGCCCATCTGCTGGCTATACTTAATAAGTCTATCCGTCTTTTCCTGGATGTGTTGATGTGAATGTGCTAGTAGTGCAATGTCATCTGCATATTCCAGATCTTCCAATGTAGAAAATGTAGTCAATCTTATTCCTCTTGGATTGCCCTCTGTTGTCTGGCGCATCACCCAGTCTACGACTGTTAAAAATAGAGTGGTTGATAAAGGACATCCCTGTCATACTCCTGTCTTCACCTCAAAGGTTAGGTTGCTCTGCCCAATGCTACACGTAAAGTTGGCATAAAGGCTTTTTATGATTGACACTATGCAGCTTGGAATTCCATAGGCCCTCAGTATTTGCCATAAACTGTCCCAGTGGGGTACCTTCTTCTTCTTTGATCCTTAGCTGCTGACCATCAAAGCAGTCAGTGGTCATTACGCCTGGTGGCATCTTGTAGGGCAACAACAAATTGATTCCACTTTGCTCGGTCAGCGGCCATCCTTCATACAGTGCACCAACTCTGGTTCATTCAATGGGGTACTGAAAGATGAAAATGGGTCTGTATTTCAGAGCTAGCATTAGACGACAATTTTGCCCTGATTGCTAAATCATAGGCGCATCTTCAACCCAACCTGCAAGTCTGGAAGGAAGAGCTGGAGATGAAATGGATGGTCATCAGCAGCTCCAAAACAAAAACCATGGTGACATTACAAGAGGAAAGAAGGCATCAGATTAAGCTAGGAGAACAGATCCTGGAGCAGGTCAACCAGTTTAATTACCTCAAAGCTGTTATAGACTGGAAGGGAGACATCAAAGAAGAATTAGCTACCTGAAGCGCAGCAGCTCGGAGATTTTTTTCAGGCCAAACACCAAGGATTTTCAACAAAAGTTAGCAAGCAAGAAGGAAGATGGCTGTATAATGCCCCACCTAGATTCCAGTCTTGACATATGGA
Organism: Oreohelix idahoensis; assembly: GCA_024509875.1. Classification (NCBI taxonomy): domain Eukaryota; kingdom Metazoa; phylum Mollusca; class Gastropoda; order Stylommatophora; family Oreohelicidae; genus Oreohelix; species Oreohelix idahoensis. Next base: position 313,506 of record JAMPIV010001653.1, on the reverse strand, counting down.
TGCTAGTCATGGGCAATGACTACAATCCACAAAAAAAGCCAGATTCAAATCTTAGAAATGAGATATCTGAGGGAGATGGTAAAGTGAAAAGAACAGGTATGGTCTGCAACCAGAGGATATGGCAAGGCCTCAAAACCCAGCCACTGCAGAATCAAGTAGAACAGTCCCAACTGCGATTATTTGGCCCTGTCTGCAGAATGAAAGAAGATTGGCTACCATGACAAGTATGGGAAGCTAATAGCCAGGGACGACTCCACTGGGACGACAACATTAAACAATTTCAGAACAACTGAGGACTGGACTGGAGCCAGGCCAGAAAGAAGACAGCCGATAGGATAGTATGGCGCTTCCTCCTCCAAACCTCTACACCTCATGGCAGAAGAGGGATGACTAAGTAAGCAAACAATAAGTGAGTCCCAAAAATTGTTTGTTGCTCTTCACCCTATAAGTTAATATAAAATGTTCATATGGTGCCATAAAGGTCGAGGATCCTTGTTATAGAAATTTGCTTTTTTTTTTAAAATAAACAATTTGTCACTTTCCATTTCTGCCCTTTTCCCCACCCTCATTTCCAATATTTCTGTGACCCACAGTTCCTATCTCTCCCTTGGGTCCACATCTGTTTAATACCTTTCACACTAGCAGTTAACAAACCCTAACCTTAAAATAACTAATTAAAAAAAGAAAATGAGAATAAAAATGACAGAACACACTTGACTCACTCTCACTGCCCAGAGATATGAGTAAATCACAGTTAGACAAGATTTTAACTCTTAGACAGGAGCAATGCTAACAGTGTTGGTTCGTTTATACACCTGCACTTCAGCAATGATGACAGAAAAGAATTAAGTTATTAATAATAATTTCGAAATTCTTCCTTTTAATCTAGTTCAGGAGTTTGCAACTGGTCAATCATAATTTTTCAGTAGATGACAGACGATGACTCAGTAGATCTTTAGGTGATGAAGGAAAAAAAAAATAACAGAAAGAAAAACAAAAGAGGAATGATAATTCTAGACTAACCCTATGGACTCTTAATCTCTCAAGCATGATCCAGTTAAAGATTTTCCCTGACACTGATAGTAACATTCATCAAGATCCAGTTAAAGATTTTCCCTGACACTGATAGTAACATTCATCATGATCCAGTTAAAGATTTTCCCTGACACTGATAGTAACATTCATCATGATCCAGTTAAAGATTTTCCCTGACACTGATAGTAACATTCATCATGATCCAGTTAAAGATTTTCCCTGACACTGATAATAACATTCATCATGATCCAGTTAAAGATTTTCCCTGACACTGATAGTAACATTCATCATGATCCAGTTAAAGATTTTCCCTGACACTGATAGTAACATTCATCATGATCCAGTTAAAGATTTTCCCTGACACTGATAGTAACATTAGTTGTTTGGTTCTTGTCATCTCTTGTACCACTGGTAGTTGTTTGGTTCTTGTCATCCGTTCCGCAAGGTGATCTGGTCATACCACTTCAATCATTCTATTCTATGCAAGCACCCATTTATGAAAGTCTAGCTTTTTTGGTTGTTGTCTTTGTTTTCTCCAGGTATCAGAGTCATGCTGTACTGACTTGACATTGAACTGAAGATTTTTTTGCTCTCCACATATTTCCTAATGCAATGAAAGATCCTCTAGCTTTTTGTATTCTTATTTTGATATCACTGTCAGTCCATCCCACTTGGTCTACAATGCTGCCAAGGTTTATGTATGATCTTGAAGGGGCATTTCTTCAAGTGCAATACTGAGTTCATTTGCTGCATTTTTTATCATTATCTTTCTTTTCTCCCTGTGTATATTCAAACCTACTTGCTGTAAACTCACATCAAGCACTTTCATTGTCTTGCATCTGATTATGGCTATGGGATTGGAGAGCTAGGCCATCTGATAAATCTACATTATCAAGTTGTTTAGTCACTGGATACCATTTCTGTTGACTAAAGTTGTTGGTTGAGGTCAATGTTTTCATAATTCAATCTATAGCCAATAGGAAGAGAAATGGTGACAGGAAGCATCCCTGTCACACTTCATCTCTTATCCCAAATAGTTTTGTAAAACTTTATCAATGAAGAGCTCTGCACATCTTGTCTTCATGTTTTCTTTATTAAGTTAATGATCTTCAGGGGGACTCTATAATGTCTCACCAATTTCTAAAATGATTGTCTGTCCACACTGTCAAGTGCATCTTCATAGTCCACAAAAACCTATGTAAAGAGGCAAGTTTCATTTCAGACTTTGTTCCACTATTATGCTCAATGTGGCAGTCTGGTCTGTACATGATCTGTTTGGCTTAAAACCTGTTTGTTTATCTCTCAGCTATCTATCTATGGACTCTTTTAATCTCTCAAAGATGATCCTGTTTAATATTTTTCATGACACTGATAGTAATATTGTTCCTATGTAATTTGTGTGCTCTTGTAAATCTTAAGCAGCTTGACCAGATAACCTTCCTTCCTTCTGCTGGTATTTTATGTAAACATTATTCCTCTGTAATTGGTGAACTCCTGTAAATGTCGTATAGGTTAACTTGATCAGATATTTTTCTTTATATTTTTTCTTGATGCCATTGACTATACCAATGGGTCTGTAATCTGGGGTGAGAAATCCGGTTAAGGCTTCTCTGCTATGGTACTGGTCTGAACATAGCAGGTCTTACAAGATAACAACTTCCAGCATGAGAATGGAGGTTGAGGCTTTTACTGCAGCCTTAAAGTAGATAACTGAAACTTCATTAACAAATGCTATCATTGTGTCCAACTCTCAGTCCATGCTTCAAAAGGTTCAAAGTGGTTGGTTGCGCCATGAACGGAAAACATTCATAGAAGCTTCCAGTCTATAAGAGCTAGTGTGGATATACTGTCCTGGTCATGCTAGTGTATGTAGTAATGAAAGAGCTGACCAACTAGCATCAAGAGCACCCATAGTGGGGACATTAGATATGGATAAGGGAGATATACTGAGAGCAATTAATGATTGCCTGTTGGAGAATGACACTACAATAGATGAATCATCAAGGTTAAGGCTGTTAGAATTTGGCATCAAACGTAAAGCTAGTAGAGATGGATGTATGAGAAGATGCATCTGTTGTGTTTTGTGGTAAAGTGGGATGTTATAAATATTTATAGGGGACTTAGTGTACTGACTGAGATCAGCTGTGAAGGTATCTATATCTAATAAGAGTAGTGTATTATAGATAACCTTACTTACTGCCACATATGTATACCTCAGTCAGAATTATTCTGGAATAGTGTGATGACTACGTTATATGTCTAGGGTATGTGTATGATGAAGTGTAAGTCATAACAACAACAGACAGATAAACAATTTAATTTATTCCACCACACTTGACAACAATGTGACACTCACATACATATAACACTCTAAGAGGATATCTTAAAGGAGTCACTGATAACTTTTCAAATAACAATATGTATTCAGTGCTGTCATGAATGTATATGTGTCCTGATTCAAATACAAAGGGAACCAGGAATCACAATCAATTTTAATTACAAGTTATATGTACAGAATTTATTAATATGATTCTTGTAGTGACATATATTATTAATGGTATCCTATGTGTGTCAGTTGTGTAGTGGTAATATGAGGTAATACTGGTTTTGTTTTGTTCAAGCTCTGTTGGTATTTGTCATCATGACTTCAATAGTTTGTTTCTAATGGAACTAGTATTGGAGATGTTCTCAGTTCCTGGTATTAAAGCAATTAAATTCCCCTCTTAATTTTAGTTTATAATGTCATTTTAAGATGGGGGTACATAATGTTGAGCTCCATGGCCACACTCTCTTATCTTGCGTGATGACTGCAGTAAAAGACTCCTCTGCTCGATTACTTTAATGAGTTCTGGAGCCACCCCACGGAATAATAATAAACAGTTTCGTTGACTGGCAATGAATATAGCACAACTCCGATCTGCCGATGTCCCAGGCTTTATTTTATAAAAAATATACACTGGTGCTCAACGTACTGTTTCTTAGTAGGTTTATTACAAGATGTGGCAATGAACAGACGCTCTGAATTGAGTATATTCGCAGCTCTACCCAATCAAACCATGTCTACACATCTTTTCAAAAAAGTACTCCTTTTTCACGTTTCCCCTGACAACACAAGATAGTATTTATAGTCCGACCAATCGTGTTTAGTCTTTCATTTGTTGCGCTCCAATCAAATAGGAGTTAACATGGTAGGCTATTTCCGTAACGTAATGTTTCTTCAAACACGTTATAAAAAAATTTTATGAGCAGAAATGATTTCATGCTGTCAGGCACCCCCACTATTTTATTTTGGCCATAACTTGGTAATTCCTAGACTATTTGCGTAACGTTTTACATATTCTTTGTCAGCAAGCCCTAAGGAATCCAAATATCTCAATCTAAGGGAGCTAGGTGGCTGCGTTCAAAATGTGCATTTTCTACCACCTCCTGTTCACTTCAATCCCCATGTGGTGTCTGGGTACTGTCATGTTTTCAAACGTAACCGGTATAATGTCATAATTCCCAATAAGCGTTTTTCAGGATTTTAAAACCTAACTCTGGTATGGGTAGTGAATTTTATCACTGTCGATTTGAAATAAAGTTAGTGCATGTGGCCTTACACGCGTGATGGCAGCAATTATGTATCGCGCGACGCGTGTTTAGTGTTGCACGTGTCCCTGCTTTCTGCCTCTCCCTTCTCTCTATCCTTTAGTCCATCTGTCTTTTAGTTACGCCGTGTATAAAATGGAATGAATGAAATATTAAATTTAGGTCATTGATCAGCTTGCGTATCTCAAGGTTTTTCCAAGAAATACAGTATACGTTTCATTGAAGAAAGCGGGTAATAATACAGTAGGCTTTTACTATCAACGTGAAAGCGTTACAATTTGCAGACGAAGTAGAAAACAAGGGGGATTTCGAGTACAGTCCTTGTGACAGCACTGTTCTTTACCATTCTTCTTTCCTTTTATTAAATTTATTTGTTAGGCTTTGCATTTACGTTTTAATTTCTATATGGGGATTAGAATAATTCACGACATGTTTACAACCAGTGAGCTACAGGAACAGTTAGCATTCACATTCAACATATACTGATGGAGACTGAGCACCTATGGGTTTGCCCAGAGTGCAATGATGTCAATTCTTTATAACATTAACAATGATTTGTGGGAATTTCTTCTCCCTCAAAGATGGTCAGGTATTACTTGTAGCTCTAGATGCTCCATAACAGATGAGATAATTCCACTGAAACCCTCATAACATAATTCTTCTCTTCTGTAGAAGCTGATTCAGTTCATAACTGTTCAAGAAGATTTTTTTTCCCCTTTCTGTCATTGATTTGTTTGTGGTAAGAATCACTGTAAACTTTTGACTGAAAAGAGTCTAACTTGAATGGCAGTAGGGAGGGGAAGTTGTAAGGCACCTCAACCATACCAGCTGTCAAGTCATAATGTTTTAAAGATATGTTAGACATGCAACTGCCCCCACCCAGTTTTAATTGGAACCTGCTAACTTCCATTATTTGACCAGTAAAATTAAAAAAACCAGTAACTTAAATCCTGCTTTTCTTTTACAATTACATTTGGGACATTTGTTTTAATATTCTTTGGTGCCTGATTTAAAAAAAAAAAACTCAGTTTCCTACAAGTCACAAACTTTAGTTGTTAAGTAAATACATATAATTAGGCTTAACTAAGACTTCAGTGAACCAAATTCCCAGTAAAGATCAAGATAAATTATGAAAATTATCATGTAAAATTGTTCAAGATCATTTCTTTACATGTCCAGCAAATTGCAAAAAACATTTTTTTTTCCCTCACAAATTTAACACTATACCATGCACACCTTTATAGTCTAAACAACATTTGGAAGTCCTCTCAGTACAGCACAAGCACAAAATTAAGATTATATCCAATCTGTGTGCTTTCCGTTCTTCTCTGTGGTGCAGAGTGCTGGCGAGTAACAGAGAAGGAAATGTCAAAATTGTCCTCTTTTCACAAAACCTGCCTAAGAAAAATTCTCGGAATCTTTTGATCGAATACCATAACCAACCAAGATCTGCTTACTCAGAGCAAGCAAGAGGACATGCATACCATCATAGCTGGCAGACGCTGGAGTTTGGTTGGCCATGTCCTCAGAAGAGACCTAGATGCCATCTCATGAACAACTATGCTTTGGACCTCTGAAGGAAAATGAAAGAGAGGCTGACCATAAGCATCCTGCGGAGTACTGTGAGGCTGAGATGCAAAGAATGAACCAGAGCTGGGGCACTGTACAAAGGATGGACACTGACCAAGCAAAGTGGAATCAATCTGTTGTTGCCCTACAAGATGCCACCAGGCATGATGGTCACTGACTGCTTTGACTGTCGGCGGCTAAGGATCAAAGAAGAAGAATGCACCCTTGAAAGCTTCCAAATGTCAATATTTTCATTCATCTTCTTTTTGTGCTCCTAACAGAGCATACAGCCACTATTACAGCTGGACCACTTGTTAGAAGCCTGCACCAAGAGTGCAGTAGGCATATTCTATCTTTGTCTCTTCAGAGACCAAGAGGAATTACATGGGGCATAAATATTTGACATACCTCATAGTCTGTTTCCTGCTTCATTTCTGTAATTAGATGTGTGACATTAGATTCCATATTTCTTTCAACCTGAAGGCAATGAAATATAGCAGATGCTGGGTATCATTTTAAGACTATGAAGACATACTACATATATTTACACCAATATCTAAGCAGCATTACCTCACTGCAAAAATCACTGTCAAATGGTGGGGCCTAATGCAACTGCATTAGCCATAAACAAATATGCTTTTTTAAAATAAATACTTTATCATTTTCCATTACTTCATTCTCTCCTTTCCTTTTTAACTTTCAATATTTATGTGACCCACAGTTACTATCTTCCCCTATCCCCACATCTGTTTAATGCATTTCACACCAGCAGTGAACATACCCTAATCCTCAAAGTTATCTCCAAACTTAAAAATAAAGATCACAGGGGATGATTTGGTAGATCTTTAAATGATAGAAATTAAAAAAAAAACGATAGCAAACTAAGGACTTGCTCTTTCTCAAAGGTATTTAAAAGTGTGATATCCCCAGGATTAAAAGTACTTATTCTGTGTTTCCATTGATAACTTTTGAGAAGTCTTATTAAAGTTCACTTTATTAATGAACTGCATAAGATAAAAATGGGATGCTTTATTTGAAGTGACGTTATCATTTGGTAAAATATAATTTAGTTTCAATTTTTCAATGGCTTGTTGAAAGAATTGCAGTAAGAGGGTTATGCTGCAGAGATGCAAATAACTTATATTCTGCATTTCTTCATAATTTTTTATACTCTGGAAACTGAAACAGATATGATTGTATCAAGGCAGATCTTTAGAGAGCCAGTGTTTTTAAAGTAGATTCTCACATCACATAGGTTCCCTGCTGCTGATCTAGTCTATATTTTAAAACCATAAAGTGACGTATGTTACTGTTTTAGCAATCAGAGTGAAGTTAAACAGCATGTGTACATGCTTTGACATTCTTATTATAGTTTTGTGACGAATCACATGATTATGGTTTTCTTTAAATTACCACAGAAATGTGACAAGCCAAGTATCTACAAATTCTAAGTCTCCTGACAAAATGAATGTGTCACATTTACTTAAAAACATACTTGACAATTAAGAGAATTGAGTTGATAGTCATAATTAAATATCAAATGATGGAAGAGATGAGGAATGTTACATTTAGCTGATGAGTGGGTATTGCCTGGCCATTGAAAAACAAACTTGTCCTAAAGCTTCAGTTAATGACTAGTCACAGGTGAAAGACAAAGCTAAAGATAATCTTTTAAAACCACAAACAATTGTCATAATATTTATGTGATATAATTATACTTGACTTGTTTTAAAATTATTATTATTTTTTTTTCATAACCAGCAGCACTTGGGCTACCAGCCCTTTGGCCCAATGTCATGTCATTGCGAGGCTGGGGAACCTGTGGATTTTCCTCCCAAACTAGGTAAGGAGCTTCACTCCTTCCCATCCACAGAGGGTTTATCTCAGGAGCCGTTCAGGTTATTCAGCCAAAATCCCAGTCGATGATACTTCTTCAAATGCCCATGCCCGGGCTTGAACCTTGAACACCTGATCACCAGTGCAATGTGGTAACCATTACACCAGCACGGCTTCCAATAGCAATATTTTGTGATTTTCATTTGTCGCCGTGTTTCATTATGAAATAGGTAGTTTTAAATGTTCTAGTGTTTGCATCTAGGGTACAAACAAAGGACATGATGCTATACTTTATGCTTTTAATTTGCTTTTGAATAGTGGAAAAATGCTACTCAAATGATGAAACAGTTGTACATAAAGGGTACAAAAAAAATTACTTTTTACTTTCTCTTTTATTCTGACTGGAAAATGTCCAGCTCTGAGCAAACTCCTGATAAGCAGAATTTTTTTAGGTGGTCCCAGTAATTTCTACTTATCCAGACTGTGCTGTAGGTATCCGGCCATACATGAATTATCTTGATGTTCCAAGACTAGGAAAGCAAGTTTCATTGACTGCAACAATAAACTGTCTTCATTAAGTTCATATTCTACTGTTAACGTTGTTGGTGTGTTTTTTACTACATGCATTGTGTTTTTATAAATTCCAATTATGTTTGTATTAATACTAATGGAGAAACACTGCACATCTTGACTCCCTATCAATTTTCCATCAGTTTAATATATAATAAGTGCATGTTTACATAAAAAATTTTCTCAAAAACATGGTATATTCTGATATTTAGAATTCTTTTGGAAAATAAAAACACACACACAAAGCTGAGGCACAGTGTAAGTAATAATTTTGGAAGCAAAGAGTTAATATAGGCTACATTTGTTGTACATGTAAAAAAAATAGGAGGAGGTGAAGTCTGGGGTGTGTGGATGAAACCTGGTTCACTATTTTTTTTATTATCAATATGTATTACATGAACCTTATTACACATTCAATGTCCCACTACACCCACAGTAATCCTTACAAATTAATCTTTGTTTTTGGATCTGGTTGCATACTGCTTTACTATATCGTGCAGTTCTCTAAGTCTGTCTATTCTCAACACCTCTTCTACTGATATGGGTGAATTGCAATTCTGTAAATAATACAATATTGTTATTATCTGTTTTTCATATTTTTTTTTAAATTTTTAATTAGACCCTAATGAAGAACAATATCCCGTGCAACCTCTGATGGGTTATAATTAGGATATATATTATTTTCAATTTCAAATAATATGAAAAACTGCCGATATAAGAAAGTGGCATCACATTCATCAAATCATTGTCAATAGGGGGGACAATCACAATGGTGCTTTTACGTTTAAATGTTCTATATTTATAGGTAAGTTGGATGCCTGCAAATAATCTAATATTGGTATTCTCATTTGTTCATACCTCTTACATTTTAACAATAAACGTTCTATATTATTTCATTTTTATATTATTTTATTGTAGACATTCTGAACATTAAAATTCTTCTAAACTAGAATAAACTGTTCTTATTTATAGTCTGAGTAGGCAGCCTTCTTTTTTTTTTTTTTTTTTTGCTGGGAATTTTTAGTTCCTTATTTTATTAATTTTTTTATTTTGGTGATGAGAAATACCCGTTCAACCTCTGATGGGTTATAATTAGGATATATAGTTAGTTAGTTAGTTGCTTATCCTTTACAGGACGTGGCAATCAACCCCAGCTTTTATTGGCTGTTTGTGATTTTTCTAGGCAATTTTTGTCATTCAGTAGTTTGCCATTGCTTTCTGAACGGTACGGCGCTTATACCATTGTTTAAAATCCACACAAAGCGATCTGCTACCAAACCACCTGCAGCAGGTTTCGAACCTGGTATATCTGGATTATGAAACTGCGTTCATATCCATTAGGCCACAGACGCAGACAATTAGGATATATAGTGTTTTCAATTCCAAATAAGATGAATAACTGCTGATACAGGAAAGTGGCATCACATCTATCAAATCATTGTAAATGTGCCAAATCAAAGTTACCATAAAATACACAGAGAAAGATTTCCCACATAACACCTGGATTCATGCATGCATAGATGGATCAGCAACAAATGCAACAGAAAATGGAGATGGAGGTGTCTTCCTGACCGTAAGCACTGGTGCACAGAATAAGCTGTCAATGGCAACAGGACAATACTCAAGTACCTTTAGAGCAGAGGAAACATACCTTTAAGTTTGTCTAATATTTATTTACTGTTTACAGGCCTCGGGTGTCCCTTCCTTATGTGTTTAAAATAATTATACAATACCAAAACCTACCCTCTGTCCTGTACTTACTGTTCTTAGTCTTCTATCATTTACTAGACACAGTATTAAGGTCTTTGTCTTGTGTAGTCTGACCTTTACTATATAATAGGGGAACAACAGAAGTGATTGCATCATTAATAGACTGGACTGTCCTATGTAAATTTCCGGTGTTATGTGTTGCAGTTCGCATTAATGACCCGTACTTTCTCTTTATTTCTTACGGGTAATTTCCTCTCATTCGTACCTTTTTTGCTCCGCATTGAATATGTATAGTTAGGTGTTGTTTCGTAGCGCTTAGGGTTAGAATTGGTACCTTTTTGGTCCGCAGTGAATATATGTAGTTAGGTGTTGTTTCGTATGTAGTTAGGTTAGGATTAGTATTATGGTTAACACTAACCCTAACACAAATTCTAATCCTAACCCTAAATGCTACGAAACCACACCTAACTACATATATTCACTGCGGACCAAAAAGGTACGAAAGATAGGACATTACCTTCTTACGAGTGCCTAAAAACATACCTTTATGTTTGTCTAACATTTATTTTCTGCGTGAATAACCTTAGGGAAAAATGGATGACAGTGGGAATCGGAATCAAGGTTGCCACTCAAGCTGTAGAGATAAACACAGATTTTCTTATTTAAAAACCCAGAAATACCGTACCTAGATTATTTTATGCATCAAATACACGGGGATAGACGATGCTTACACAATCTTTTAGTGCAACTTTAGCAAAAATAAGCTGTGTGCTACCAAATGTTATTTATTTCTTCATTTTTATTTTATTTTTTATTACCAAAAAATTAACACTGATATAAAAATGATTTTATTAACACCCCAATATATCACATAGGCAGCCTTGGTGCACTTCAGTGACATTTTTTTAGCAATTGTGCTGTCTGGAAACATCTGCTTGCAACATTCAATCAAATGATCAGCTTGCGAAAACGGGGTATTATGTTCTGCCATGAAAGCCGACAATAGTATCTCCGCTTTAGCAATTTGGTCTTGGAGACAGGGCTCTTTTGGTTTGATGACAAACTTGTTAATATTCAGAGTTTCGATTTTTGTCTTCGAAGCTTTTCATGTGCTTCTGTGTGCTTTTATGTGTCAATAAAGCTGTGTTGTTGACATTAGTTAAAGTGCAGGAACATACTGTACAAATTGCAGCACAGCGATTGCCAGAGTCCAGCTTTATCCAATCCTTTAGTTCGCTGTCTGTTAGCCATTCCTCACTAACAGCCTTCTGATACCATGGCTTCACTTTTTACGCGGTTGCGTGTGTCGTCATGCTGCTACAACTACCTAGCGCACCTTCATCATCGCTCATTTTATAATCTTATAATAATAAACAAAACAAAAAAAACAATATTCTGTTTATCTGCTTAAGTCTAAAATTTAAAAAGAATACTTAAAACACATCGAAAAACTGACTGAGTATTGAAGATGACAGCCATTAACAGAATATCAGGAAAAAGATAGCTGATGTAAACGAGTAAAAAAACAACGTCATTGTCGTAGATTTGCAATAGGGGAATTAAGACATAGATTGGTCCATTCGGAATAGAAATAGAACAGGTGATAGCTCAGTTGGAGATAATAATAGAAATAGATTTTTCACGAGTGAGATGGTGGAAACTAGGTAATTCTGTCATTGAGACTCGAGGGATCCTCTCGCTTAGCCTATCTCTACAACAGAAAGTATTTGTCAGACAGATAACTCAGTTATATATATAGTAATATATATATACCACTCACATACACACACACATAAGTGACGACAGTTAGACGTACAAGCGTGAAAACTATAACAATGAAATATAGATATTTTGGGACGAGCTGACTGACACACTTGAATAAGTGATTATGTAAATTTTATTTATCATAAAGAATCTCACAACACAGTAAATAAATTTAGACTATCAAATCAAATACACAAATAAACATAGGTTAAGGAATCAATAACAGAGTTGACCCATAGGTGTAATCCTTTCCCCCTCTGTTGAACCAAGATCCCGTTACAAGAGAAGTTATTCGCCCCAAGAAAAAAACAATCAATGGATATATGGATTATAGAATCAAAGAATTAATCATCCCTGCATTTTCTCGCTCTGACACACTTGTGATCACAAGGACAGGTGTTCTTACCTAATAGACACTCTCACCACATCTGGAACAATTGTTTAAGAAACCTACAGCCCATCCAATGGTGTGTTTAGGCGAAGCAAGCCCCAGCTTCTCCAATGTTAAATAATTCAAATCTTGGGAAGCGCTCTCTTCACTATGGTACGTAGGATGCTGATAAGGTCACTTCAATTTTTGTCCAGGTAGTAAAATAATTAAGATGTCAAATGTTCACAAAGGTACAGTAGCTTGAAATAATCGGTCGTTACCTCGAGTTGCAGGTAAATAACTCTGTTTAGGATTTATCTTCTTCCCAGCACAGTGGTTGTTATACAAGAAATGTCACAGGTTTGATTAGGTTAAATGTCTGATTTAGTCGCCACCACGGACCGACTGTAAAACTTTGATTACTGGAAAAGAACTCTGGAACTCAATGCCAGTTACAATATAAATTTCAGGAAAAAAATAGTTCTTTTCGCCTAGTTATTCTCTGCTATATATAAACAGAAACCACTGGTAGGTTTTGGGCTTGACCCAGATACTATATAAAAGGAAGAGAAAACATTAAATTTAAAGCTTGTCTTATCGTTTAAAACTCCCGTGAAATAAAGTCTAGTCTTTTCAAAAATCAATCATCATGAATTAGAAATACATACATATTTCGTCAATACTCAATGATGAATCAGTGCATTAATTTAGATGATAAGACTTTTCTCTGACTGGTTACTAGCAATTTATTTAAATTTATTAATAGCCAAATGAGTTATAGCTAGAAATTATAATTTATTCTGCCATCCACGGTAACACAGTAACTTGGAGAATTATAATGACGATTAAACTAGTAAATCACTCTGCATACAATCTAGTAAAGATGTGATTTGCACGATTAATTCTATCACTCGACAATACTAGTCACATATATATATATTTTACCTTCACATAAACTTCTAAGATTTTCTCAACGAGAAACTAAGACTCTACTATTATGGTGATTCTAGAACTCGCGCTAGAAGTCTCTCTAAAGCTGTGGCAGTACTGAATTAATGAAGTCTAAACTGCTGGGGTATAAATATCTGAAACTGACAAAGAATCAAAGGGAAAGTTGTAACTAGCAGACTCTTGCCAGATGTTGGCACCTTTAGCAAATCTACATAAATTCTATCTCATTTTATGAATCAGAGGGATTTCTCACACAGAAACCGTAACCTGACTTAACACTTACAGCAACTTCTCTCGACCTAATCAGATATCGGCAATAAAACTTCTAGTGTGCGTTTTACACCTTCTGCTTCATATTGCCATTCCCAGCGATCAATGTCTTTCATCTCAAATCTTTCACCGAGAATAATTAACTATAGGCGAAACAGATCAGAGAAAAATGATAGACGATCTGGAATGTATTCGACTTGTGCGCTTGAAAGAGTGTCGCCGCTTTTGACATTTTTGAAAGATTCCGTGCGTTTGCATTGGAAATACTCTGCCACTGTCGTCACTTTCGTCTATTCTGGCGATCGCCAGGAGATGTTCGAAGGTTGGCACTGGTCTTTCCATGTATTTCTTTAACAGATTTACATGGTAGACCTTCTCCTTTCCTTTAATAGAGATCTGGTAGTTAGCCTTTGAAATCTTTGTAAGGACGGTAAATGGCCCTTGCATCCGATACGTAGTTTGTTGTTCCCGGTTGGGAGTAGCAACAAAACTTTCTCTCCTGCTTGTAATTCTCTTTCTTTCGCAACTTTTCTGTATCGGCTTGCGTCCTTTGCGTGTGCTCGCTTAAAGTTGGTTGTTGCTAGGTACCATCCTAGTTTTAACCTTTCCTTTAAATCCGACACATATTTACTGGCTGAGACAACTGTCTCATCAGCCTTCTGGTCTGTCAGCGACTAGAGTAAGGCTTCAAGCGGTCCCTTAATAGGTCTGCCGAATAAAAGAGTCGCTGGGGGAAATCCTGTGGAAGTATGCGGGGCTTCTCTGTAGCCAAATAAAGCTGCAGGAATACAAAGACAGGTTTCACTTGTGCCAGTTTACTTAACATCATGTTGAGGTATCCGTTGACACGTTTTACTAACTCCCTTCCGGCCGGATTATAAGGGTTTATGTAGATGTGCTGGTCCCTCAAGATCTTAACGATCTCATTCATTAAAAGGTTTCGGTATGGAGATCCTATATCCGTCAACACTTGTTGAGGGAATCCCAACCGAGTAAATATCTGCACTAGGGCTTCTGCGACATGCTTGGCATCCACGCATGTTAGTGGTATAGCTTCGGCCCATAAAGTGCTTGTGTCGACTAAGGTCAGGACGAACGTGTTCCTTCTTTTAGTCCTTTCTAAGGGTCCTAAGATGTCGATCACTACCCGTTCAAATGGTGTTCCCATTATTGGCATTTCACCCCCGAAAACTGGGGGTGTCCGTTGCTTGGGTGTCACTAGCTGGCACTGGGCACAGGATTTCACATACCTGATAATATCAGTGATCATTCTTGGCCACCAATAATGAGTAGATATACGCTGATTTGGGGCGTTCTGTCTCATATGTCCGCTAAAGAGAAGAGAGTGTCCCATTTCTAAGATTTGGCTTCTGTACTGTTTTGGTACTAGGAGCTGATTGTAACCTTGTTCAGGCTTGCCCGTTCTGCGATAGAGTATGCCATCCTTAGAAAACATGTCCACGTGGTGTCTGGGGTCCTTAGCCATGGGCAGTTTCCTAAAACAGGGTGCCAAGGTAGGGTCCTTTTGTTGCGCCTCTTTAAGTTCCATAGGTAACAAATTTGGCACAGGCTCCCGTTCCTTCTTGGTTTGCCCTCTTGTAGTTACAGCTGCCACAATTGGCTCTTCCAGTTTCCCAATAAACACATATCTACCGCCAAGTATGACTGGGTAGATGGGGTCATCCATAACAGCCGCTTTGATCACACCTCTGACAAAATCAGAGTGGATCTCAACCAATGCGATAGGAAGCGTTGTTGGTACATCTCCTTTAGAAACTCTACAAAGTTTGACGGTTTCTTCTGTCTCTTGACCGGGTTTAACCAGGTGCCTGGCAACAATGCATTCATAAGAAAGCCCCGTGTCAAATAAACAAAAAGTTGAAGAACCGTTCAGAATAACAGTACCTTGCGTTGAGCTTCTATCCCCAGAGGTTGAGAATCACTGACATTAATTCTACCTTGCGAGACTGTTAGCAAGCATCCGCTGCGTTTAGGCTGAGTGTGCTCGCTCTGTTCATATGTCTCGTGCTCAGGGGTTTTCCCTTTGTCACCTTGTCCTTTCTGGCCGCGCTGCCATGTAGGACGGTTCGGTTGATCAGTCTGTTTGTTGTTGGTGGGGTACTTGTTTTTGTAGACCTTAGACTTTTCAGGAGGGGGGTTTTGGGGTCCAGTTTCTCAGTGGTTATTTTGATGAGAAGCATGAGAAGATTGGTCTAGATTATTCTTTCGAAAAGGCTCTTCTGTCGGTTTAAGTTTTGTGGCCGGCAGTTCGGCCAGCGCATTATGATATCGCTCAGACTTTTCCAAAATGTCTTCAAGCTTTTCTGCACCCTGCTCGGCTAAAAATCTGCGGGTGTCACTTGAAAACGTGTTTTTTTATTTGTTCAGTTAAAATTAATTCCTCAAGTCCTTCATAGGTAGAGGCGAGCAGTGAAAGCTCGAGACACTTTGTCAAGTATCCCTTCAGACGAGAAGAGAACTGCTAAAAAGTTTCAGAATTCTCCTTCCGGCTGTTCCGGAATAGTTGCAAAAATTTGCGAACGTTCATTTCAAACCTTTCAAAGCTTTCTTCAACACGTCGTAATGGTTTTGTTGGCTGCTTTCCAGTTTTGCATACACATCGTAAGCAGTACTTTTCAGAGCATGGGAAAGCTTCATACACCAAGGCAAACCTCTCTAAACCGTACAGGGTTGCTATTTTATCGAATTTTTCTAGCCACGTGTCAATCTTCTCATTAGGACAAATGAAAGATTCTATAGCAAAAGAAATAGCGATGAGTTAAGGATATTGAGTGCTGGATTGATTGGAAAACTCTTCATTTAGAGAAGTACAGAATGGTCATTTCCTTATTTTAAATGTGTATCATCAGCAGTGTTGCCACCTTAAATTAAAAAAATAAAAATCTAGATTGTTCCTTACAAAACAACAAGATACACCTAGATTTTTAATTTTGGGCTACTTCTGGACGCCTTAGGATACCTTAGGCGTTTTGGGCTACTTTAGGCTATTTTTGGGCTACTGTGGGCGAAAACCGTAAATTGATCTCAGTTAGGGTGACCATATTATTATTATGTTCTTTTTTTAAAGAGGACATTTCTAAATGTTGACTTAAAAAGGACAAAGGAGGACACTTTTACTGAAAACATGAGTATACAAAGGAGGATGCGTTAATTTCACTAATTTATTACATGTTATTACAAAATCATGATAAAATATGTAGAAATACTTCAACGAAATTTAAAAAAAAAAAGTTAAGTCTTCATAAAATGCATGTTTTAATAATTTTTCCATCAAGCATTATTGTTTCATCATCACTAAATATTCAGTCTTAAAATTGTACTTTTCACTCCATCTAAATGCTCATGGAAGTCTGTACATGTAACATTCTTATAATTGTACTGAACTTGTAATATTCCTTTTATACATTCAACAGTGAATTTGTTTCTGTCCTTTGTCCCATGACTTTCCATGAAAGAAAGAACAAAAAGCCTCTCAATATTAGCATTATTTTTTGGAACAGCAAAAAAAAAAAAAAGAGCAATTTGTAGTCTTTCCGAATATAACTCTACATTTCTTGATTGTTCAAAGAATTTGATCCACTTTGCATGTGCTCAGTAGTTTAAAAAAGTATTATCATTCAGATTTGATTTGACTTAACAGATCAGGCCGTCAATTGATCAAAGCATTGTTGTCATCAATTTTCATTTCTTTACTCATTTAATATTTGATGTAGTCTTTAACATGTTGAAACTTGTAAAAATGTCATCCAGCCAAAACAACTAAATTCCTCTAAAGATTATCGCATAAAAGACCCCAAAAAAATCGATTTCTTCTTTTTTTTTTTTTTCTAATTTTGTTTAAAAGCCGGACACGTGGAATTCAATTTTTTTTTAAAGCCGACTGGACGCTACATTTTCATGTGAAAAGCCAGCCTAATCCGGAGGTATGGTCACTGTAATCAAAGTGGCGTTCTTCAACAAATGAAGAAAAATGACAGCTCGATATGACAAGAAAAAAAAACCAAACAAACTCAGATCTAGGCAGAAGTGAAAACTGTGAGCAAAAGTCAAACACGTTCACAAAAAAGATAAACACTTTCGAAAAAAAAAACTTGAAAAAAGATTATCCTTACTCGCAAAAACAAGCGACAGATCAAGGTCATCAGTGACGTCGTGGCTGGAACCGTCGCCATTTCCTTTACCAGAAGCAGAAATGTCTATTTAGCACCAACGGCGGAACTATTTTTTGCACAAGGATCTTACAAGTGCACATTTAGCAGTACATGTACTTTCATAATAGTGTCCGATGACACCCTTATCCTGGCTGTCACAAAGGGCGTACCGCCCCATTATACACCCTTAGTCTGGCGCTAGTAAAAAGTATAGTGTTTTAACATGTTTGACAATGCAGCAAAGTACTTACAACATTTATATTAAAACAATAGCTAGGCTCTTTTTTTTTTACAATAGCGTCAAGCAGGTGCAGCTGCATTTTGTTTCTCGCTTTTACCTTAAATGATGGTACAAGAGAGAATATGCTCTCATCTACGGCCTTACTCACTGGGATTATTACACACGTAAAGGCACATCTATTTAAATTCCTTATATGGGAGTACACCCATCCAAAACAGTTCACTTTCTGTTCACTTTCTTAAATGGGTTCCTCTCTAAAACAAACAAAAGTCCATCTTTCTTAAATTGTATTTTCTTGTTCTTGATAGACCTCAAGGCCCATGTTCTGCTGTAGAGAACCTATTCCATTCTGTTAAGAACTTAACACCAAAATCAACTTCATCATCATCATTCCTTTTCGTTCTATTCTACGCTGACTTTTTCAGCTGTGCCCAAGTCATTCCAATTTCCTTAGCCTCCTGTTCAATAGTTTTTCTCCAAGTTCTCTTTTGCCTCCTCACTCTTCTTTTCGCCTGTGGGTTCTAGTCATGGGCAACTCTGGCTATGATTGATTTTTCTCTTCTGAGTATATGTCCTATC
Organism: Oreohelix idahoensis; assembly: GCA_024509875.1. NCBI lineage: Eukaryota > Metazoa > Mollusca > Gastropoda > Stylommatophora > Oreohelicidae > Oreohelix > Oreohelix idahoensis. Next base: position 294,851 of record JAMPIV010001653.1, on the reverse strand, counting down.
CATCCCCACTTTCTTACCTTAATTTATGTTTATATTGTCTGCTGTCTGCATCTTTTCCTTAGCTCTATATTTTTTATTACGTCTGGCCACACGGTTGCTGTGGCCACTGCTTATATATGAAATAAGCTCAAGAACAGTAGAGGCTATAGAGCAGAAGGCCAACAAGTTCATGAGAAAATGGCTAGGGGTACCACCAGGTCTGTCAGATGTAGCACTGTACTGCAAAAAGTCAAAACTTCTGCTTCCCTTCAAGTCAGTTGTTGAAGAGTACAAAGTTGGAAAGGCAAGGCTTGCAATGATGCTACGCGAGTCAGCTGATGACATGGTTAAGTCCATTCAGCCCAATCTGAAAACGGGAAGGAAGTGGAGAGTGGAAGAAGCTGTTGATGCTGCCCAAGAGTCACTCAAACTGAGGGAGGTAATTGGATACACACAAACGAGTAGACGGGAATTTGGTCATGGAGACATCCGCTGGTGGTCCAAGGCATCAAGCAGGGAGCGCAGAGACATGGTAATTCAGGAGATACGAGGAGCTGAGAATGATAAGAGGTTGCAAAAAGCAGTGCAGCAGGTCCAACAAGGCCAATGGACTACATGGGAAGGAGCCCTGCAGAGGTCATTGACATGGAATAATATATGGCATATGGCATCTCTTAGGCTCAGCTTCGTTGTTAGATCAATGTATGACCTGCTGCCGTCGGCCACCAACCTTGTGAAATGGGGAAAGTTGGATGATGAGCAGTCCCCCCCCCCCCTGTACCAGGGAGGCAGACACTTGAATTAGTGCTCTCATCGTGCAAGGTGTCATTAGGGCAAGGGCGACTTGGCGCCATAACAAAGTGCTAAATGAGCTTGCTGCGACAATAGATCTGGCAAGGATGAAGGCGAATAGCAAACCCAGGCCAAGCACCGCCAATACATACTTTCTGAGGGCAGGAAAGTCAGCACACCCCAAACCGAGTAAACCTTGTAGCAGTTTACTATTTCTTCTTGACTGTGCAAACGACTGGGAGATGGCGGTAGACCTACCTGGATGAGGGGTATATCCAAAGAGTATCAGAAAATCGCGGAGACGGCCGGATATAGTGCTTCATTCTTCAGCAACGCTTCAGGTCATACTGATTGAACTGAACGTGCCATTTGAATCCAGATTAGACGAGCAACATTCGTTCAAAGCGGCCAAGTATAGTGATCTGGCCGCGGATCTGAGACACGATGGGTTCACTGGAAGGGTCATGGTTGTTGAAGTGGGCGCAAGAGGGCTTGTGGCTGCATCAGTGTATGATTTATTGAAACTGATGGGGCTGAGGGGACAGTCGAGAACAAGGGCACTGAAGAGGCTTAGTGAAACTGCCGAAAAGGCATCAGGCTGGTTGTGGAACAACCGCAATGGACAATAAAAATTGTGACAATAAACGCTGCGATTCAGAAAATACCAAAATTTTTTTAAGTCCACAATACGCGGAGTTTTTTGGTGGTACTAGTGAAAGCGCTGTGACTGAGGGGCAACAGGCGGCGTTTATTATAAGGGGTGTCAGGCACAGAATTTCAGTGGCTAGCGCAAAGTCTAGACTTGTCGCTTCACGCAGGGGTCTCAGTGTGTGTCCTTGGTTATGATGTGCGACGGAACGAACGGAATAATTTGTCTTCTCTTTGTTACTTTCACAATTGCCTCCACGGCTGGCGGAGTTGTGGATTTTAAAGTTGCTACCATAAGTGAAATGGGTTCATTTTCGATACAAGACAACAGGAGGCTGAGACGCTTGGGAGTCATGACCCAAGTGGGCCCGCCCCCTTAGAGTGTAAAGGAGTATATCGGACGGAAATAATTGTTGGACGGGGGACTTCTTCTGATGATCAGATTGCTTCTTGTTGTATCGCTCTGTAAAGAGTTTCTGTAGCGATCAGATATGGCCACCAGGAATGTATAGGTCGATTTGTATGCAACAGAAATGTTGCTGACTGGTATGGGTACCAATGTTATGGACTTGTGTGTTGACGATCTGTTTTTCCTAGTATTGCCACTAACACGTAACAAGGCTTGCCTCGCTCCAGTCCAGTGTTAAGTTATCCAGGTCAGGTCGCCAACTATTGAGGCGCTGACAAGGGGTAATGTTGACACTAACTCAGACTCCAGGTATTGCTGTAAATGTGTAGTACTGGAGATGTGGAGGTGTTGACATCATGTGTGAGTGTAGGATACAGAAGACGCGAAGGTGTATATGATTCAGGCACTACACAATACACTCATCTATCCACATGAAGAAGTCAATGACGTGTTGTAAACCACTGGTCACGTTACAAGCATTTAATATCGGACATAGACGACGTTACACTAACAGTCACTTCACAAGGTTGCAGCATAGTTCATGGTAATAATAATAAAGATGGTGATGACATCTAGCATTCAAACATATAGAGCATCTATTACAACAGGGCGTTAATGGCCTGTCAGTTCGATGTTCTAGTTGTAATCTCATCCAGAACGTGTCAGTATCCCTGTAGACTAGCAGCACAGCAAAAGGTGGGCTTTCAAATTCGCCTAACAATAACGATAAGGCTGCAATTCCATTGGCATAATACGCCAGGTACATCTTCCCTTGCTGAAAAATATTGGCCAAAATGGCGGGTCTCTATCTGTAACCAGCTATGTATTCCTCAAGGTAGGCATGATCATCCATGCACAAGTATTACCGCCAACCTGCGGTTTTCCTCAATGTATATATATATATATCAGTCGGCGTCTGTGGCCTAATGGATATGAACGCAGTTTCATAATCCAGATATACCAGGTTCGAAACCTGCTGCAGGCGGTTTGGTAGCAGATCGCTTTGTGTGGATTTTTAACAATGGTATAAGCGCCGTACCATTCAGAAAGCAATAACAAACTACTGAATGAAAAAACATTGCCTAGAAAAATCACAAACAGCCAATAAAAGCTGGGGTTGATTGCCACGTCCTGTAAAGGATAAGCAACTAACATATATATATATCATCATCATTGGGCTTCTGTTCAAAAAGTAGATAAATCGTCTTAGGTTGGCTCCATTGAGCACACCTAATGGATTCCGCATCAAAACGGTCTGTGAGCCCTACTCACAGCCAAGTAGCCTTAAAATGTTCTGCATACGATGCGTAAAGTGTAATAATAAAGGCTGTATTACCTTTAACAGAATCCAGGAATACACAAATACCAACTGTCGTCATCCCTTGACGAACAGAAATCTTGGGGGGAAACACTGACATTACAGTCACATCACAGGCTTTCCTTTCCCAAGATAAGGTAGAGAAGAACTATGGACATCTTGTCCATCAGAACCCAAGATCTCAACTCCCCTACGGAAGTCTATCAGTTCCCGCTCAAAAAACTCTGCGCATGAGCAGACAGTCCAGAACTGACTACTTCTAACCTTGTCTTAAGACAGGTCAACAACAATGAATGACACAAAGGGAAGATAACCCCTAATCAACCTGTCACAGCAAAGTTAATACTTAGTTCTAACTTTAATCATACAAAATGATATCAAATAGATTGACATTTATAACCCCGTCAAAAACGACAGCAACAGTTTCCTATTACACTGACAAACAACATTTTTCTTTCTTATATAAGAATAAGTGTTCTTAGGTCAGTTTCTTGCGCTGATTTCAAATCTGAAATCCGTTTATCTCTATCACGTCAGGTTCTTAAGATATTTGTGAATAAATATATTTTTGGGAAACCGTTATTTGCTCCATTTAATTTTTACTCTATAACTTATTAAAAATTAATAAAAAGCAACATAATTCTACTTTTTATACTGCTAAAAGATGCATGACATATGTTACGCGATTTTTCTAATAGTTACTGTATTTTGAAATAATTCTGAGCAAAATATGGCTTCTAGAAGTTGTAGAAATTCGGCTGATCTGTTCTGTTACGTGTGCGGATATTTTACCGATCGTGTTGACCAGAAAAACTTTACACCATTACTAAAGAAAGCATACGAACTTTATTTCGATTTGAAAGTTGATGATGCAAATAAATCTTGAAAGCCAAATGCAGTTTGTTCGATACATTGGCAGGTTGGTTACGAAAATCGCCGAAGCATAAGTCGATGCCTTTTGGAGTGCCATTAATATGGCGTGAACATACAAATCACACTACTGATTGTTACTTCTGCTTGACAAATATCCATGGTTTCACTTTTAAAACTAGAAAGTCTATGGTTTATTCAAATATTGAATTGGTTTCGAAACCAGTGCCTCATGATCCAATCACGTGTCCGATCCAAGTACCACCAGAACAATATCCGTTGGACGTGAATGAACCATCAGAAAGTGATAGTTTACCTGCTTTAGAAACTAATTCTGACTCAGATTACATACCGGTGAATGATGGTGTTTACTTAATTAACCATTCAGAACTTTCAGATCTAATACGTGATCTCGCTCTTACCAAAGGACAAGCGGAATTACTCGGTTCGCGACTCAAAGAATGGAATCTTTTAGCGCCCAATACTCCGATATCTAAATTTCGTCATAGACACAGAGAACTTGTTCAATACTTTGAGATGGATGATGACATTTGCTATTGCAAAGATGTAAACGGTCATGAGCACATAGTCAACGAATGGCGATTTTTCATCGATTCTTCCAAGACTAGTCTAAAAGCCGTGTTATTGCATAACAGAAATTTATTTTCATCAATTCCAGTCGCCTACTCTGTTCATATGAAAGAAACTTATGACAATATGGCTATACGTTTGGAAAAAATAAAGTACAATGACTACCAATGGCGGATTTGTGGAGACCTAAAGGTCATTGCAATTCTCACGGGCATGCAGACTGGGTATACTAAATTTTGTTGCTTCCGATGTGAATGGGACAGCCGCAACAGACAGGAACATTATGCAAGAAAGGTGTGGCCTATCCGGGATCGTATGCAGCTCGGGCATAAAAATGTAATACACGAGCCTTTAGTTAACAAAGACAGCTTCATTTTACCACTGTTACATATAAAGTTGGGGCTCATGAACAATTTTGTAAAAGCGTTAGATAAAACGAGCAAAGCTTTCACTTATCTTCGAGAAAAGTTTCCGCAAGTTAGCGATGCAAAGATAAAGGAAGGTATCTTTGTAGGACCTCAGATTAGGAAAGTTATTGCAGACAAACAATTCGAGAACTTGTTACATGGTAGTGAACTTCGCGCATGGATGGCATTCAAATCGATCGTCGATAACTTTCTGGGAAATCACAAATCTGTCGACTATGTTGCATATTGTTAAGCAGTGCATAGATGCATACAGAATTATGGGCTGTAACATGTCCCTCAAAATCCATTTGCTCGATTCGCATCTTGACTTTTTCCCTGACAACCTTGGCGAAGTCAGCGATGAACATGGAGAACGATTCCATCAAGATATCGCCGTAATGGAGTCACGTTATCAAGGACGGTGGAGTGTGACCATGCTTGCCGATTATTGTTGGATGCTTCATCGCGATGTACCACATGCCATTCACCGACGAAAGTCGACTGCAAAGAAATTCAAGCCTACATAACTGTTATAATTCTTGTACGAATGATGTTGTAATACTGTATGCGTTGTTAAAAAACTTCAATAGCGTATTTCTAGAGATCCCGACCTGATAGAGAAAAACGGTTTGCAGATTTAAAAACAGCGCATTAAAATTGACCAGAAAAACATAGAAATGTTAGAGAAAGAAAAAAAAAGTTTTTTTTTGTTAGTCAGTGTTATCGCACTGGCTTCCTCGCTTTTCAGACCTCAGACGGATCTGGGGTCGACCTAGCCTCTTGAAGTGGGTACCAGAGCACTCTAGGAAATTTAAAGCGGCCGGCGTGATGCTGACCACATCAGCCTTAGTGTGCCTATGGTCAAGAAAATATGGCCATAGTATTTTTCTTCTTCTTCTTCTTCTTCGTTCGCCCTGAAAAGGACGGTGGTTGCGTTGTGTCTGTTTACAACGTAGCTGTGATATCTGCACCTTTCGGTCGACACATCCAACTTCTGCACGGCATTTTTAAGGACCGGGTTTGCCTTCCCATTTCGATCCACACTCGCTCAGCCAGCCTGCACAGCTGCAGACTGTTTCCAGGACCACCACGTGGAGGTGGAGTGCGGTCTTGACCAGCTCTGGTTCGCTGGTCCTGACGCAGGCAGTCAAGCTATGAGTCGCTGACTGCGGTCTCTATTGCTGCGTCTTGAGGTCCCATATTTTTTTACATTCTTCTGTAAAACCACATCTCTGTGGCCTCTAGCCCCTCCCCTGCTTGTTTACAAATTGTCCCTGACTCACTCCCATATGTAAGAATTGGTTCTATATAACACTGAAGAACTCTCTTTCTTACTTACAATAACAATGAATTGTTGTATAAAATACTCTTCATTTTATAGAAAGCTGCTTGTGCTTGAGCTAGTCTGCTCTATATTTCTGAGAAGCATCTTCCATCCGTTGTTATTAATGTGCCCATGTATTTGAATTTATTGACTTTGTTTTAAAACTGTTTCATTCACTTTGATAGTGCATTTTGGGGGAGCCCTTTTCTTTGAGACGACCATTAAAGGCAGAGGCCTTTATTTTCACTGTCTATCACTATTGTATCAACCATTTCCTGCAGCTCCTTTTCACTTTTTTGCTATTAAGACCACATCATCAGCGTAGCTTAAAAGGTAAAGGTAAAGGAACCCGTTACACGCCCATTGAGGCATATTGGGAATATGGTGTTAGGCCCATATTATCTTGACCGTCGGCACACGAGGGGTGATGTGGTCGGCATCACGCCGGCCGCCTTAACCTTCCCAGAGTAGCTCTGGTACCTATTTGGGGCTGGGTCGACCCAGCGTAGCTTAAGTTGATTAAATTATGTCCATCAAATGATATTCCTCTAGAGATCTCTTTATATTTTCACTGTACAGATTGAACGGTGCCGGTGACAGTACTCATCCCTACTTGACACCCTTTTTTACTTGCTGATTCGTTTCTATTTAGCTGCTAATTCTTACAACTGCTGTGTGTTGCCAGTTCATGTTCCTTATTATCCTCAAGTCGTTACCCTCAATGTTCATGCTTTCTAACATTTTTATAATTTTCTCATGTTTCACCTTGTCGAATGCCTTGGTGTAATCTATAAGGCACAAGTTCAGATCTGTCTCCACCTTTCTATTAATGTTCTTGTAATATATATATATATATATATATATATATATATATATATATATATATATATATATATATATATATATATATATATATATATATATATATATATATATATATATATATATATATATATATATATATATATATATATATATATATATATATATATATATATATATATATATATATATATATATATATATATATATATATCACTTTTTTTAAATTGTATTTCTCGCTTTTCTCATAATTCATAATAATATTTTGGTCACATTCCACGGCTCCGGGTTTCTTTGGCAATGCTATAAATATGGATATTAGCACATCATCAGGTATTTGACCACTGTTGTAGATGTCATTTAAGAGTTTTGTTATCACTTCTACTCCAAAGTCTCCCAAAGCTTCCATTTCATCTTCAGTTATATTATCTGGTCCAGGAGCTTTGCCTTTCTTCATGTGATGCATAGCATCCTCTGCCTCTGCCACAAGTATTGGAGGTCCTTCACAACTGCCCTGGTCCTTCAAATCTGGTCTTTCATCATCATACAGCTCCTTGGTGTATTCTGTCCACCTTTCTATCATGTTCTGATGACCCATTAACAATGATCTTTCTTTTAATTTCAAACCGGCAATGACTGTGTCCTTCTGCCTGTTAACTCATTTTTTTGCTTGTACATAGATTTTTGTCTCTTTTCTGATCTGCACTTCAATCTAGCACTAGTAGCAGTAAGAAATCATTTTCCTTAGTCAAATTATGTGGAAGGATTATAGTTTCGACATTTCCTTCTCTGTTACTGTTACTCTCCAGCATTCCGCACCATAGAGAAGCACAGAAAGTACACAGCTCTCATACAGTCTTAATTTGGTGTTTGTGCTGTACTTGAAAGACTTCCAGATGTTATTGAGACTAGCGAAGGCTATTCTCACTTTATTCATTCTGTTGTTAATGTCCTTGCTTGTTCAGCCATCTGGTATTACTATGCATCTGAGGTAAGTAAATGTGTCTGTCTGTTCTAACTTCTGGTTCCTTATTGTTATTGGTTCAGTGTTGCCAACATTGAGTGTCATGACCTCTGTCTTTTTCAGACTGAGTTTCAGATCAACCTGCTGGCTATACTTATTCAGTCTATAGGTCTTGAGAGGGCAGCAAAGAAAAGAACACTGCATCCTATCGTGCATGTCATAGGTGTTGATTATGGAAGGGTTGGCTACTTCATCGTGTAAAAACGTTAAACAAAAAAAAAAAAAACACTTCAAAAACAACATGGTTAAGTAACGAGAGTAAAAAAATGTAGGTAAAGTATCCTGTTACACGCCCATTGAGGCATATGAGAATACCTTCCACATATCCTGCCCACTGCTTTGACAGCACTGGCCTTTTGATATAATTATTTGTTCCTCCAACTCTTTGTCTTGTCTCCACTGCTGCCAAGATATATGTATGATTCTACATGCTGCAAGGATGCAATTTCCAGTGCTACCTGGCTATTGCATCCATTTTCCTTCCCTATGATGCATATTATCAGCTATCTAGGCGAGACTATGTCACCATTTTTCGGCCCATGCACTGGACACAACAGATTGAGATACCATCTATACCACAAGTACAGAATAGGTGCAACAGATCTGTCGCACCAGCCCAATGACAGCCAAACACCTTCTGAAGTCCTGCCCAACATACATCAATGGAGTAGCATATGGCAACAACCTACTTCAGTCCCCAAAGACTGTTTGGAGATGTCATGAGCCTTGAGCTGACTACAGCCTTATTCGAATCATTAATGTGGAAGTCTGAAGACAAACGAGGACGTCCCTCCATTAAGCACCCTCATTCTGCCCCCCCCCCCCCATCTATCTTGCCCCACACAAATTTTGCAGACATACTGGTACAGTGTTTGTTAACTAAAATGTGATGAGTAAACAACATACACATATGGAGCTCAAAAGAAATCAAGTCAGACCCAAAAATCAAAATCTTCAAATTGAAATGTCAAGTCAGTCCTATTGTATGGCTCTGAAACATGAACAACAAAAACAACAACCAAAAAGCTACAGACTTTCATAAATGGGTACTTGCGTACATTAGAAGGATTGAAGTGGTATAAGATTACTAATGTGGAACTGATAAAAACCAGACTAGTGCCAGTGGAACAAGAGATAAGATGACACTGGAGATGGATAGGACACACACTGAGATGAAATCTTTTGACAACATTATCAGGCAGTCCCTGTTCTGTAATCCCTAAGGTGAGAGAGGGAGACCTAGGAACTCATGAAAAAGACACGAATGACATAAAATTAAAACATCCCATACAAGTCTACTGCAGCTATCAATTCTCAAAATACGTGGCAACATTAATAATACAGTTTATTAGTATACACCAAATCACTGAAATAATTTAGTTAATATAAATGTTCACAATTAACAAAAACTAATAAATGACACAAACTTTGGTCATACACAAATTCAAAATTAAAAAAAAAAAATGAACAGCAACAAAGTATAAAGCATCAACCAATAACTGCAGGAACATACAGCAGAACACCGCACACAGCAGTACACCAAAAATACCTACATTATTACCAAGGCCAAGTGGAGAGTTCAACACCATTTATTGACATAAACACAGCTCCATAGATCAACATTTGAAAGTCATTACAGTACATGGCATAATATGTATCATCACGTAAAGTTCTGTAGCGTCAGTAGCTAGTAAACTGTCCCTGATAGCCTTTCCTCATATTTATTTAGTTAGTTCAAAGAAATACATACTTTCGTTCACATGCATCTCTAGTACCCCTAACACAAAATCTTGAAGTACAGAAATTGGTATCAGGTAGGAATTAATCCAAACATCATAAACCTCAGCAGCTCAAAATACATGTCCACCGGCCATTAAACACACATCGCTCTCTCGTTATCTCTAAACCAGTCACCTGTCTCTCGAGACCCAGCCAAGCATGATGGCTTAACATAGCTCACAGGTCTTTCCCAGTGACCCGTGTACAAATAAACAAACATAGAGCTGTCACTGAACTACGCTATAACCTGTTATGAATTTTAATCATAACAGTACCCCCCCCCCCCCCCCCCAGGTAAATAAGGACCCCTTAGGTTGTTCACTGAAGGCCAAGGACCCATTAGAATGACCAGCTGAAGGCCACTGACCCCTTAGATCGTCCAGCTGAAGGCCACTGACCCCTTAGATTGTCCACTGACCCCTTAGATTGTCCACTGAAGGCCAAGGACTCCTTAGAAAGAATGTACATAAACACAGTTACATTTTTTGCATACCAGTAATGCATTGGCTAACCATTACCATAAATAATTGTTTGAATGTACACAGCCATCCCATGTACACACCCATCATATGTACACACCCATCATATGTACACACCCATACCATGTACACACCCATCTCATGTACACATGTGTAATAATGAAAGGAAGAAATGAGATCAAAATCAAATTAACAAGTTTTAAAACATAAGGTAAAAGTAGACCCATAGCAGATACTGCTGTAGGGGAGTGGAGTGTTAGAGACTTCACCATACTAGGTCCAGCTTTGAATTTAGCTGACCAGTTCCCGTCCCTGCTGCCTTTGCCTTCTGTAAATCAAGAGCACATTATGGTGCTCATTTACAGCTGGGTAGATAAGCATGATGATACTGGTTTAGAACACTGTACCTTTGCAGCTGGGAAGAGTTGAGTGTTGAGGAAGACAGTGCCGTAAGTGGGAAGTTAACATCTATCGATAGACAGAAAAGAGTATTAGAGTGCACCATCAAGACAAGAGACAGAAGATGGAGATATATTTTATGCTAAGATGGCAGTTAATAGATCAAATCGGATACCTTCAAGGAAAAAAATGACACACACTTCTGCATATTATGAAATAGATTATTTGTTTCATCTGCTTAAAATGTAAAAAAGAAAAAAAACATTACTTAAAATAAACATTTTAAAATAACGGACAAACTACAGCCTGAGAGTACTTTGAAATTCAACTGAGTCTTAATACTGTGTTGTGTCTTTCAGGTCTCAGTTAATTAGTCTAGAAATGAGAAATTTAATTTTATATTACAGTTTGTGAAAGGAAATACATCATGGGTTGACAATGTACAGACCTACTAGTTAATAAAGAAACACTTGGTACAAAGGCACACATTCTAGTGAGAACTGTGATCAGCAGATGTAGTATCCATGTTGCATGAATTCACTTGGAAATGAAAACAGCTCACAATATACTGACAGTTAAAAATGAGACATGAGATAAATTGATGGAGTTTTTCTAAAACAAACACATACAGCCCCAACTGAGTAGCACTCAAGTGCCCTTCATTCTTAACAGATTTTGATCAAGTCTGAAACTGGAGAGTTTTTTTCTGCCTCAATGTTAAATACAAAACATATAAAAATTAGCCCAGCAATTCTTAAGTTGTATTTTGTGATATATATTGGAATGTATTTGCAATTTCGAAAGCTGTAAGAATAGAGATGACAAAATTATTTCTTAGTTAAACACTAGCTTTTTTTGTCTGTATCATAGTGTCCCACCACCATCACATTATCTTTGATAATTTGATGTTCAGCACCATGTTAACAAACAGATACATATTAGCCCCATATAACATAGAATCTCAGCTGTAGTCGTTGAATTGTTCTTTTGCAATACACACATACATATATATAGTATTTTATCAGTGCCACTGTTACACTCATCAGTAGCTCCTATCTTTAATTTTTGTTGAGGTGGTAATATGTACCATTTTGTGTGTGTACACATGTATATGTATTTATTTATTTTTAGAGAGATAGACAGAAGGAGCGAAACCAAACTAAAAAACACTTTGAGATGGGAACTGGAGTCAGACATGAAAGAGTTATGGTAAGACATTTAACAGATGATACAGGAAGTAAAGACTTGACATACATTTGTTAAGGCCCCAGTGCTCCTTAGGGAACTGAAAAATAATTCATTCATAACACTCCACTCCCAAAGGAGCATAGGCCTTCAACAAACACCTGTCAAGTCCTCCTGTCACATGCCATCATCTCAATTTCTTTACACATTATCCTCATCATTTTCACCTGTGTTTCCTGCTCTCTTCTCCATGTGCTTCTTGGTCTACATCTGCCTCTCTTGCCCTGGGGGTTCCAGAACAAGGACTGCCTTGTAATGCTACCAACACGTTTCCTCAGTTTGTGTCCTATCCATCACCATCGTCTTCTCCTCAGCTCTTGTTCAACTGGAACTTGTCTGGTTCTTGTCATCAGTTCCATGTTGGTAACTGTCACAGAACATTTTCATGAGTATGAAGATGATAGTGTTTGGTGTGAAGGGTCACTGAACTGTTGTTAACACTTGTTTAAGTGTAACTCAGCTATTGAGTTCATGTCTGACTTTATGTCAACATGGTGTGACTTGTACATGCATGGTAGAAAGCATGAGTGAATACAAGTCTGGTGTGACTGGGGGATTCTGTGTTTGACAGCCGAGCTAAGCGCTTGATTCTGTGATTTGGAAGCCGGGCTGTAAGCTCGTATTTTGTGACTGAAAGGATCCATAGTTGTGATTATGATATTTATGCTGTGATAGATTCTATCCACTTATTTATTAATGGCGATGTGTTTCTCGTCTGGAGACGCTCCTGTTGGAGCCATATAAGTATGTTCATGGAGAAAATTATAAGGTGACGTTTTTCCACCTTGAAGCTACAGAGGAGTAAGGCGACGTGTTTCCCGCCTTGTAGCTGGAATAGATAAAGTACAGGCGAAGTGTATTTTCCCGCCTGAGAGGATTCTTGGAATCTATATGGCGATGTTCATGCCGCCCATCACAAATGATATGTGATATACACCTGGATGGTGTTGTATTAGTGCGAGGGTGTTTGTTCCGCACATAAAGTTGTTTGAAGAAGTTGTGCGAAGAGTATATACCGCACCAAGGGACATTCTGTACATTGTTATTGTGTAGTCGGAGAGACTGTGTATGAATACTGTAGTTCGTTATGCCTTACAGGCAGTGTTAACTCAAGTAGTTGGTTCAGTATGTTGACTAGATGTGTGATATCCAGGACATGTATGTGAACGTTCTATTAAATGTCAGGGAACTGTAACCAGTGGCATTTGGTTGATTTCTGCGAGCCAGTGTTTATCACCATCTTCATCTACACCCACGCCACACCCCACTATAATAATATTGTTCCTCACAAGTGGGGACTTTCATCAACGTATATCTAAACAGTCATTCTGACAGCTGGGGGATTTACATTAATCGTCAAAACCCACCCTGACAGTAACCTTGTCATACCATTTTAATCCTTCTATTCTATGCAAGCACCCATTAATGAAAGTCTGTAGCTTTTTGGTTGGTGTCTGTGTTGTTCTTCATGTTTCAGAGCCATATAATGGTACTGACTTCACATCTGAGTTAAAGATTCTTATTTTCGTGTTGGATTTGATTTCTCTTGATCTCCATATATTTCCCAATGCAATGAAAGCTCCTCTTGCTTTTTGTATTCTTATTTTGATATCACTGTCTGTCCCTCCAACTTTGTCTATAATTCTGCCAAGATATGTGTACGATTCCACATCTTGTAGTGGTGTTATTTTAAGTTCAACCCTGTTATTGCTTCCTGCATTTATTCTCATTATTTTTGTCTTTTCCCTATGTATTATCAGACCCAATTGCTGTGATCTCTCATCAAGTGTTTTCCACTTGTCCTGTTTCTGATTACGGTTATGGGACAGAAGAGCCAAGTCATCAGTAAAATCCAGATCATCCAACTGCTTTGTCAGAGTCCACTGGATTCCATTTCTGTTGTAGCACTCATAAAATATTTATAGCACTTTTCTTTTTAACTCTTTCATTCCAGAGTTATTTTGCACGCTGTGCCAGACTTTTTTTGTGGGCAGAATTTTATAGAGTGAAGTGTTCATCTTTCAGTCTAAATTTGTTTGTGAATTTTCCTTTGAACATGTACTTATTATATACCAAACTGTAGGGAAATGGATAGAGAATTCAAATATATAATGTCTGTGGTAGTATTAACACAAGTATGTTCGGTATAATTTAATCATTTTGCATGTAAAATTGAAAAAACGCTAAAAAGTTGACTGTAGAATACGATCTTACCAAAGACAAATTACTGTCGTAGACAATAAAACTTTCTTTTTAGTCTTCAAACGTCAAGTTAATCCATATACAAAGTAAAAAAAAACATGCTTATGGCCAAAATTAGTAGATTTAGTGTTATTCGCACCAGTTTGTCCGTGGTTCTTTGTAAGAAAAAAATAAATTATGCAATCGTGCATTACGTAATTTTCAAACAAATAAATAAGAATAACGTCATATAAATACTTTTTTTACTCTTGTTTAATGTTTTAATAGTATCCCTAGCTTCATCTTCTACCAAGAACTAGTGATTAGATGTTACGGTAGGTCTAGTTTTGTTGCTTTTTGATCGGCCAGAATATGACTACGCCCACTCATCAACTAAATCTAGTGTGTCTAGCTTTTCTGCATATATTCCGTATTTTGACAACAAACTGTGACTACCAAACAATCATCATCAATGTCAGCAATGTTTCAAAGTAGTTTGACACAATTATTTGCTTAGGAGACTTAGAAAATGTAAATATAAAGCGTGACATATTTCTCTAGCAAAAACAACGAAAAACGTAAACACGCGAATCTTTACAAAAATTGTGATAATAACATCAAAACACGCACATGTGCTGATTAACTAAAGTCAAATTAGTTGTTTAAATAGTAGCGGAAGTCATTCTACGAGTTTTAATATATGAACTGCATTAAGCGGACGATTTTTAGGGTTTATTCGTGATAAATTAAAAACCACGCTCTGAGCGTTGCTGGGGTACGGCGTGTTGAATTTTGCAACGCTCAGAGTGTTGCTGTGGAGTCAAAGAGTTAAGGGCACAATTTGAGCATCCATAGAAAACACTGCATCAGAAACATCATAATTACATGGCTTCTTTTCTGTATGTCTGAATATGTTCTTAGCTAACAGGCAGAGGCCACACTTTACAAACAACATCACATTTATAAGACCTCTCTTAAGTATATCACAAAATATAGCACCACAAAGATTACATTTATCTTGATGAGATGCATGGAGGCATATCTGGAGTCATCTTTAACTGACCACCAGCTATACACAATGCTGCAGTATACATATGTGGAAGTGAACCTTTGTGAGGCTAATTACAATGACACTTGAAATCATCCACACACTTCCATGGATTCCCTCTGTGGTGAAACGTGTTGAGAACTTAGCATTGCACACAAAGCTTTGATTCCCAGACGTGATTCTTTAGCTTTGACATGGTTGACTGCATGTAGGAGGATCTCACTATAGACCCACTGATAAGCAGGGAAACTGAGAAATGGCTCTGTGCAAGATGTGACATTTCCTTGGGAGTGCCCAGAACCAGAGCACAGTATTTTAACTCTACATAGTTGGACAGCCCTCTTGGATGGCAGGGAATGAACAGTATGCCACATACTTCTTACTCCTAGCTTGGGACCCCTATGTGATGATCCTTTAAATGCAAGCTAAGCTGGAGAAACTGGAGCTCATGACTTTAACTCAACATGTTTTGGAATGGTAGAAAAGCCACAAGAAAAGCCTAGATCTTCAGTGTTACCAAAGAGTGTTGAACTTGTTACTGGCTGCAAAAGAGTGAGAAGCTCAGCAGCCCTATTAAACAACAATAACAAATCTGGTTATGATTTCAATTTACACAACAAAATACTTTTTTCACTACCAGTTTGCAAAATGAAGTCCACAGAAAGTGATCAAGTAATTTAAACCATCAAGATATTTTGTGAAAAGGGGGCTGAAGAATAATGAATAAGTAAACTTGAATTACAAACATCATGCTTACAAATTGTGTAAGGTAAACACATAAATTTTCTCTGATGTACTTCTAGTGTGCAGTTTTAGAATACAGACAAGTTAACTCAACACCCCAAACATTGCACTTACAAATTGTCTCTCATGTATGTTTTGTAAATTGTGTGTTGTTTTAGAATAAAGACTTGAGAAAACCTAACACTACAAACATCACACTTAGAAAGTCCCTCTCATGTATGCCTTTTGTGAAATTTTAGAATACAGACTTGAGAAAACCTAATACATCAAACATCACACTTAGAAATTTTCTCTCAAGTATGTCTTGTGTGCTGTTTTAGAATAAAGACTTGAGAAAACATAATACCTAATACTACTAGCATCACATTTATACATCTCTCCAATGTGTTTCAACATGTGTCTCTTTATTTGAGTAGCCTGAGAAAATGCATCACCACAAAGATCACACCTATATGGATTTTCCCCTGTATGCCTTCTTAGAGTAGTGTATTCAAAAAATCTCAAACTTATAAGGTTTCTGTGTCCTTTTGTGTCTCTTTACTTACTTACTTAGTCATTCCCCTTCACCGTGAGGTGTAGATGTTTGGAAGAGAGGGCGCCAGACTATCTTATTGGCTGTCTTCCTCCTGGCTTGGTTCCATTCTAGTCCTCGGTCCTTCAAAGATTGTCTATTGTAGTCTTCCCAGTAGACTCTGGGTCATCCTGGGGGGTCTGGATCCCTGGCTCTTTGTTTCCCATGCTTGTCATGGTAGCTGATCTTCTCCCATTCTGCAGACATGACCAAACCATCTTAGTTGGGACTGTTCTACTTGGGTCTGCAGGGGGTGGGATTTTAGGCCTTGACGTATCGTCTGGTTGCGGACCATGTCTCTTCTTGTTACTTCAACCACCTTCCTCCAATACCTTACTTCTGAGGTTTGGATCTGGCTTTTGTGGGTTGTAGTCATTGCCCATGACTCACATCAATTTGTCAAGACTGGGACATAGGTGGAGCGGTATACAGCCATCTTCGTTTTCTTACCAACCTCTTTCTTGCTGAGGAATCCTCGATTTATGGCCTGAAAAAGTCTCCCAGCTGCTGCTTTTTGAGTGGCCAACTCTTCATTGATGCCTCCCTGTCGGTCTGTAATAACTTCGGTGTATTCAAAATGATCGACCTGCTCCAGGACCTGTTCTCCCTGCTTAATCTGATGCCTTCTTTCTTCTTGTGATATCACCATGGATTTTGTTTTAGAGCTGCTTATGACCATCCCTGCCTTCTCCAGCTCTTCATTCCAGACTTGCAGGTTGGAATGAAGATGTGCCTCTGATTTAGCAATCAAGGCAACATTATCAGCAAATGCCAGCTCTGAAATACAGACCTGTCTCATCTTCCAGTACCCCACTGAATAATTTCCTGCCTTCTCCTTACATGCCTTGATGACATCATCCACGAGGAATATTAAAAGATATGGTGACAGAATATCACCTTGTCTTACACTAGTGATGGTCCTGAACTCTTCTGATTTTTGGTTTGCTGTCCTCACATAATTTCTGCAAGACTTGTAGAAGCTCTGAATAGCATGAATCAAAGGTGATAGAATGTTCTTCCTTGCCAAACCGTCCCAAAGTTTGCTCCAATGGGACCCTGTCAGATGCCTTTTCCAGATCTATGAAACAAAGATGGATCTCACTAGTACTAAGTGCCTTTTTACTCAGCTATCTGAGTGTGAAGATTAGGTCTTGAGTACTTGGGTTTGCTCGGAATCCGCACTGGACCTAATCCAACTGTGGCTCAGCTAGGCATCTGATTCTCTGCTCTAGGATTCTAGAGCAGATTTTACCAGGGACACTGAGAAGGGATATGCCTCTATGGTTTCCACATTGTTGATTGTAACCATTTTTGAAAATCGGTGTTATGATTGCAATCTCTCAATCCTTTGGCATGGTCTTGTTGCACCACGCTGCCTGTAGGACCCTTAAGAGTAATAGGTTGCCTGATGCTCCCATGTACTTAACCATTTCTGGTCTTATACCATCATGCCCTGCTGCTTTGCCCATCTTGATTTTCTCTAGTGTTGCCTTCAGTTCTTCCATCTTCATGTCTTCACCAACATTGGTTTCTCTTCTGTCCTAGTGGTTATCGTTTCTGATGCTTGACATTGCTCACCACCAAGGAGTTCTGAGAAATATTCTTTCCATCTTTCCATTACTTCCTTCGGGGCAGTAAGCAATTTGCCTTGCTTGTCCTTTAAAAATTTGAGAGGGCATTGTTTTTCCTTCCTCTTGTTCTTTAGGGTCTTATAGAACAATTTCTGGTTTTCTTGTGCATCTTTTTCTAGCTTTTCTCCAAATTCTTCCCAGGATGGCTTCTGTTTTGCTGCTAGCACTTTGTTCTTCGCTACTGTTCTGAGTATCACATATTTTCTATATTTCTCTATATGTCCTGCTGTGTTTTTAGCTCCTAAGTAATGCGTTTCTACCTTTTTCTTCTCTCTTATTTTCTCTTTGACTTCCTCTGTCAACCAAGGTGTCCTCTTTCTCCTGTTTTCAAGTCAGACCACCATATGCTTCTGCAGCAGCTGTCTTTATGGTGTCTTTGAATTTAAGCCAGAGGGTTTCCAAGTCATCAGGTTGTTCTTCTGTGTTTCTCACCACTGTAGCAATAAGCCCCTGACATATGGTCCTAATTTATGGCTCACTCAGCTTGTAGGTCTTAATGCTCATTTCTCCCATTCATTTGCTTAGTTTCTTGCGTGATGTTGGACAGTTCCTAGGCTGAGCAACTCTTTCAGTTGTTCTTTTGACTGTAAGCAGGTAGTGATCACTTCCAATCTCTGGCCCCCTCCAGACTCTAGCATTCTGGACATGAATGAGCTCCTCCTAAATTGCATAGTCGATCACTGACTTCTCATTCCTTGTTGGTTCACATCTAGTGTATGCATGTATGCGCATATGGGGGAACTTTGTGTTTGTAATGATCAGATTCTGCTCACTGTAGAATCTAAGGAGTTGCTTTCCATTGTCATTGAGAGTATCTTCTCCACATCTTCCGATAACTCCACCCCATCTAGCATGGTCATTTCAAACTCTGGCATTGAAATCTCTGAGCATGATAATTTCATCTAGGCAGTTGTCCACTGACCTTTGAAGCAGCTCGAAGAATTCCTCCTTGATCTCTGCTCTCTCATCCTCATTTAGAGCATACACTATGACTAGGTTGACTGTGGTTTCTCATTCTTTTAGTTTTACAATCATAATGCGCTCCGAGACAAAGTGTCATCCCTTGATACTATCTTTTTCGTTCTTTGCTACAATGCAAACCAATGCCCCCTTTAGCTCTTTCAGATGTATGTACACCACTGTAGAGCAATGTGTTGCCATCAAGATCCATGACTCCTTCTCCTTTTTTCTTTGTCTCCATTATAGCCAGGATTTCTAGTTTTGCTTTCCTCATCACTTCCGCCAGCTCCTCTTCTTTCTCATTTATACTTCTTGTGTTCCAATTTCCATAAGTCATAGTCCGTAGTCCATTCCAGTTCATCGCCTTTAAAATCAGTCCAGTTTTCTCTCTTGTAGTTCGCGTAATCGTGGTTTAAAGCAAACAGGTGATTGGCCTGTTGTGCATTTGCACGGTGGAGGGGCTGCCTCCTTACGGATTCCGTGCAGGCCACCCTTCTCCTTTTTTTAGCCTGGCTTGGGACAGGCCTAGGCTGTGTCTCTTTAAAGCTGCACTATGAGAAAATTCTGCCCCACAAACATCACACATAAGGTTTCTCTCCTGTGTGTGTCATTTTTGTGACTCTTTAAATCCCCATTATGAGAAAATTCTGCATCACAAACATTACACTTATAAGGTTTATCTCATGTGTGTCATTTTGTGACTCTTTAAAGCACCATTCTCAGAAAAGTCGGCTCCACAAACATCACACTTATAAGGTTTCTCTCCTGTGTGTCTCCTTTTGTGTATCTTTAAATGACCATTTTGAGAAAATTTTGCTCCACAAACGTCACACTTATAAGGTTTCTCTCCTGTGTGTGTCCTTTTGTGTATCTTTAAACTACCATTTTGAGAAAATTCTACTCCACAAACATCACACTTATAAGGTTTCTCTCCTGTGTGTGTCATTTTGTGACTCTTTAAATGACCATTTTGAGAAAATTCTGCTCTACAAACATCACACTTATAAGGTTTCTCTCCTGTGTGTGTCAATTTGTGACTCTTTAAAGTCCCATTCTGATAAAATGTTGCTCCACAAACATCACACTTATAAGGTTTCTCTCCTGTGTGTGTCCTTTTATGCCTCTTTAAAACCCAATTCTCTGAAAATTCTGCTCCACAAACATCACACTTATAAGGTTTCTCTCCTGTGTGTGTCAATTTGTGACTCTTTAAAGTCCCATTCTGATAAAATGTTGCTCCACAAACATCACACTTATAAGGTTTCTCTCCTGTGTGTGTCTTTTTATGCCTCTTTAAAACCCAATTCTCTGAAAATTCTGCTCCACAAACATCACAGTAAGGTTTCTCTCCTGTGTGTGTCCTTTTGTGACTCTTTAAATGACAATTTTGAGAAAATTCTGCTCCACAAATATCACACTTATAAGGTTTCTCTCCTATGTGTGTCCTTTTATGCCTCTTTAGAACCCAATTCTCTGAAAATTCTGCTACACAAACTTCACACTTATAAGGTTTCTCTCCTGTATGTGTCAATTTGTGCCTCTTTAAATCACTACTACGAGAAAATTCTGCTCCACAAACATCACACTTGTAAGGTTTCTCTCCTGTGTGTGTCATTTTGTGACTCTTTAAATCACTACTACGAGAAAACCCTGCTCCACAACTATCACACATATAAGGTTTCTCTCCTGTGTGTGTCATTTTGTGACTCTTTAAATCACTACTACGAGAAAATCCTGCTCCACAAACATCACACATATAAGGTTTCTCTCCTGTGTGTGTCATTTTGTGTCTCTTTAAATCCCTACTATGAGAAAATCCTGATCCACAAACATCACACTTATAAGGTTTCTCTCCTGTGTGTGTCATTTTGTGTCTCTTTAAATCACTACTACGAGAAAATCCTGCTCCACAAACATCACACTTATAAGGTTTCTCTCCTGTATGTGTCATTTTGTGTTTCTTTAAAGTCCCACTATGAGAAAATTCTGCTCCACAAACATCACACTTATAAGGTTTCTCTCCTGTGTGTGTCAATTTGTGCCTCTTTAAAGTCACATTCAGAGAAAATGTTGCTCCACAAATATCACACATATAAGGTTTCTCTCCTATGTGTGTCCTTTCATGCCTCTTTAAAACCCAATTCTCTGAAAATTCTGCTACACAAACATCATACTTATAAGGTTTCTCTCCCGTGTGTGTCAATTTGTGCCTCTTTAAATCACTACTATGAGAAAATCCTGCTCCACAAACATCACACTTATAAGGTTTCTCTCCTGTGTGTGTCATTTTGTGACTCTTTAAAGTCTCACTATGAGAAAATTCTGCTCCACAAAAATCACACTTGTAAGGTTTCTCTCTCGTGTGTGTCAATTTGTGCCTCTTTAAAGTCCCATTCAGAGAAAATTTTGCTCCACAAACATCACACTTATAAGGTTTCTCTCCTGTGTGTGTCCGTTTGGGACTCGTTAAAGCACAACTAAGAGAAAATTCTGCTCCACAAACATCACATTTATATGGTTTTTCTTCTGTATGTTGACTTTTTTGCCATTTTGAATAAAGTTTTTGTCCTGTAATTTCATCACACATGTAAGATTCTCCTTCTGTATTTGTCACCTTGTGATCACTTTGACAAAATTCTCCTCCACTGACATCATATTTGTAATGTGTCTCACTATTATGCTGCATTATGGGTTTCTTTGGATAATCAGTTCTAGAAAACCTACTAAGACCATCACACTTGTTAGGCAGTTCTTCTTTATGCTGCATTACGTGTGCCTTTAGATAACCAAAATGAGCAGCCCCCATACCAATAAGATCATATTTAGAATGCTTATGTGCTTTTTGTATTCTTTCTTGTTGACATAGACTGGATTTTGTAGCTAATTCTACATTACCAACATTACTTATATAACACTTTTCTCTCATATGTGAAAGTTCATGTTCATTATGGTCACCTTTCTTGCTAACCTGTACTCCACAAACAGGACAGCTGAAAAGTTTCTCTTTTGTACTTATTATTATTTCATCTGATAGTTCACTGCCACACAATTTAAAACCTTCTCTACTTCCACTGTTGAGAGTACAATCATCATAGACTTTTGTTGATTTCCTGCTGCAGTTTTCATTTTGTAAGACTGCAGTATCAATCTCAGGAGTCAGATTCATGTCTACAGTCATTATCTCAGAATCTGTAACATTCGGTGATTGTACCTCTTTTAATCTTGATTCAATGTTATTGTCTGTATTTAGTGTTGCAGATGCCGTACTTACATCAGCTTTCATTTCACTCACAATTTTTTCTGTGAATTCTGGCAACACTTGATTGAATGTGGCATTTTGCACTGGTTCACTCTTTATGAAACTGTTCATAATTTTCAAATCTGGAATGTCAACACTAGAGTATAGGCGGGATCGCTGGCTACAGGAATGGTCACCTAAAATTCATTGAATAAAACATAATAGTAAAAACTTCAGATAATTATGGCAAGCATAACAAATTTTAATTCTGTATGTTTTGTAGCATAACTTAAAGTTGCATAACTTTTAAATCATACCTAATATGACATTAGGTAGGATTTAAAAGTTATGCAACTATAAGGTTATTTAAGAAGTATTTGTTTCTGTCTGATATGTTAATAGTTCATGGTGTATTGCATACTATGAAACTAATAGTATACATTTAATCATTTTAAACGGTGTTGCAAAATGTTTTTTTTTAATGCGGTCGCTAATAACATATATTCATTAATATTTTTATCGTTTGATTACTTCCCATGGATGTGAGAAATGAGTAATAACAATTTATTTCTGAATTACTTCCCTTTAAACAGTCCTGAAATGATTACAAATATTATATTTTTAACAATTATTTTTTTCTGTCATAACTAAAACTTTTTTGCAAGAAAAGAACCTCATGACATTACCTGATAGATCTGTGGAGTAACAGTACTGTTTCAGTAAAATTCAAACTTTGTTTTTGATAAAATGAGTTTTGCTCAATTTCATTGATGCCTGCAATTGTATACCTAGACACTATATAACTGCAACTATTTCTAAAGCTTTTAAGATTTCCACTAATTCTGCTGTAAAGATGGATGTATTACCTGTTACTTTATATCTTTTGTAAATTTTAAATTTTTGTGTTGCTATTTCCATTCCAAAATGTCCATCTTAATTATATGCAATGCTGGGTCCTCACTAAGTTTCACCACAGGGGGAATACCTGAAAGTGTGTGGATGTTTTAAGGAGTCAATGTTATTTGCCTCACAGACAGAGGTTCACTTCCACATTTGTATGTATATTATAGTATTGTGCATAACTGGTGGTCATATAATAATGACACCAGGTATGCTTCCATGCAGGCGGGTGTTCAGATAAAAGGGCATGAACCAGTAATTTCACTATATAGCGTGCTTGGGCATAAATTACTACTGAGACATTATCAAGGAAGATTGTGTTCAAATGTACATGTATCTAAGGTATGAATTATAGAAAGAAAAACTGGCAAGCCATTATGCTTATATTTCTACAATTTTTTTTGTACAACGTGCATGAGTACATATTACTACTACACAGTAACACTGTATTCACATTGTAGATATATCTAAAGTAGACATGTCATAGAGCATGGACATAACTGAGTTTTATGTGCAGCATTCTTCAAATATGAATTATTGAAAACTCATGAATGGAATCAGGAGACACCATGAATATCTGTTTGGAGTGTGGTTCACAGTGCAGACAGACCATGCTCCATTGGCATTTCTCTGAGCCAATAAGGAATTTAACACAAAGATTATGCACTGGGCTTTGCTGCTAAGCGTGTACTCATTTAAAGTACAATATATACCAGGAAAAGAAAATGTAGGAGAGGATTTTATGAGTTGAAATTGGAGCATGGAGGAGGAGGATGAAATTGAAGATAGCAATCACTCGAAAAATATGGATAACAGTAGCTCTATTTCCATAAATGAGACATGAAAGGGTTTCATATCTTCAAGCCCGAACGAACTGTGATGGATATATGTAAATATAGCCTCAGTAATCTGGCCACCTTTTCTTCCTCATTTAGTGTTTACATTTTGCGAAGGCAAAACCATGCAATTCACTGTCTATTGACTCACTTTTGAAGCTACGCCTACTTTTCCTGCTTACTTGCACTCCTTCTTCTTCTTCTTTGATCCTTAGCTGCCGACCGTCAAAGCAGTCAGTGGCCATTACACCTGGTGGCATCTTGTAGGGCAACAACAAATTGACTCCACTTTGCTCTGTTGGCGGCCATCCTTTGTACAGTGCCCCAACTCTGGTTCATTCTTTGCATCTCAGCCTCCACAGTCCTCCACCAAGTTGTATTTGGTTGGCCTCTCTTTTGTTTTCCTTCAGGGGTCTATAGCATAGCTGTTCTTGTGATGGCATTGGGGTCTCTTCTGAGGACATGGCCAACCCAGCTCCAGCGTCTACCAGCTATGATGGTGTGCATGTCCTCTTGCTTGCTCCAGTAAGCAGATCTTGGTTGGGGATGGTATTCGGCCAAAAGATTCGGAGAATTTTTCTTAGGCATGTTGTGTGAAAAGAGGACAATTTTGACATTTCCTTCTCTGTAACTCTCCAGCTCTCTGTGCCATAGAGAAGCACAGAAAGCACACAGCTGTGATATAATCCTAATTTTGTGCTTGTGCTGTACTGAGAGGACTTCCAGATGTTGTTTAGACTAAAAAAGGCTGTTCTTGCATTGTTCATTCTGTTGTTGATGTCTTTGCTTGTTCCACCATCTGGTGTTATTATACATCCTAAGTATGTGAAGGCATCTGTCTGTTCCAGTTGCTGATTCCTTACTGATATGGGCTCAGAGTTTCTCACATTGAGCATCATGACCTCTGTCTTCTTTTGGTTGATGTTCAAGCCCAACTGCTGGCTATACTTATTAGTATAGCCAGTTACATGCATTAATGAGCATTTACAAAATTTCACACCCGACAGTCTTAACAAGAGGGGAGCGAACATGGGTGTTTACCTGAGTTCTCACGCGAGCTGAGATGTCAATCATCGGATAGTGACAGAAAGCACGGGGGAGGAACAGATCAGACGTCGGTAGCAAATGCAAGGGCAATAATAATACTTACCAACCACGTTTGATGTCCGTGATTACCTCTACACCTCACGGTAGAAGGGGAACGACTAAGTAAGTAAGTAAGATTTCCGGGGACTTAAGTATTTGATCTATGGCAGAGGGAGGAAATCAAAGAAGGCCTGTTCACATGGCCCATGTCTTTTTTATGTCGTTTTGGCATCGCGAGCGAGCACACAGGAAAATCCTTTATCTCTGTAGACAAGCTCATTGATTTCCCCTGTTAGGCTGAAGGCGTGAATTGTCGCACCCTTTAGAGATATTGCAGAAAATCTGTATAAATACTGCGTCCTCTCCAAGCCAGTTATCAAGTCACTCAGAAATTATGGATAATCTAGTTCATTATTCTAGAGTCCTTGTAAAAGTGTATTATTAGCATTTCAGTGTGAACTAGAGCAACTGCACAACAACGTGGAAACATCTCGAAAGCAGGCAGAGACCAGTCCGTGCCAAGAACACCACAATAACTACCAGAAATCTAAGACCAAATTCCAAAGGGCCAAGTTGCAGGCCAGGCAGAGAAGCTGGAAGCAGAAAACAGAGTCCTTGAACTTCAAAGAAGATACAAGCAAACTGTGGAAGCTGGTAAAACAACTTAATGATGAGGGTACAGGGAGAAACTCAAAGATTGCATTGTACAAAGATGGAAAAATCCTCATGGGAAAACAGGCAGCTGATCCCTTTGCAGACTCCTTTGCTAAAGACAACAAAATCGAAGTAAGCCCAGAGAAGCAACAGGAGACTCATGAGAAACAACAATACGCAGGACAAGATGGAACCATACCTGAAGTTATGGAGGCACCAATCACATTCAGAGAACTGGAGCTTGAAATATCCAAATTGAAAATGAGAACGTCGCCAGGAGTTGATGGAGTGTCCAATGAAATGATTAAGAACTTGGGAACCGCAGCAAAATTAAAGCTGCTGCAGATCTTCAATATCTGTTGGAACTCAGGCAGAGTTCCACAGACCTGGAGGGAAGCAATCATGATACCACTCCTAAAACCAGAAAAAGACAGTTCCACTGCTTCCAGCTACAGACCAATCAGCCTTACAAGCTGTCTCTGAAAAACAATGGAATGTATCATCAACCTCAGGCCACAGTGGTACCTTGAAAGTGAAAACCTTCTTGTACCACAGCAGGCAGGCTTTAGGCAGTATTACTCTACTGAAGATCAGGCAACTTACCTTTCTCAAGAAATTGAGGATTCGTTCCAAGGTAAGAAACTGGTACTAGCAGCATGGATAGATCTAAGGAAAGCATTTGACAAGGTTTGGAAAGAAGGGCTTCCAAAGAAACTGAGAAACTGTAGAGTGAATGGTAGAATGTACAAATGGGTGAAAGCATACTTGCATAACAGAAGAGCCTGAGTACAACTAGATGGTCTCAAGAGTAAGAAAATTATACTATGTCATGGCGTCCCTTAGGAAGGGGTTCTGTCCCCCACACTTTTCCTAGTCTACATCAACAACCTGGTTGCTGAATTACCACATGGAATGAAAGTGGCAATGTACTCTGATGACCTGATAATATGGTGCACAGATGAGCATGCAACAGTGGCCACCAAACTGCTACAAAGAGTTAAAGATGCCTTAACCTCGTGGGCAAATAGATGGTGTGTCAGTATCAGCAGAGACAAGTGCAGCACTATGCTCTTCAATCTTTCTCCCAAACAAAAATCTGGTGTCATCAAGATAAATAAGGAGCTTCTGAGAGAAGGTAAACAACCTACCTATCTTAGAGTTACATTTGATGATAGGCTGACATGGAAGCAGCAAATCAACAAGGCAGCAACAAAGGCCAGGAGGAAGTTAGCAATCCTGAGAAAACTAAGTGGAACCACATGGGGAGCCAGTGGGAAAATACTTAGTAAAGTTTACCAGCAGGGCATATGACCATACCTGGAATATGGGTCAGCTGTGTGGTGTCTAGAATCAAACACCACATTACAAGAGCTAGATAAGGTGCAAAACCAGGCGCTTAGGGTCATCATGGAGGCAATGAAATCAACGCCTATAGTAGAGATGGAGAAAATGGGGAGGATACAAGCACTGCAAGAATGCAGAGACACAAAAGTGCTAACACAGGCAGAAAAGTTCCTCTGTATGCCAAGCCATCCAATGAAGGACAGATTCCAAAACCTAGCAATGGGGCGATTGAAAAGAAGCAGCTTCATCCACCAGGCCAAACGATTTCATAGACAAACCTCAGACCTGCCTGAAGTTGACAGCCCCCCTAAAGTCTGTGCCAGAACAAACCCTTGGAGAGAAGAGCCTGGACTACCAATACACATCCAGACAAAAGTGAAAGGAATATTCGACAGGGATGAACAGAACAGCATGCAACATAGGTCAGTCACTCTCAGTTTCCTGGATGATGAATACCCACAGGACCTCAGGGTCCGAGTATACACGGATGGGTCAGCACAGAATGCAGTCAAGAATGGAGGAGCAGGAGTGTACATAGAGTACCCTAACAACACTAGGGATATGGTCAGAGTACTAACGAGGAAATTCTGTAACAACTATGATGCAGAAATCCAAGCAATCAAGGTGGCAACTGAGAAACTGTTGAACACCAATCTCGGTCCACAGCCTGTGGTATTCCTGACAGATGCAAGATCAGCACTCCAAGCACTTCAGTCCAGAACATTGCTAGGTATACAAGCCCTACTTTCTGAACTGTGCAACCAGCGCAGGGTCACCATGCAATGGATACTGCCTCATTGTGGAATACCAGGAAACGAGAGAGCGGACCGACTGGCTAAAGAAGGTGCTGCAGATGAACAACCAGATGTAACAGTTACGTACCATCAGAAGAAAAAGATGATCAAATCAATCAGAAAGCAACCAATACCAACGCAGGATGACTACCAAGCTATGAACAGATCAGAACAAATTGTCATTTTGTGCCTCAGAACAGGACACAACCAACTCTGCAGCCACATGTATACAAAATTCAGGATTGGCAATTCAGCCATATGTACAGGAACCCCAGACTGCAGAGCACATACTTCAAGATTTTCCCAAATATGATGTATTGAGGCAAACCCACTGGCCCAGAGAAACAACACTTGAAGCAAAACTGTATGAAACTCTGTATGAACTAGAAAAGACAGTGAAGTTTATACAAGAAACAACATTGCAGATATAGACAATATATTTCAAGCAAACGAAAGAAGAAGAAGAAGCATTTCGTGGAGATTGTTTCATTTCTGATTGCAGTAATAGAAATTAGCATTTACATTATTTAATGTGTTAAGTTTATCATTACAATTCACTGGGATTTTCTAGGTACTAAGACTAGCATATTAAATAACGCATAGCTATTTTTGTTCCAGATGTTTCAGTTGTAATGTAGATTTAATCACCCGCTATCACCCAGAAAGAGATGTTTAAATTGACTAATAAATACACTAGGCAACTGATAATTGATGGAATACAATTCACTTCTGATTCAATATGTGTAGTTATATACGTGACTAGTGTAATATCATGTGGTGACATAAATAGCTAGTAATGACAAGCGATATTTGATAAAGTAGTCATAATTAAATTAACACTGATATTGTGCACTGAGTGTTTTACCAGGCGGGAGGGGGAAAGGCTGCATACCTAAAACCCAACCTGTACCAGCTGAGTGAAGCACGATAAGATAGGATAAGACACCATTGTGCCTTTTAATTTAATTAGATGATGGAGAGGATAAGAGATCATACCCTTACGTGTGATAGGATATTGATATTTTGGTAAAATGTTGTGTTTTCTAACTCCGCCAATGCCGGTCCCAAGCCCGGATGAAAAAGGAGGAGGGCGGCCTGCATGGAGGCCGTAAGGAGGCAGCCCCTCCACCATGCAAAGGCACAACAGGCCAATCACCTGTTTGCTTTAAATCATGATTACGCGAACTACAAGAGAGAAAACCGGACTGATTCTAAAGGCGACGAACTGGAACGGACCACGGACTACGACTTATGGAACTTGGAACACAAGAAGTATAAATGGGAAGGAAGAGGAGCTGGTGGAAGAGATGAGGAAAGCAAAACTAGAAATCCTGGCTATAACGGAAACGAAGAAAAAAGGACAAGGAGTCATGGATCTCGATGGCAACACGTTGCTCTACAGTGGTGTACCCATATCTGAAAGGGCTAAAGGGGGCATGGGTTGCATTGTGGCCCAAAATCAAAAAGATAGTATCAAGGGATGGAACTTTGTCTCGGAGCGCATTATGGTTGTAAAACTAAAAGAAGGAGAAACCATAGTCAACCTGGTCATAGTGTATGGGCCAAATGAGGATGAGAGAGCAGAGGTCAAGGAGGAATTCTTCGAGCTGCTTCAAAGGACAGTGGATGACTGCCTAGATGAAGTTATTATGCTCGGAGATTTTAATGCCAGAGTTGGAAATGACCATGCTAGATGGGGTGGAGTTATCGGAAGATATGGAGAAGATACTCTCAATGACAATGGAAAGCGACTCCTTAGATTCTGCAGTGAGCAGAATCTGATCATTACAAACACAAAAATCCCCCATAAGCGCATACATGCATACACTAGATGTGAACCAACCAAGAATGAGAAGTCAGTGATCGACTATGCCATTGTTCGGAGAAGCTCATTCAGATATGTCCGAGATGCAAGAGTCTGGAGGGGGCCAGAGATTGGAAGTGATCACTATCTGCTAACAATCAAACGAACAACTGAAAGAGTTGCTCAGCCTAGGAACTGCCCAACATCACGCAAGAAACCAAGTAAACGAGCAGGAGAAATGAGCATTAGGACCTACAAGCTGAGAGAGCCAGAAATTAAGACCAGATATCAGGGGCTTATTGCTACAGCAGTGAGTAACACAGAAGAACGACCTGATTACTTGGAAACCCTCTGGAATAAATTCAAAGATATCATAAAGACAGCTGCTGCAGAAGCATGCGGTGAAGTCCGACTTGGGAACCAGAGAAAGAGGACACCTTGGTGGACAGAGGAAGTCAAAGAGAAAATAAGAGAGAAGAAAATGGCATGGAAACAATACTTAGGAGCTAAAAACACAACAGGACAAATGGAAAAATATAGAGAATATGTGACACTCAGAACAGAAGCAAAGAACAAAGTGCTAGCAGCAAAACAGAAGTCCTGGGAAGAATTTGGAGAAAAGCTAGAAAAAGATGCACAAGAAAACCAGAAATTGTTCTATAAGACCCTAAAGAACATGAGGAAAGAAAAACAATGCCCTCTCAAATTTATAAAGGACAAGCAAGGCAAATTGCTTACTGCCCCGAAGGAAGTAATGGAAAGATGGAAAGAATATTTCTCAGAACTCCTGGATGGTGAGCATGATGAAGCATCAGAAATGATAACCACTGACACAGAAGAGGAAACCAATGATGGTGAAGATGACATAAAGATGGAAGAACTGAGGGCAGCACTAGAGAAAATCAAGATGGGCAAAGCAGCAGGGCATGATGGTATAACACCAGAAATGGTTAAGTACATGGGAGCATCAGGCGACCTATTACTCTTAAAGGTCCTACAGGCAGCATGGTGCAACAAGACCATACCAAAGGTTTGGGAGATTGCCATCATAACACCAATTTTCAAAAAGGGTGACAATCGACAATGTGGAAACCATAGAGGCATATCCCTTCTCAGTGTCCCTGGTAAAATCTACTCTAGAATCCTAGAGCAGAGACTCCGACGCCTAGCTGAGCCACAATTGGATGAGGTCCAGTGCGGATTCCGAGCAAACCGAAGTACTCAAGACCTAATCTTCACACTCAGACAGCTGAGTGAAAAGGCCCTTGAGTATAAGAGTGAGATCCATCTTTGTTTCATAGATCTGGAAAAGGCATTTGACAGGGTCCCCTGGAGCAAACTTTGGGACTGTTTGGCAAGGAAGAATATTCCAGCACCTCTGATTCATGCTATACAGAGCTTCTACAAGTCTTGCAGAAATTATGTGAGGACAGCAAACCATAAGTCAGAAGAGTTCAGGACCACCACTGGTGTAAGACAAGGTGATATCCTATCACCTTACCTCTTCATACTCCTTATGGACGATGTCATCAAGGCATGTAAGGAGAGAACAAGAAAGTATTCAGTGGGGTACTGGAAAATGAGACAGGTCTATATTTCGGAGCTGGCATTTGCTGATGATGTTGCCCTGATTGCTAAATCAGAGGCACATCTCCAATCCAACCTGCAAGTCTGGAAGGAAGAGCTGGAGAAGAGAGGGATGGTCATAAGCAGCTCTAAAACAAAATCCATGGTGATATCACGAGAAGAAAGAAAACATCAGATTAAGTTGGGAGAACAGGTCCTGGAGCAGGTCGACCACTTTAAATATCTCGGAGCTATTATAGACCGAAAGGGAGGCATCAAAGAAGAGTTGGCCACTCGAAAAGCAGCGGCTGGGAGACTTTTTCAGGCCATAAATCGTGGATTCCTCAGCAAGAAAGAGGTTGGTAAGAAAACGAAGATGGCTGTATACCGCTCCACCTATGTCCCAGTCTTGACATATGGATGCGAGTCGTGGGCAATGACTACAACCCACAAAAGCCAGATCCAAACCTCAGAAATGAGGTATCTGAGGAAAGTGGCTGAAGTAACAAGAAGAGACATGGTCCGCAACCAGACGATCCGTCAAGGCCTAAAATCCCATCCGCTGCAGACCCAAATAGAACAGTCCCAACTAAGATGGTTTGGCCATGTCTGCAGAATGGGAGAAGATCGGCTACCACGACAAGCATGGGAAACAAAGAGCCAGGGATCCAGACCCCCAGGACGACCCAGAGTCCGCTGGGAGGACAACATTAGACAATCTTTGAAGAACCGAGGACTAGAATGGAACCAGGCCAGGAAGAAGACAGCTGATAGAATGGTCTGGCGCTCTCTCTTCCAAACCTCTACACCTCACGGTAGAAGGGGAACGACTAAGTAAGTAAGTAAGTTGTGTTTTCTTCCTAATATAATGCTTCTTGATCAAGTGCCACCAGCTGCCTGCGGTCAACGTATGCACTGTAATTTTGCGCTATTGTGGTCCTTTTGCTGCACTGACTAAATCTACTTCAAAAATTGGCTTATTCGCGGCCTTGCATGTCCCAAGCCCAGTGTAAACAGGACCGGCCTCAGAGAAAAATAACAGTTTAAATGTAAATTTAAGTCAACTGGACATACAAAATACTCAGACTGTTTATTAAATTTTATCAGCCCGCTGAGGCAATATACATAACATTTGTCCCGACTTCTGATAGTCATGTTTCAAAGTGAATTCTATCCACGAGAATGCGCTGTTTCATAATCGGCATTCACCCCAGAGAAAAACTGAAACGATGTATCATCATCATCTTTATTAACAGTTTACCAACCAGATGTTTCCTTTAGCTATTGGAAGTACTGTCTACTGTGAACACTAGATCGCAGTTTATATTTTGCTACATGATTTATCTGATGTGACATTTTCATATCCAATAATCAACCACCAAAGTAGGCGTTCCCCATTAGGAAAATTAATTATTAGTGGAGCAACTGGGGCTCACTTTGGAGAAGAAAACCACAGGATTATGGTACATGTACATTGATGGTTACATTCAAGAGATTGTTACACCAAGTTTAGGTAAGGCGTGATTGATGTGGCCACAAATGACACAGTGAGAGTGAATACTTTCTAGTTACAGAAACTGTACCATCCTTTATTTCTTTGCACATACTGTTATTTTATGGGATAGCTTAACTAGGAACTTTGTTCTTTTCTTTACTGTCTATTTTATACCCTAGTGTTAATCTTTGACCTTTTTGGGTTATTAACTTCTTTTTGGATCTTTTTCTCAACAAGAGGTGAGGGCACTTATTGGGTTATTTTCCTATGTCTGTAAACATGATTATATTGATTTCTAGATGTTTGATGTTGTAAAGTTTAAGTGATAATAAACTAAGCAAAACTTAATTTAGTGTGTTGGTCAGACCTATATCCATTTACCATAGTTTTCATGTTTGTGTCCTGTTGTCGAATAATTGTGTGTGTGTGTGAGTAGTCAACTTATAATTTTATTTATAGGGAGGTTTGACAGATTGTCTTATTACCAAAAGATAGTCATATAGATAGGTTGGACTAGAGACCTCACTTATTCCAGAGACAGATCTTCACCTTAATCTATTCACTCGAGGAATCTATTCTAACACCTTTCTTTCTCTGATAACCCCACTTTCTGCTATATTCAGAAGGGACCAAATATATCTCTATACCTATCTGAATGTTCGACAACTACTCAGAGGATTCTCAACCTCCAAAGAGACAGTTAATTTCCAGTATCCCTATAAATATGCCAGTGATTCTCCTCTGTTCTTTTCTTCCTGTAAAACTTATATTTAACATTTTCTGCAGTTTTTACTTGAGCCAGCCTTCAGTGAGATCATCTTGTGCAGTTTTGGTACTTATTTCTATGTTCACTTATTCTATCAGTCCATCTTCCATTGGAACCGGCCACTATGGGTACAAATCTATGCAGTTTCAGGGGTTTTATAAGAAGGCAAAAGATGAGGACAACTGCTTCAAAAATGACACAGCTTCAGATGTGACTAAGGGCTTGCAATCTCATCATGTAAAACAGCCCACTTGAGAATTCATCACCACAAATGCTGTTGATAGCCCTTTGCTACTTATGAAGCATAGAAGGTACAATCATTCATGAGGAAATAAATGTATGAAACACTCTTTTACTGATAGTTGTAAAACAGGTTCTGCACTTAGCTACCCCTTTCCACAGCCCATGTCTCCAGACATCAGCTAGACTGGTAGCATGTGCATACTGTCTTATTGAATGTGCTACTATTCCCACTTTAACTACAGGTCATGCTAGATTACAGACAAGTGTATCAAAGATGTCAGTATCAATATTTTGTATGTGGTAGTTTAAGCTATAAGATCTCTTAATGCTTGATCTCACCATGACTACTTTTTAAAACCTCCTCCAATAAATTAGCTGTAGAAGAAAACAGTGTTACAAAATGATCCAGAAGATCCTTGGGGTGGCAAACATCTTGAAATAACACAATAAAAACAGCACACGAGCCTACATTATATGCACCAGCATTCAGCCTCAACTGAGATGCTCCATTGCTTAAAAAAGAAACTTATTTACATGTGTACCTTCATTTCTCCATATATCTGATTGTTTTACTTTATGCTCTCCTAATCTCTTCCTGCTAATGCCTGCAACTGTCTGGGAATTAATGTCTGAATCTTTAGAGAAGCCATTCCAATAACACTCCTGGATGACATGCAATACAAAATCATAGGTTATGTAAAGGGTTTTTACAATCACTGCTAATCAATACTGTTATCACAAGGTTCAATTTTGAGACTAACAACAAACTGAAGTAATTGAAGTATGTTTGTATATGCAACAAAGACTTCAGTGAAAACCTGGAAATAAATTATCAGTGTCCACAAAGTTGATGTATAAATGTGCCTGACATTGATGATTCTGAGTCTTGCTACCTGATCTGCATATGATTTTGCTGTTCAAAATGAGTTTGTTCTTCCATGAGTTGTTTATTTAAAGCTTCTTTTACATGGTCTAGCATCACTGAGGTTAGAATTTTGTTTAGCCATTGTCAAGGTTTGTCTTCACAGTTGATGTAAATAATCACATTGAATTTCTTAAGTAATTGAAATGTAACAAGCTGGCAAGGAAGAGAAACAAAGAAAAACAACACTGCAAAAATGGTGCTATGTTTAGGACATAAGAGAGGTAGAGGGAAAAAAACGGAGAAGGGAAATGGAGACAAACATGAAATGCATGCAAAGACATGGAAAAACAACTGAACAGATGGCATAGGACAGGAAGGCTTGATCTGAATTTGTTGAAAGCCTCTCACTCATTTACTTTTCTAATTCAATTATAGCTAAATATAGCTTGACATTTTTTAGGCCCTGTTTAATTTCTTCAGTAAGAATGAATTTTATTTTCTAGTACTAGCACATGGCTACTACTACAGTCTGCTCATGGCCCAGTTTTCACAGATAACAACCATTTTTTTAAAATTCCTGTATATCAGTATACAGCCGATCTCTTCTTCTTCTTGTGATCACATCTTTGATGTTTGCACCGTCAGACGAGTTCTTGTGATGAATTCGAGCATTGTCTGGAGTTCCTCTTTAGCTCCATGCAGCTTTGAGTTTAGTGTTGAGTCATTGGGCCAGTATACCTTTCTTAACTGGTCATACAGAGGACAATCCTGTAGAACATGCTCAGCAGTTTGTTCATTTAATCCACATGTGCACAGTGGTGAAGCTGAGAATCGTAGCTTGTACATGTGTTTATTTAGTTTGTTATGCCCTATCCTGAGGCAAAAAATGGTGATCTGTCCCTGCCACTCATGAGTGTGGTAGTTGTCGTTCAGTTGATTCTTTTCTGTTCTGATAGCCTGGAAAGCTCTCTTTTTCTCAAAGTATGTGATTTCGTTATCTTCTTGTTCACAATCTCCTCCATTTTTGGCAAGTTTATCTGCCTTTACATTTCCACATGCACCACATTGGGATGGTACCCACTGAAGTATGGTTCACTTTTTGGCAGCTACCTTGTTCATTTCTCAGATGTGGGATTTTACCACCCTTGAGAACTTGCAGTACAGATAGTGCATCTGTGAGGATGACTACCTGGTGGCAGTTAAGGTGGTGTTATAAACCATTTTTGCAGCTTGCTCTAGAGCTTGAACTCTAGAGCCGTATAGATAAAGATAATAGTATATATATTAGCCATATAGATAAAGAGATAAAGATACCGGCACTTCCATTCTTAATGGCATTTGTTGCTGATCCATCCATGTAAGCAAGTATACATGATTGTTTGGGATAGCTTTCTTGGATCATACTCAATGCAGCAGTTTGTCTTTGCAGATCATTATACTCATTCAACAAAATGCTGTGCTGAAGTCGGCCAAAAGCCACAAATATCGCAGCTTCACTGTAAATGGACACAACGCAACCAAGGTCCTTTTCAGGACCAACGAAGAAGAAGAAGATATCCAATTCTGAGACCACTGATTGATGTATTAATTTGGAGGGTACTGCTGGCCTGTTTTCATGGTACAGGGGTATAGGTTGGGCTTCAGAGGTGTTGTCTTCATGGATAGGTCTTCTTGATGCTGTCTCTTAAGTCTTTTCCCTCATGGACAAAGCTGCTACGTTTTAGACATCCCGATGCCAGATCATCTAATCTTGCCTTCATTGGGTGCATTGGCATATTGTTGTACTTTTCCATCTGGATCATGCTTTTTGTATCTCTTCTATAGGACAATGTCTGTAATCTAGCAGCTTTCTGCATCTCTGATATTGGGATAGTTTTCTAGGCTCGTTAGCTGATTTGATTATAAGCATTGTCTTTTAATGGGTTTTCACTTATCAAATGGTGCCTTGTGTTGTAAGCAGTGCATGATCATTGAAGAAATCGGGTTTCTCTGACAGAGAGTTCTTTCAAATTATTAAGGAGGGGAAACCTGAGGCCTGTAAACAGTAAATAAATAAACAAACAACACACAAAGGTATGTTATCAGGCACTCGATAAGAAATAAAGAAGTAGAAGACAAGACAACAGAAAAACAACAGAAGTGATAGGCTTACTGGGAACCAAACCATGACCTTCCGAATGGCACCCACCAGCTAGCCACGGGAGCAAATCACCACTATCCACTCTGCCAGCTAAGCATTACTGGAATAGTGCTTCACAGACAGAGGTCTAGCACGACCCCTCACATGACCCAGATATGTACCATAGGACGACCCAGACTAATTATAGACGCAATCACTTCTGCAGTTCTACTATATAACAGTATAGGCCAGATTACACATGACAATGGCCTTAATACTGTGTCTAGTAAATGATAGAAGAATGAGAATAAGTAAAGGACAGAATGTAGGTTTTTGGTATTTTTATAAACACATAAACATATAAGGAGGGGAAACCTGAGGCCTGTAAACAGTAAATAAATAAACAAACAACACACAAAGATATGTTATCAGGCACTCGGTAAGATATAAAGAAGTAGAAGACCAGACAACAGAAAAACAACAGAAGTGATAGGCTTACCGGGAATCAAACCAGGACCTTCCGAACAGCACCCAACGCCTAGCAAGGGAGCGAATTAGCACTATCCACTCTACCAGCTAAGCATTACTGGAATAATGCTTCACCGACAGAGGTCTAGCATGGCCCCTCACATGACCTGGATATGTACCATAGGATGACCCAGACTAATTATAGACGCAATCGCCACAATCCACAGATTCGCTCCCATGGCTAGGCGGTGGGTGCCGTTCTGAAAGTCCTGTTTCGATTCCCGGTAAGCCAATCGCTTCTGTTGTTTTTCTGTTGTCTGGTCTTCTACTTCTTTATTTCTTACCGTGTACCTGATAACATACCTTTGTGTGTTGTTTGTTTATTTATTTACTGTTTACAGGCCTCAGGTTTCCCCTCCTTATATGTTTATTTGTTTATAAAAATACCAAAAACCTACATTCTGTCCTTTACTTATTCTCATTCTTCTATCATTTACTAGACACAGTATTAAGGCCATTGTCATGTGTAATCTGGCCTATACTGTTATATAGTGGAACTGCAGAAGTGATTGCGTCTATAATTAGTCTGGGTCGTCCTATGGTACATATCTGGGTCATGTGAGGGGTCGTGCTAGACCTCTGTCGGTGAAGCACTATTCCAGTAATGCTTAGCTGGCAGAGTGGATAGTGTCGATTCGCTCCCGTGGCTAGGTGGTGGGTGCCATTCAGAAGGTCCTGGTTCAATTCCTGGTAAGCCTATCACTTCTGTTGTTTATCTGTTGTCTTGTCTTCTACTTCTTTATTTCTTATCGAGTGCCTGATAACATACCTTTGTGTGTTGTTTGTTTATTTATTTACTGTTTACAGGCCTCAGGTTTCCCCTCCTTACATGTTTATGTGTTTATAAAAATAGCAAATAACCTACATCCTGTCCTTTACTTATTCTCATTCTTCTATCATTTTCTTACTGTCATTTTATTTACTTTCAAATTATTGTTGCGCAGGCTTTATTACTTACTTACTTAGTCGTTCCCCTTCTACCGTGAGGTGTAGAGGTTTGGAAGAGAGAGCGCCAGACCATTCTATCAGCTGTCTTCTTCCTGGCCTGGTTCCATTCTAGTCCTCGGTCCTTCAAAGATTGTCTAATGTTGTCCTCCCAGCGGACTCTGGGTCGTCCTGGAGGTCTGGATCCCTGGCTCTTTGTTTCCCATGCTTGTCGTGGTAGCCGATCTTCTCCCATTCTGCAGACATGGCCAAACCATCTTAGTTGGGACTGTTCTATTTGGGTCTGCAGCGGATGGGATTTTAGGCCTTGACGGATCGTCTGGTTGCGGACCATGTCTCTTCTTGTTACTTCAACCACTTTCCTCAGATACCTCATTTCTGAGGTTTGGATCTGGCTTTTGTGGGTTGTAGTCATTGCCCACGACTCGCATCCATATGTCAAGACTGGGACATAGGTGGAGCGGTATACAGCCATCTTCGTTTTCTTACCAACCTCTTTCTTGCTGAGGAATCCACAATTTATGGCCTGAAAAAGTCTCCCAGCCACTGCTTTTCGAGTGGCCAACTCTTCTTTGATGCCTCCCTTTCGGTCTATAATAGCTCCGAGATATTTAAAGTGGTCGACCTGCTCCAGGACCAGTTCTCCCTACTTAATCTGATGTTTTCTTTCTTCTCGTGATATCACCATGGATTTTGTTTTAGAGCTGCTTATGACCATCCCTCTCTTCTCCAGCTCTTCCTTCCAGACTTGCAGGTTGGATTGGAGATGTGCCTCTGATTTAGCAATCAGGGCAACATCATCAGCAAATGCCAGCTCCGAAATATAGACCTCTCTCATCTTCCAGTACCCCACTGAATACTTTCTTGTTCTCTCCTTACATGCCTTGATGACATCGTCCATAAGGAGTATGAAGAGGTAAGGTGATAGGATATCACCTTGTGCAGGCTTTATAAAAGAAGTAAAAAGCATTGTGAAGGATGTCAGAACAAAAAGTGTGATGTCGGAGGGAGACTCAAAGTTGGCCAAGTCGATAGAAGGACTAGATGTCTATTTTATGCGCACTTTATTAATACAGGGTTCATAGCAAATTTCTTTAAGCATTTTCCAGGCTTTTTCCAGGTTTTTCCAGGTCCAGCACGTGATTTTCAAGGATGGGAAACTCTAATATTATCCTCATCTAATTTTCTCAGATATAATTATCACTGCTGACCAGCAATCTGGAGCATTACAGTCTACCATTACCAAGGGTGTTTGCAGATTTCTTTAAAAAGAACTTTTTTTTTTTTTAATTCATAAAAGATTGAAAAACAGACATTTTTTCCCAGTTTTTAGTGAATTTGTTCAACGTCGGCGCAATAAAATGTTAGCGACATGGATGGTAATGAATAAAATAAGCTTGATTGACGTATTAATTTAACGATTAACCATGTATATCAACATAAATGGCTAATAAAATTGTGAATAAAATGCGAAAAAAAACTATTTTTCGTGTTTGTCTTTTTTGAATGTATTCTGCGTCTGTGGCATCTGACAATGAGTGTTTGTAAATGTTTGAGTAGTTAAGTACCTGTAGTTGGAGTCTGAGCTGCTTTTTTCATTAACTGGGGTTGAAGTTGTAGCTGTAGGCCTCTGCAAGAGTCTTTGTCTGGATCGTTGATAATCCTTGACTGTGTGATATAACTTGAAGCAGGGTATCAGGCATAGAGGTACATTGCAATCTGGGCAGTACATGCAAGTCTGGCTTCTGTTCCCTGCAGCCTTACACACTTTACAGTCTGGTTTGTACCTTGCCCTTTCATATTTATCAATGAAGTGGTGCTCAGTAAGTTGTGTTGTTGTGACCTGTGGTTTTGAAGGTGTCACATTGCATCTAGCAGGTTCAATAAGAGTCACACTGACATCCTGATCTTTGCTTTGATCTTTTTTTTTTGTAGAGTTGGCAGTGTTGTAGGTTATGTGCCCATTGACCAGGGCAGTTTCAACTAAGAAATGATATAAAAATAGGATATGTATGGGTAGGGGTAGCTTGCACCTAGTTGGCTGAAGTGGTCGACACCTCCCATACTTTTGCCGTATTTTTCTGCAAGCACTGGCTTCTGAATTGTTCTGCCCTAAAGAATTTGTCTTTCTTACTGTCTTGTTTATATTATCATTAGAGTGAACAGTAGATATAAGGTTAAATCTTTTCGTATCATGCAAGGTGACTGTCGGCATGGCATGCCTTATCTTCTGTCGAAAAAAATACAGGATGATTAGTTTTTTTCAATTTGAGTTCTTTTTTCTTCAGTGCTACAAGAAAATGCTTCCTATTTTCAGCTACTGTTCCAAATGCACCAATCTGAATTTCAGGTCTTGAAATAAAGCTGAAGGCTGAATAAAAACTACCACAGAAGAGAATATGTCCCTTGTTGCGTATGAAATTTGAATTAAAACTATGGTGACTTTTCACTGAAAAAAGAGTCCAAATAATCTCAGCTGAGAGTTTCTTCCTTGGTCACAAATGATGTCACATCTGTAGGTCTCCTAGTAGTGTTAGACGTTTTTGACGTGTCCGAGGGAGTAGTGTTAGATGGTTTTGATGTTTCTGAGGGAAAAACTGCTACTTGGGGTTGTGTTCTTTTCTGTTTAAAAAAACAAACAAAAAACGGAATACACAAATAACTTATGAGTAGACCTAAGCTATGTATATTTACCAAGTCAAAGTTCTAAAAGCATGAATATTATAGTCAAACAATATTTAACTAGAACAAAAGTTAATATATAGTAATTGGGAGGGTGAAGGTATGATGATATCCTTCTAATACTTATGATAAGTGAAAATCTATTAAATATCTAACTGGAAACATCAGACCTTTACACACACACCACCTCCCCATCTTTACTATTTTTGTTTGATTTGTTTGTTGGGGTTTGTTTTGTTTTATCGTTTCTGTTTGTTTCAATTTAAAAAAAAAAATTTTTAATTATTTTTAAAATTTTAAATAACTTAGTAAATGGTAATTTTCATTTATCTTAATTACAGTGATTTGACAGATGTGATGACACTTTCATGTATCGGCGGTTATTCATGTTATCTGGAATTGAAAACATGTAGGCCTATTCATATCCTAATTATAATCCTGCAGAGGAGAACGGGATATGTTTCTTCATCATAAATATAATTTTAAAAAAGCATTAAAAATATATTTATTTCCAAAAAAATGTGGTGAAATGAACAGTGGGACATGGTCTGATAACAGGGTAGGTTATAGGATATGGAATCACCATCAATTTCTATTCCTGACCATCTTAAACTGTGTCAAACATATTCCCGTAAGCAGTTTGTAAACCAAGAAATTGCATTCAAACACTGTAAATCCCACCCGCTGCAGACCCAAAT
Organism: Oreohelix idahoensis; assembly: GCA_024509875.1. Classification (NCBI taxonomy): domain Eukaryota; kingdom Metazoa; phylum Mollusca; class Gastropoda; order Stylommatophora; family Oreohelicidae; genus Oreohelix; species Oreohelix idahoensis. The sequence continues at coordinate 253,067 of JAMPIV010001653.1, read as the reverse complement.
AGAACAGTCCCAACTAAGATGGTTTGGCCATGTCTGCAGAATGGGAGAAGATCGGCTACCATGTTAAGCATGGGAACCAAAGAGCCAGGGATCCAGACCCCCAGGACGACCCAGAGTCCACTGGGAGGACAACATTAGACAATCTCTGAAGGACCGAGGACTAGAATGGAACCAGGCCAGGAAGAAGACAGCTGATAGAATAGACTGGCACTCTCTCTTCCAAACCTCTACACCTCACGGTAAATGGGAAACGGCTAAGTAAGTAAGTAAGATAAATGAATTTATTAGCCTACTTACCCCAGTTGAAATGAACGATTTAACACAACTTGAATGCGTAGAGACAAGTTCTGGGGTTTTTTTTTTTAAAGTTTTGGCGAGGCGCGTCCCGTTCAACCTAGTCGGTTATATTAGGGCACATGTCCAAATATAAAAGACCCTTAGGTCTGAGGTTATAAATCAACTTTTTCAGAGTAGCTTTTGAGTAACAGAGGCGAGAGCTAAAAATAAATCTGCATTCACATCATTAACGCAAATCGCCGAAAACGCAAATCGCCGATAACACAAACTGCCAAAAACATCTGGAAATGGATTTAGTGCGCAAAGGGAAGTAAACATTCTTCGGTAACTGAAGTTTAACAAAAAATACCACCAACAACCGAAAATGGACAACTTTCGATTTTTTTTCCAGGTCTGATGTGGGAAATTCAAGGCTCTTAGCCATTTTTCCAGGCTTTTCAAGGCCTGGAATTTTTTTTCCCATTTTCCAGGTTTTTTAAGGTTTTTCCAGGTCGCTACGAACCCTGTTAATAACATTCAAGACTGTGAAATCCCAAAGCAGGCTGGGCCTCTCATTTATCAATGGGATAATTAGTCAAATTTCAGGTTGTAACAATGTAACTGCTGTTTATGAAACCGGGCACAATAATGGAAATATGTGCAGTACAAGTAACTAGGGTCATGAAAGAAGGTACTGGATATGTGATGTCAGAAGCAATGCCTGAAATGCTCTGAAAATATTTTCTGTTGGATTTATTATGTCAAATTAAACCTTGGATTGTCCTGGCTTGATTTATTCTCTCAATCTATGTTGTGTGAATCTGTATGTCAGCCCATCTTAACAGAATCATAAAATATAAGCTGTCAGGGTTACACAGGACCTTGCATACTGTTAGAAATCTTGTGTTTCCTGTTATCATATGGTGTGTTCTTGCATACTACATGTTTGCCACCTCTTTAACTTTTTCTTTTCCTTGCCACAACTTCCACTTTTTGCATTACTAACTTTCCCACAGGCTTCAAACGCAAAGCTGTCTCATGAGATTTGCACTGGGCATAGCCACACCACATTCATTATAAAATTTGTCAGTTCCTTCTTTCTTGTTTATTTCATTCAGAATAAATTATTATGTGGCAGTCAGAATAAAATTAACCTGCTCTAGTATATCACATTTCATATTTTTTATTTTCTTTATCGTAAGCCTGCTATTACTTGAGGTAAAATCTCTGGTTAATATGTCTAACATGAGACTGATTTTACATGAGCATCCCTTTTTCCCCTGTACAATGACAGGTGTCCTCTCACCATTCAGGCAGATACTCGCCAATTTTGGAGGTACCATTAGAGCTGGGTTGGCTCAGGAGCCGTTCAGGTTATTCCAGTCCCTGGTCGACGACACTTCTTCAAATGTCTTTGTCAGGGCCTAACCTCAACAGCAGGGGAGAGGGTAAAGCACCTCAATCTTGTCTCCTGTCAAGTCACAATGTTTTAAAGAAGTTTTATATAGTCAGTTGCCCCAATCCCCCTACCTTTCTAGGATTTGGTGAAACCTCCTAACCTTCAATATGTGATCAGTAAAATAAACAATAAACCATCTACAACTCAATTTCTGCTATTCACCTACATTTACATTTGTTTTAATATTCTTTAGTGCCTTGTAAACACTTTCGTACAAGTCATGAACTTTAGTTAACTGTATACAATTAAGTTAGTAGAATTTTAGATTAACAAATACCTAGTATAGACCACCATAAATTCTGAAAAAGATCACTTAAAACTGTCCAAAATAAATTCTTTATGGGTGCAGCATATTGCCATATAAATTGTTCTTCTCTGAGCATTAACAGTATACCATACATCCATTGAATATACATACCAAGCTTCGTCTGTTTAATTCAAATGTTATCTCAGTGTTAACATACGGCTGTGAGAGTTGGAAAATAACAAAATCATTGGAGAACAAGCTGAATACATTCGAGAACAAATGTCTTAGAAAACTCATGAACATCAGTTGGAAAGAATTCAAGACTAATCGACAAATAAGAGAAGACTCTAGGCAGAAATATGTCTCCGACTATATAAGGAAAAGACGATGGTCATATATCGGTCATGTCCTACGAATGCAAAACAACAGAATACCACTACAGGCGCTCACTTGGGTTCCTGAGGGTAAGAGGAAAAAAGGAAGACCAAAAGAAACACTCAGAAGAACAATAAAAAGAGAAGGAAGAACGTTGGGCCTAAATAATGTGCAAGAGCTAAGAGGAGTGGCGTCACAACGAACAACCTGGAGAGCACTGGTTTCTGCCTTATGCGCCGTGTTTGGTGCTTAAAGAATTTATTATTATTATTATTATTATACATCCAAGCCACAATATTATTAAAGCTTCTAAACAATGTTACAAATAGTGTACATACCTTAACATCTGTTTCCTGCTTTATTTCTGCAAACAGACTTGTGTCATTAACTGTCACATTTCTTCCAGTCTGAAACTGTATTAGATGTTTTACTGTAGGTATCACTTTGAGAAAATAAAGTTATAATAAAAATTTATTAAACTAACACTTGAATACCATCAACACCAAGCAATAATTATTGTTAAATTGTGAGGCTTAATGCAGCTGCAATAGCCATAAACTTGCTCGTTGTATCTTAATCAAGATCCATTCCTTAATTTTTCTGTTATTTACCCATATACAAATATGACTGCTCAAGGAAGCTACGACAGAAGAGCTTGAGTTAAAAATGTTGGACCTTCAGAATGATGTTTTAAAATCTCATTTATATGATAATGAATTTCTGGAATAATTTCGACCAAAAAAGTCAATTTTTAAAAAGATTACAGTGGATCACTGATGCTGATATGGGAGCCACGGTAGCATAGTGGTTAGTGCATTGGCTTCCTAGCTCAGTGGTCTATGTTTCGATCCCCAGATGAGGTGGGATTTTTTTAGGCCGCAAACGGCTCCTGGGTTGACCCAGCCCCAAATGGGTACCAGAGCAACTTTGGGAAGGTTAAGGTGGCTGGCGTGACGCTGACCACATCACCCCTAGTGTGCCGATGGTCGAGAAAATATGGGCATAACACCATATTCCCAATATGCCTCAATAGGGCATGTAACGGGATCCTTTTTTACGGATGCTGATATGGATGATTGCATAACTATAAATAGTTGGTCTGTGAGATACTGTGCCAAAGATCATACTAAATACACTTGCGTTTTGACTCAAATAATTTGAAGATCAATTTACTTTTCTTAACCCTGCTTATTTCTTATACAGGTGTGTAACCCATAATCTGAACATCCAAAAGCCAAGATATACCAAAAACTGAAAAGAGGGTATGCAGGGTACTGAACACACACACAATGTTCGGTTTATTACATTTTGTCCTCTTGAAGCACAGTATAAGCTGACATGTGCGCTATAATGTGATATAAATTTTCAAACACAACTATTTAGTTGTGTCTAGGCACCACTTTCAGCCATGTGTGAATATTTCTGAGCTCATTTTGTCATTTTGAGTGGATATTTGTGAGCTAATTTTGTGACTTAAACTTCGTGAGTTTAATTTCAATGTTAAAATGTTGAAAAGAGCTGCAGATACTCCTGTGGGTAGCAGTGGGAATAAGAAAAGAAAGCATTAGTCATTACTGATAGCGCATAAGGTAGAGCTATTGCTGAAGCTTGATCGTGGTGTCTCTGAGCATTATGTTACTGAAGAATATGGAGTAGGAACTACCACAGCATATGACATAAGGAAACGCAGACAAGCTGCTGAAGTTTTACATGGACAGTGATGACCAAATACTAATGTCAGATCAGAAAACTTTGTACAGAGGAAAAAATGAAGAAGTTTTAGCAGTTTATGGAATTTAAAAAAGACTGCTTAGATAGAAACCATAGTTTATGAGATAGATGACACTGGGTAAAATCTACAGTAAGGCCATCTGTCTTACTGCCTATTCATGAGCTGAAAATCCTGTTCTGATGACAGTGATTAGAACATTGAATGTACATGTGCAGGTATTTTACAAAGTTTATGTTTGAAGTTTTAAAAAAAATATTTTTCTGATAAATAAATTGTACTACATAATTTAAGTGGGGCAATTTTGGGCTACTTTGAGTGATATTTTGGGCAACTTTGGGCTACTTCTGCTGATATTTTGGGCGTATTCTGAAAACCGAAACATGACCCTCCCCGAGCATTTCGGATTCTGGGTGTTGAGAACTGTTTCAGGGTGTGGAGTAGCTTGCATAATTTGTCTATTTTGTAACCAAAGTTTTTTCACCTCAAAACACCCTCTCAACTTTGAATACATGCTCACATACCATTGTTGTTGATGTTTTAACACAGATGAGAAGAGCTCATAGTAGCGTTCATAAATAGTCATGATATGACGGCTCATGAATCTGTGCATTAAAAACTGTTCACAATGATCATGTATTTTGTTGACAATGTTGGTAGAACAAAGGAACAGTCAGTGTGATTTTTGCTTTTGAGTGAGCTAGAGGCGTTCTGCCCTCTGGGGGTGTGTGTGTGTGTGGCCATTGCCGTTCTATTCATGTATGTGGAATAATTATTGACTGTATATCTCAACATTATAATTCTATTGGAGTTTGATAAATATATGTAAGCTCAAGGTAGGAGCTATGTAATTCACCCAGTGATGGCTGATTGCAGAATGTATGTTCTTTAGAGAACAGTTAAAAATAAATGAAGTACATTATCTTCATTGAAACCAGAGGTTCTTATTGTATGGGACATGTCTGGTAACAGACCTATTAACTACGAGAGTGTATTCACCCATGAACAGTGGCTCATGTAGCCAAGCCGTTATTTACAAGTAGATGACAGTCTTACGTGTGCTATCCACACAAAATTCATTACACATTTTCCTAGAAATCACCAGTAGGATTCCTGAAGTGCCAAACGTTTATATTGGCTAACATTGACGTATATCTTGTAAACTGTTTTGGAATGTGTCGTATGATGAATTATCTTGTGTTACATGAATAAATTGTAGTCATCTATGCCAAGCTTCCAAAAACATTTTATCTAAGTGCGGTGTTCCAGATGTGTTGTGCAGTCTATAATATCATGGGCATTGCCTAGTTTCACAGAACACCTCCTAACACACCATCAAGTCAAGAGAAGCCATTACCAAACAACAAGAAGCACTACAGACCACTCACTATTACAAGAGGGGAAGATTCACACCACCTTTTCAACATTAAAGTGTAGTAAAGAACCCTGTGATATTAGTGGAGATACTCTATCCTACTTACTCATTGTCCACAACACTGGGTTACCAAACTGTATTGTTAAATGTGTTACTCAGCCTTTTATAGACTCTACATTACAGTTTTGTAAAAAAAATAACTTTTTTAATGAGTGAGGGTGGTAAACCATAAGTCAGAAGAATTCAGGACCACCACTGGTGTAAGACAAGGTGATATCCTGTCACCTCATCTTTTCAAACTCCTCATGGACCATGTCATCAAAACATGTAAGGAAAGGACCAACAAGTATTCAGCAGGGTACTGGAAGATGAGACAGGTCTGTATTTCAGAGCTAGCATTAGCCAACAAACATTGCCCTGATTACTAAACCAGGGGCACATCTTCAATCCAACCTGCAAGTCTGGAAGGAAGAGCTGGAGATGAGATGGATGGTCATCAGCAGCTCCAAAACAAAAACCATGGTGACATCACAAGAGGAAAGAAGGCATCAGATTAAGCTAGGAGAACAGATCCTGGAGCAGGTCAACCGGCTTAATTACCTCAAAGCTGTTATAGACTGGAAGGGAGACATCAAAGAAGAGTTAGCTACCTGAAGAGCAGCAGCTGGGAGATTTTTTCAGGCCAAAAACCAAGGATTTTTCAACAAAAGTTAGCATGCAAGAAAGAAGATGGCTGTATAATGCCCCACCTATATTCCAGTCTTGACATATGGATGCGAGTCATGGGCAATGACTACAATCCACAAAAAAGTCAGATTCAAATCTTAGAAATGAGATATCTGAGGTAGATGGTAAAGGGAAAAGAACAGACATGGTCTGCAACCAGAGGATATGGCAAGGCCTCAAAACCCAGCCACTGCAGACTCAAGTAGAACAGTCCCAACTGTGATTATTTGGCCCTGTCTGCAGAATGGAAGAAGGTTGGCTACCATGACAAGTATGGGAAACTAAAAGCCAGGGACAACTCCACTGGGAGGACAACATTAAACAATCTCAGAACAGCTGAGGACTGGGCTGGAGACAGGCCAGAAAGAAGACAGTTGATAGGATAGTATGGCGCTCCCTCCCCCAAACCTCTACACCTCATGGCAGAAGAGGGATGACTAAGTAAGTAAGCAATAAGTGAGTCCCAAAAATTGGTTGTTGCTCTTCACCCTATTAGTTAATATAAAATGTGCATATGGTGCCATAAAGGTCAAGGACCTTTGTTATGGAGATTTGCTGTTTTTTTAAATTTTAAATAAACAATTTGTCACTTTCCATTTCTGCCCTTTTCCCCACCCTCATTTCCAATATTTCGGTGACCCACAGTTCCTATCTCTCCCTTGGGTCCACATCTGTTTAATACCTTTCACACCAGCAGTTAACAAACCCTAACCATAAAATAACTAATTAAAAAAAGGAAATGAGAATAAAAATGACAGAACACTCTTGACACACTCTCACTTCCCAGAGATATGAGTAAATCACAGTTAGACAAGATTTTAACTCTTAGACAGGAGCAATGCTAACAGTGGTGGTTCGTTTATACACCTGTACTTCAGCAATGATGTCAGAAAAGAATTAAGTTATTAATAATAATTTCGAAATTCTTCCTTTTAATCTAGTTCAGGAGTTTGCAACTGGTCAATCATAATTTTTCAGTAGATGACAGACGATGACTCAGTAGATCTTTAGGTGATGAAGGAAATAAAATTAACAGAAAGAAAAACAAATGAGGAATGATAATTCTAGGCCAACCCTATGGACTCTTAATCTCTCAAGCATGATCTAGTTAAAGATTTTCCCTGACACTGATAGTAACATTCATCATGATCCAGTTAAAGATTGTCCCTGACACTGATAGTAACATTCATCATGATCCAGTTAAAGATTGTCCCTGACACTGATAGCAACATTCATCATGATCCAGTTAAAGATTGTCCCTGACACTGATAGCAACATTCATCATGATCCAGTTAAAGATTTTCCCTGACACTGATAGTAACATTCATCATGATTCAGTTAAAGATTTTCCCTGACAGTGATAGTAACATTCATCATCATCATACTTCAGCTCTTCAAGAAGCATAGACCTTCAACAAACTTATGCTAAGTCTTCCTTTCTTGTGCCTTCAGCTCACATCCTACTATGTCTTCCTCATGTCTGTCTCCAGTTCTCTTCTCCATGTGCTCATTGGTCTCCCTCTACCTCTCTCTCCCTGGGGACTATGGAACAAGGACTGGCCTGGTATTGCTATCAACAGGTTTTCTCAATGTGTGCTGTGTCCATCTCCAGTGTCTTCTTCTCATCTCTTGTACCACTGGTAGTTGCTTGGTTCTTGTCATCTGGTCATAATACTTCAATCATTCTATTCTATGCAAGCACCCATTTATGAAAGTCTAGCTTTTTTGGTTGTTGTCTTTGTTTTCTCCATGTTTCAGAGTCATGCCATACTGACTTGACATTGAACTGAAGACTTTTTTGCTCTCCACATATTTCCTAATGCAATGAAAGATCCTCTAGCTTTTTGTATTCTTATTTTAATATCACTGTCAGTCTATCCCACTTGGTCTACATTGCTGCCAAGGTATGATCGTGAAGGGGCATTTCTTCAAGTGCAATACTGTTATCATTTGCTGCATTTATTATCATTATATTTCTTTTCTCCCTGTGTATATTCAAACCTACTTGCTGTAAGCTCACATCAAGCACTTTTACTGTCTTGCATCTGATTATGGCTATGGGACTGGAGAGCCAGGCCATGTGATAAATCTACATTATCAAGTCACTGGATACCATTTCTGTTGACTAAAGTTGTTGGTTGAGGTCAATGTTTTCATAATTCAATCTATAGCCAATAGGAAGGGAAATGATGACAGGAAGCATCCCTATCACACTTCATCTCTTATCCCAAATAGTTTTGTAAAACTTTCTCTATGAAGAGCTCTGCACATTGTGTCTTCATGTTTTCTTTATTAAGTTAAGGATCTTCAGGGGGACTCTATAATGTCTCACCAATTTCTGAAGTGATTGTCTGTCCACACAGTCAAGTGCATCTTCATAGTCCACAAAAACCTATGTAAAGAGGCAAGTTTCATTTCAGACTTTGTTCCGCTATTATGCTCAATGTTGCAGTCTGGTGTGAACAGGATCTGTTTCGCTTAAAACCTGTTTGTTTATCTCTCAGCTGTCTATCTATGGACTCTTTTAATCTCTCAAAGATGATCCTGTTTAATATTTTTCATGGCACTGATAGTAATATTGTTCCTATATAATTTGTGCGCTCTTGTAAATCTTAAGCAGCTTGACCACATAACCTTCCTTCCTTCTGCTGGTATTTGATGTAAACATTATTCCTCTGTAATTTGTGAACTCCTGTAAATGTCATATAGGTTAACTTGATCAGATGGATAAGGGAGATATACTGAGAGCAATTAATGATTGCCTGTTGGAGAATGACACTGCAATAGATGAATCATCAAGGTTAAGACTGTTGGAATGTGGCATCAAATGTAAAGCTAGTAGAGATGGACGTATGAGAAGATGCATCTGTTGTGTTTACAACCAGTGAGCTACAGGAATAGTTAGCATTCACATTCAACATATACTGATGGAAACTGAGCACCTATGGGTTTGCCCGAAGTGCAATGATGTCAATTCTTTATAACAATAACAATGTTTTGTGGGAATTTCTTCTCTATCAAAGATGGTCAGGTATTACTTGTAGCTCTAGATGCTCCATAACAGATGAGGTAATTCCACTGAAACCCTCATAACATAATTCTTCTCTTCTGTAGAAGCTGATTCAGTTCATAACTGTCCAAGAAGATTGTTTTCCCCTTCCTGTCACTGATTTGTGTGTAGTAAGAATCTCTGTAAACTTTTGACTGAAAAGAGTCTAACTTGAATGGCAGTAGGGAGGGGAAGTTGAAATGCACCTCAACCATACCAGCTGTCAAGTCATAATGTTTTAAAGATATGTTAGACATGCAACTGCCCCCACCCAGTTTTAATTGGAACCTGCTAACTTCCATTATTTGACCAGTAAAATTAAAAAAACCAGTAACTTAAACCCTGCTTTTCTTTTACAATTACATTTGGGACATTTGTTTTAATATTCTTTGGTGCCTGATTTAAAAAAAACTTAATTTCCTACAAGTCACAAACTTTAGCTGTTAAGTAAATACATGAAATTAGGCTTAACTAAGACTTCAGTGAACAAATTCCCAGTATAGATCAAGATAAATTATGAAAATGATCACGTAAAATTGTAGAAGATCATTTCTTTACATGTCCAGCAAATTGCAAAAACATTTTTTTTTTCCCTCACAAATTTAACACTATACCATGCACACCTTTATAGTCTAAACAACATTTGGAAGTCCTCTCAGTACAGCACAAGCACAAAATTAAGATTAAATCTGAGCTGTGTGCTTTCCGTTCTTCTCTATGGTGCAGAATGCTGGCGAGTAACAGAGAAGGAAATGTCAAAATTGTCCTCTTTTCACACAACCTGCCTAAGAAAAATTCTCTGAATCTTTTGATCGAATACCATCACCAACCAAGATCTGCTTACTCAGAGCAAGCAAGAGGACATGCATACCATAATAGCTGGCAGACGTCGGAGTTTGGTTGGCCAGGCCATGTCCTCAGAAGAGACCCTGATGCCATCTCATGAACAGCTATGCTTTGGACCCCTGAAGGAAAACGAAAGAGAGGCCAACCAAAAATAACCTGTGGAGTACTATGAGGCTGAGATGCAAAGAATGAACCAGAGTTGGGGCACTGTACAAAGCATGGCCACTGACTGAGCAAAGTGGAATCAATTTGTTGTTGCCCTACAAGATGCTACCAGTCATGATGGCCACTGACTGCTTTGACAGTCGGCGGCTAAGGATCAAAGAAGAAGAATGCACCCTTGAAAGCTTCCAAATGTCAATATTTTCATTCATCTTCTTTTTGTGTTCCTAACAGAGCATACAGCCACCATTACAGCTGGACCACTTGTTAGAAGCCTGCACCAAGCACAATACCCAGCAGTGGAGTCTGTAACAATTTGTTTACTTTGTACGACACGCTCAAGAGTGTAGTAGGCATATTCTTTCTTTGTCTCTTCAGAGACCCAGGGGAATTACATGGGGCATAAATATTTTACATACCTCATAGTCTGTTTCCTGCTTCATTTCTGTAATTAGACGTGTGACATTAGATTCCATATTTCTTTCAACCTGAAGGCAATGAAATATAGCAGATGCTGGGTATCATTGTAAGACTATGAAGACATACTACATATATTTACACCAATATCTAAGCAGCATTACCTCACTGCAAAAATCACTGTCAAATGGTGGGGCCTAATGCAACTGCATTAGCCATAAACAAATATGCTTTCTTAAAATAAATACTTTATCATTTTCCATTACTTCATTCTCTCCTTTCCTTTTTCACTTTCAATATTTCTGTGACCCACAGTTACTATCTTCCCCTATCCCCACATCTGTTTAATGCATTTCACACCATCAGTGAACATACCCTAATCCTCAAAGTTATCTCCAAACTTAAAAATAAAGGAGATCACAGGGGATGATTTGGTAGATCTTTAAATGATAGAAATAAAAAAAAAAACGATAGCAAACTAAGGACTTGCTCTTTCTCAAAGGTATTTAAAAGTGTGATATCCCCAGGATTAAAGGTACTTATTCTGTGTTTCCATTGATAACCTTTGAGAAGCCTTATTAAAATTCACTTTATTAATGAACTGCATAAGATAAGAATGGGATGCTTTATTTAAAGTGACGTTATTGTCACATAGAGATTTATGATCAATAAATTTTCTATATTCTTTTCTTTTCTACCTGTGTCCTCTACTTTATTATCGCTCTTTTATCCTTTTCCTGTTTTTCGCATTCGTTCGTTTGCGACTAAATATTATTTTCCCATTCTGACTTTGCCGTTTCGTTTCTCATACTAGTAACGCATTTTATTACATAAGATGTCAGTCCCTGGAAGTGGACGAAATAGCGTGAGAATTCGTCTAGTCAGACATAGAGTGCAGACATTTGTCTACATTTTCATCTGACACGAGAGTTTTCTTCAGCTAGATTCTCGGCCTGAGGTGTGTAAGGCGCCGAATCTGCATCGCTCAGAAATGAGACATGTCGCAGAAGGTGTGAAGACGCACTTTTGGCAGTTATGACCAGCGTCTAAGTTAATGGGACGTGTTAAGAGAGAGAGAGATAGAGAGAGAGGGTGGGAGAGACCGGTGCTATTGTGGGTTTTTGAAATAGCGTGGGATCCTTTGTCTGTTTTCAGATATCTACCTGTAGTTAAACTTGATTGCAGTCAGTCCTCCAAGTTGCAGTAGACGTGATTGCTTTGTTCTAGATACTTATATTTATAGTGAAACTCTTAGTTTTGTTGTGATACCTGTAGTTCTGTTTGGAGGTAAAAATATTATATCTAATAGTATTTTGTGAGTGATTTAAGTGGTAAATCACCTATTATATTTCACTAGTTTCTTTTGTGCAGAGTCTTCTTCTTCTTTGATCCATAACCGCCAACCGTCAAAGCAGTCAGCGGCCATCACGCCTGGTGGCGTCTTGTAGGGTAGCAACAAATTGATTCCACCTTGCTCGGTCGGCGGCCATCCTTCGTACAGTGCCCCAACTCTGGTTCATTCTTTGCATCTCAGCTTCCACAGTTCTCCGCCAAGTTGTTTTTGGTCGGCCTCTCTTTCGCTTTCCCTCGGGGGTCCATAGCATAGCTGTTCTTGTGATGGTATCAGGGTCCCCTCCGAGGACATGGCCAACCCAACTCCAGCGTCTGCCAGCCACGATGGTGTGCATGTACTTCTGGTTACTCTGAATAAGTAGTTCTTGGTTGCTCAAAGGCTGTTCTCGCTTTATTCATTCTGTTGTTAATGTCCTTGCTTGTTCCGTCGTCAGGTGTTACTATGCTTCCTAGGTAAGTAAATGTGTCTGTCTGTTCTAACTTCTGGTTCCTTACTGTTACTGGCTCAGGATTGCCCACATTTAGTGTCATGACCTCTGTCTTCTTCAAATTAATGTTCAGGCCAACCTGCTGGCCATACTTATTCAGTCTATCGGTTTTGTCTTGAATGTGTTGGTGTGAATGCGAGAGTAGTTTTTGTGCAGAGTGATTAAATTATAAGTCTGTTATATTCTCTAGTTGACGTGGTTCAATGGAAAGCAAAATAAATTATAATTTCTAGCTTAAACTCATGCAGTTATAAATAAATTTAATTAAATTGCTAGTAACCAGTCGAGAATATTTTTTTAACAAACTCATAACTGCACTAATTCATCATTGAGTATTGACAAAATACGTATGTATTTCTAATTCATGATGACTGATTTTATTTCACAGGAGATTTAAATGATAAGACAAGCTCTACGCTTGCAGTTTATAAAGTAAGTTATAACCGAGGAATAGTATGTATAAGTATTTTATATGTTGTTTTCTCTTTATTCAGTGAAACTGGGGTAGCCCAACTCTACCAGCGATTTAGTACAATTGAGAGAAGAAACATTTTTTATCTTTAACCACCTGGGTCTACAAGTTAACACCTGTCTGGAAGTGCTTTTGCCTCCAGAACTAGACAGAGTACAAATCTCACAAACGGTTTTAAAGACTAAATGCTTATACTGGGCCTAGTAAACCAGAATATATTTCGTCACAAACTCTCATGTACAGGCAGCCCTGTGGCGAGAACAATTACAAATCATTAACATTCCGACATTCTGACAAATTGTGGGGTGAACAATAATTATCTATATTGAGAGAATTTATCAATCGGTCATCTTCCTAAATAAGGGAAACCTCATGATTCTGACACTGTGTGCCCGCTTAAAACTAATTCTTACCTGAACTGAGTAAAGTGACACTAACTTAAATCTGTAAAGCAAACTATTGCATGAAGAGGTCGCTCCCCGGACCCATTGGATGAAACCAAGATTTGCAGAGCTGGGAATCCGCTTCATCAAAAAAGATAGACAGATTAAACGGTGTGTGTCATACCGTGCGCCAGACGGCAAACACCAGCAAGCTATTAGGTAAGAAAGTGAGACAGGGATCCCTGCTGAAAGAACAGAGTGAAAGTAGACTGAGTGATTCTTTTATGATAACAAGTTGTTCACCCACTTTGTAATTCTTTATGCAAGTTTTGTTGCTAACAATATCTTCCTTAGGATAGATCAGAGTATCAAAGTCTGTTCATACCTTTAAAGGGAAATCTTAGACTAAAGCATATGTATCTGTGACTCTTTGGGGCTATCACTTTTCTGCTAACAGGACTGTGGGCTATACATCAGGGGAAAAGATGATACCAATGGGCCTATCATTCTTGTAGCAATTCATTGACTTATGACTATTTGTATACGTTTGATGTAATTTTATGTGTTGTGATGAAATTTTATTATGGTAATTAAATTTCACTTAAAATTATTCCAGTGTGTCTGTCAGCTCGTTCCAAATATCTATATAATCATTGTTATATTGTTTTCCACGTCTGTGTGTCTAACTGTCGTCACTTGTGTGGGTGTGCATGTGAGTGATATATATATATACATCTAGTAATATATGTAGTCAATAAACTGTCTGACTCCTCTAGATCTGTTGTAGAAGATAGGCTGAAAGAGAGAAGATTCTTGATTTCAGGGACAGCCTCTATTGATTTCTACCATCTCACTCGTGGAAATCTATTTCTATTTATTTCTCTCACTGTGGCTATCACTTATTCTAATCTATTCAGAAGGGACCAACCAAAGACTTAATTCCCCTATCAAAAATCTACGACAGTTATCATTTGGTAAAATATAATTTAGTTTCAATTTGGCAATGCCTTGTTGACAGAATTGCAGTAAAAGGGTTATGCTGCAGAGATGCAAATAACTTATATTCTGCATTTCTTCAACATTTTTTATACTCTGGAACCTGACACAGATATGATTGTATCAAGGCAGATCTTTAGAGAGCTCAGTGTTTCTAAAGTAGATTCTCACATCACATAGGTTCCCTGCTGCTGATCTAGTCTATATTTTAAAACCATAAAGTGACTTATGTTACTGTTTTAGCAATCAGAGTGAAGTTAAACAGCATGTGTACATGCTTTGGCATTTTTATTATAGTTTTGTGACGAATCACATGATTATGGTTTTCTTTAAATTACCACAGAAATGTGGCAAGCCAAGTATCTACAAATTCTACATCTTCTGACTTCTTCTTCTTTTTTTGTTCGCTTGAAATATATTGTCTATATCTGCAATGTTGTTTCTTGTATAAACTTCACTGTCTTTTGTAGTTGATACAGAGGTCCATATAGTTTTGCTTCCAGTGTTGTTTCTCTGGGCCAGTGGGTTTGCCTCAATATATCATATTCGGGGCAATCTTGAAGTACGTGCTCCGCTGTCTGGGGTGCCTGTCCACATGTACACATGGCTGAATTGCCAATCTTGAATTTTGTATACATGTGGCTGCAGAGGCGGTTGTGTCCTGTTCTGAGGCGCAGAATGACTATTTGTTCTGATCTGTTCATAGCTTGGTAGTCATCCTGCGATGATGTTGGTGGCTTTCTGATAGATTTGATCATCTTTTTCTTCTGATGGTACGTAACTGGTACATCTGGTTGCTCGTCTGCAGCACCTTCTTTAGCCAGTCTGTCTGCTCTCTTGTTTCCTGGTATTCCACAATGAGACGGTATCCACTGCATGGCGACCCTGCGCTGGTTGCACAGTTCAGAAAGTAGGGCTTGTATACCTGACAATTTTCTGGACTGAAGTGCTTGGAGTGCTGATCTTGCATCTGTCAGGAATACCACAGGCTGTGGACTGAGATTGGTGTTCAGTAGTTTCTCAGTTGCCACCTTGATTGCCTGGACTTCTGCTTCATAGTTGTTACAGAATTTCCCAGTTGGTACTCTGACCGTATCCCTAGTGTTGTTTGAGTATTCTATGTACGCTCCTGCTCCTCCATTCTTTACTGCATTCTGTGCTGACCCATCCGTGTATACTCGGACCCAGAGGTCCTGTGGGTATTCATCATCCAGGAAACTGAGAGTGACTGTCCTACGTTGCACGCTGTTCTGTTCATCCCTGTCGAATATTCCTTTCACTTTTGTGTGGATGTGTACTGGTAGCCCATGCTCCTCTCTCCAAGGGGTTTGTTCTGGCACAGACTTTAGGGGGCTGTTAACTTCAGGCAGGTCTGAGGTTTGTCTACGTAATCGTTTGGCCTGGTGGATAAAGCTGCTTCTTTTCAGTCACCCCATTGCTAGGTTTTGGAATCTGTCCTTCATTGGATGGCTCGGCATACAGAGGAACTTTTCTGCCTGTGTTAGCACTTTCGTGTCTCTGCGTTCTCTCAGTGCTTGCATCCTCCCCATTTTCTCCATCTCCACTATAGGCGTCAATTTCATTGCCCCCGTGATGACCCTAAGCACCTGGTGTTGCACCTTATCTAGCTCTTGTAATGTGGTGTTTGATGCTGGACACCACGCAGCTGACCCATATTCCAGGTATGGTCGTATGCCCTGCTGGTAAACTTTACTAAGTATTTTCCCGCTGGCTCCCCATGTGGTTCCACTTAGTTTTCTCAGGATGGCTAGCTTCCTCCTGGCCTTTGTTGCTGCCTTGTTGATGTGCTGCTTCCATGTCAGCCTATCATCGAATGTAACTCCAAGATAGGTGGGTTGTTTATCTTCTCTCAGGAGCTCTTCGTTTATCTTGATGACACCAGCTTTTTGTTTGGGAGAGAGGGTGAAGAGCGTAGTGCTGCACTTGTCTGTGTTGATGCTGACACACCATCTATTTGCCCATGAGGTTACGGCATCTATAGCTCTTTGTAGCAGTTTGGTGGCCACTGTTGCATGCTCATCTGTGCATCATATTACCAGGTCATCAGCGTACATTGCCACTTTCATTCCATGTGGTAGTTCAGCAACCAGGTCGTTGATGTAGACTAGGAAAAGTGTGGGGGACAGAACCCCTCCCTGAGGGACGCCATGACGCAGTAGAATTTTCTTACTCTTGAGGCCATCTAGTTGTACTCGGGCTCTTCTGTTATGCAAGTATGCTTTCACCCATTTGTACATCTTACCATTCACTCTACAATTTCTCAGTTTCTTCAGAAGCCCTTCTTTCCAAACCTTGTCAAATGCTTTCCTTAGATCTATCCATACTGCTAATACCAGTTTCTTATCTTGGAACGCATCCTCAATCTCTTGGGAAAGGTAAGTTGCCTGATCTTCGGTGGAATAACACTGCCTAAAGCCCGCCTGCTGTGGTACAAGAAGGTTTTCACTTTCAAGGTACCACTGTAGCGTGAGGTTGATGATACGTTCCATTGTTTTGCAGAGGCAGCTTGTAAGGCTGATTGGTCTGTAGCTGGAGGCAGTGGAACTGTCTTTTCCTGGTTTTAGGAGTGGTATCATGATTGCTTCCCTCCAGGTCTGTGGAACTCTGCCTGAGTTCCAACAGATATTGAAGATCTGCAGCAGCTTTGTTTTTGCTGCGGTTCCCAAGTTCTTAATCATTTCATTGGACACTCCATCAACTGCTGGCGACTTTCTCATTTTCAATTTGGATATTGCAAGCTCCAGTTCTCTGAATGTGATTGGTGCCTCCATAACTTTAGGTATGGTTCCATCTCGTCCTGCGTGTTGTTTCTCATGAGTCTCCTGTTGCTTCTTTGGGCTAACTTGGATGTTGTTGTCTTTAGCAAAGGAGTCTGCAAAGTGATCAGCTGCCTGTTTTCCCATGAGGATGTTTCCATCTTTGTACAGAGCAATCCTTGAGTTTCTCCCTGTACCTCTGTACCTTTATCGTTAAGTTGCTTTACCAGCTTCCACAGTTTCCTCGTATCTCTTTCAAAGTTCAAGGACTCTGTTTTCTCCTTCCAGCGTCTTCGCCTGGCCTGCAACTTGGCCCTTTGAAATTTGGCCTTAGCTTGCTGGTAGTTATTGTGGTGTTCTTGGCATGGACTGGTCTCTGCCTGTTTTCGAGATGTTTCCACGTCATTGAGCAGCTGCTCTAGTTCACTATTCCAATATGGTTTGTAGTGCTTACGAGCGCCTCTAGGTATTGTTTCACGAGCAGCCTGTAATATGCATCTGCTGAATTCATCGACTAGCTCAGTGGTGGCCAAGCTAAGGTTGGCCGAGGGCCAGATTATGGTAAAGGGTAACACCAGAGAACCAGACCTATAAAATCCTTAAAAAATAACGTTCTGAGATTTAGTTTTACATATATAATGAACCACGTACAGAAAGCAACGGCAAACTACTGTACTGCACATCTGCCAAGACATGTATACCAGTCTTCGGACTGAAATTACTGTAAAAAAAATATATAATTAATCTGTTGTTTTAATTTGTTTTGTAATTTGTAATATGACATGTAATTATTTATTTCAAACATCCATTTGTGTGTTATTTCATTGTAAAGAGTGTGGCTTCAATCAACAATAAGAGGCCGGCCAAAACAGGTTGGCGGGCCGTACAAAACTGGTTGGCGGGCCAGATCTGGCCCGCGGGCCGTAGTTTGGCCACCGCTGGACTAGCTTATTGATGTCTTTGTCTACAGTCAGATCTCTAGGCAGTATACTAGTATGGTGCTGGTACATTGTCCAGTCTGCCTTCTTGTAGTTCCACCTAGAGAGAGTGCTGCTCTCCTTGACAAGTTCATTTTCCACAATTAGGAAGACTGGCCGGTGGTCGCTGCCTCCAAGTTGTTTCCCTACAACGCTTGTGGTGTTCCACTCCAAGCCAGGTGAGTGGAATGCCAGGTCTGGTGTAGAGGTGGTGTGCCATGATCTCGAGTAGAAGGTTGGTGGGTCGATTGGCTGGTTAATCAGGATAAGCCCATTGTCATCCTGCCAGTTTTCAAGCTCCTCACCTCTCCTGTCCATGTGATCATAGCCCCAGCTCTGTGAGTGGCTGTTGAAGTCTCCGCATACAATCAGTCTTTCTTTTGCTGGGATTGTATCTAGTGCCAGTGGGCGGTCGCTCGGACAGTAGTAGTTGAGCAGGTGGAATTCTGAACTTTCTGTCCTGAGATGAAGCATCTGGTATTCCGCCCCTCCATATATGTTTCAAGCTGACATGCACTGATGTTATTCCTCATGAGTGTCAGTATTCCACCTTTTCGCCTGTCTATTCAGTCAGATCGGTAGCACTGGTAGCCTCTGATTTTGAAGGCTATGTCTTTGTTGAGGTGGGTTTCTTGCAAGCAACATACATTTACTTGCTGTTCATTCAAGATATTTTCGAGCTCTAATTTTTTGCTGTAGCCATCTTTTTTACTATTGACGCCTTCAGCATTCCAGTGCATTATTTTAAATGGTCTTTTCTTTGCTTGGCCAGTAGCTCTATTCTCATGCCTCCTGGCTCCACGGGGCAATTGAGAAGGACCCCCAGTAGTAGGGGTTGGGCCCTTCCGAGGCAGAGGGCCCGGCACTGCGCCTGCCTGGGTGTCCGTCACAGGGCGAGTGCCATAACGTTTTGCAGATATAGGCATACTTCCCATAGCGCATGTGCGGAGCATCCTGATTGCTGTGGTGTGCCTCTTGGCTGGTTGCCTCCGTCTTCAGCACCTTGACTTGCTAGGGCAGACTGTGGTCTTGCTCGAGTCTAGGAGGGCCTGGCCAGTCTTGGTTTTTCTGCCGCTGATGGCTGTACTTGAGCCCCATCTCCACGTCAAGGAGCTGGCCTCGATGGGGACATCTTCTGACAAAATGAATGTGTCACATTTACTTAAAAACATAGTTGACAATTAAGAGAATTGAGCTGATAGTCATAATTCATTATCAAATGATGGAAGAGATGAGGAATATTACATTTAGCTGATGAGTGGGTATTGCCTGGCCATTGAAAAACAAACTTGTCCTAAAGCTACAGTTAATGACTAGTCACAGGTGAAAGACAAAGCTTCTTCTTCTTCTTCTTCTTCTTCTTGCGATCACATCTTTGATGATTACACCGTCAGACGAGTTCTCATGATGAATTCGACTGTTGTTTGAAGTTCCTCTTTAACTCCATATAGCTTTGAGTTTTGTGTTGAGTCATTCGGCCAGTATATCTTTCTTAACTGGTCATACAGAGGACAGTCCTGTAGAACATGCTCAGCAGTTTGTTCGTTTAATCCACATGTGCACAGTGGTGAAGCAGACAATCGTAGCTTGTGCATGTGTTTATTCAGTTTGTTATGCCCTGTCCTGAGGCGCAAAATAGTTATCTGTCCCTGCCGGTCGAGAGTGTGATAGTCGTCTTTGGGTTGGTTCTGTTCTCTTCTGATAGTCTGGATAGCTCTCTTTTTCTCAAAGTATGTGACTTCATTATCTTCTTGTTCACATTCTCCTCCCTTTTTTGCAAGTTTATCTGCCTTTTCATTTCCGGGTACACCACAATGAGATGGTACCCACTGAAGTATGGTTCTCTTTTTGGCAGCTACCTTGTTTAGTTCATTTCTCAAAGACAAAGCTAAAGATAATCCTTTAAAACCACAAACAATTGTCAAAATATTTATGTGATATAATTATACTTGACTTGTTTTAAAATTATTTTTTTTTTTTCATAACCAGCAGCACTTGGGCTACCAGCCCTTTGTCATGTCATTGTGAGGCTGGGGAACCTGTGGACTTTCCTCCCAAACCAGGTAAGGAGCTTCACTCCTTCCTATCCACAGAGAGTTTATCTCAGGAGCCGTTCAGGTTATTCAGCCAAAATCCCAGTCGATGATACTTCTTCAAATGCCCATGCCCGGGCTGAACCTTGAACACCTGATCACCAGTGCAATGTGGTAACCATTACACCAGCACGGCTTCCAATAGCAATATGTTGTGATTTTCATTTGTCACCGTGTTTCATTATGAAATAGGTAGTTTTAAATGTTCTAGTGTTTGCATCTAGGGTACAAACAAAGGACATGATGCTATACTTTATGCTTTTAATTTGCTTTTGAAAAGTGGAAAAATGCTACTCAAATGATGAAACAGTTGTACATAAAGGGTAAAAATAATTACTTTTTACTTTCTCTTTTATTCTGATTGGAAAATGTCCAGCTCTGAGCAAACTCCTGATAAACAGAATTTTTTTTAGGTGGTCCCAGTAATTTCTACTTATCCAGACTGTGCTGTAGGTATGGCCATACATGAATTACCTTGATGTTCCAAGACTAGGAAAGCAAGTTTCATTGACTGCAACAATAAACTGCCTTTATTAAGATCATATTCTACTGTTAACGTTGTTGGTGTGTTTGTTACTACATGCATTGTGTTTTTATAAGTTCCAATTATGTTTGTATTAATACTAATGGAGAAACACTGCACATCTTGACTCCCTATCAATTTCCCATCAGTTTAATATATAATAAGTGCATGTTCACATAAACAATTTACACAAAAACATGGTATATTCTGCTGTTTAGAATTCTTTGGGAATAAAAAAAACACACACACAAAAGTGAGGCACAGTGTAAGTAATAATTTTGGAAACAAAGAGTTAATGTAGGCTACATTTGTTGTACATGTAACAAAAATAGGAGGAGGTGAAGTCTGGGGTGTGTGGATGAAACCTGGTTCACTATTTTTTTTATTATCAATATGTATTAAAAGAACCTTATTACACATTCAATGTCCCACTACACCCACAGTAATCCTTACATATTAATCTTTGTTTTTGGATCTGGTTGTATACTACTTTATTATATAACGCAGTTCTCCAAGTCTGTCTATTCTCAACACCTCTTCTACTGATATAGTGAATTGCAATCCTGTAAATAATACAATATTGTTATTCTCTGTTTTTCATATTTTTTTTTTTTAATTAGACCCTAATGAAGAAAAATATCCCGTGCAACCTCTGATGGGTTATAATTAGGATATATATTATTTTCAATTTCAAATAATATGAAAAACTGCCAATATGAGAAAGTGGCATCACATTCATCAAATCATTGTAAATAGGGACAATCACAATTGTGCTTATACATTTAAAAAAAAAAAAAAAAAATGACGCAGAAACTCTGAACAAGAATAATATTAAAGTGGAGGGGTGTAAAGGTCTGGCGGTTCCAGTTATATAACTGACTTTAACAGATATTTTATTGACTTTCATCTGTTAAAAGACATAAGCATTGTAAGAACAGCACTAGACCTTTACATTCCCAGCCACTATATATTAACATTTGTTCGTGTTAAATATTGTTTGACTATATTATGCAGTTCCCTAGGTCTGTCCACTCTTAACACCTGTTCTATATTTATAGGTAAGTTGGATGCTTGCAAATAATCTAATATTGGTATTCTCATTTGTTCATACCTCTTACATTTTAACAATAAACGTTCTATATTATTTCATTTTTATATTATTTTATTGTAGACATTCTGCACATTAAAATTCTTCTAAACTAGAATAAACTATTCGTTTTTATAGTCTGAGTAAGCAGCCTTCTTACTTTTTTGCTGGAAATTTTTAGTTCCTTATTTTATTAATTTTTTTATTTTGGTGACGAGAAATACCCGTTCAATCTCTGATGGGTTATAAATATAGTGTTTTCAATTCCAAATCAGATGAATAACTGCTGATACAGGAAAGTGGCATCACATCTATCAAATCATTGTAAATGTGCCAAATCAAAGTTACCATAAAATACACAAAGAAACATTTCCCACATAACACCTGGATTCATGCATGCATAGATGGATCAGCAACAAATGCAACAGAAAATGGAGGTGTCTTTCTGACCATAAGCACTGGTGCACAGAATAAGCTGTCAATGGCAACAGGGCAATACTCAAATACCTTTAGAGCAGAGGAAACATACCTTTATGTTTGTCTAATATTTATTTACTGTTTACAGGCCTCAGGTGTCCCTTCCTTATGTGTTTAAAATGTTTATACAATACCAAAACCTACCATCTGTCCTGTACTTACTGTTCTTAGTCTTCTATCATTTACTAGACACAGTATTAAGGTCTTTGTCTTGTGTAGTCTGACCTTTACTGTATAATAGGGGAACAGCAGAAGTGATTGCATCATTAATAGACTGGACTGCCCTATGTAAATTTCCGGTGTTATGTGTTGCAGTTCGCACTAATGAAACGTACTTTTTCTTTATTTCTTACGGGTAATTTCCTATCTTTCGTTCCTTTTTGCTCCAGAGTGAATATGTATAGTTAGGTGTTGTTTCGTAGCGCTTAGGGTTAGGATTAGAATTAGGGTTAGGATTAGTACCTTTTTGGTCTGCAGTGAATATATGTAGTTAGGTGTTGTTTCGTAGCAGATAGGATTAGGATTAAGGTAAGGATTAGGGTTAGTATTATGGTTAACACTAACCATAAAAAGAAATTTATCTCAGTAGTGCAGCAACTGCATGATGGAATGCAGGCTAGAGTTCGGGAAAACAGTGAGCTGTCGGAGCCTTTCCCCATGTCAAATGGAGTTAAACAAGGGTGTGTACTTGCACCGACTCTGTTCAGTATCATGTTTTCTGCTATGCTGACTGATGCTTTCAGAGACGAGGACACAGGAATCGACATCAGATATCGTATTGATGGAAAATTGTTTAACCTTAGGAGGCTTCAAGCAAAAACCAAGGTCAAATCACACACCATCAGAGATCTTCTGTTTGCTGACGATTGTGCCCTCAGTGCTGGCTCAGAGGCTGATCTGCAGCACAGCGTGGATAGATTCTCCAAAGCCTGTGCCAACTTTGGGCTTACCATCAACATGAAGAAAACAGAAATCATGTACCAACCAGCTCCTGGCACAGTTTATACTGAGCCAATCATCAAGGTAAATGGTGAGAAACTGAATGTTGTGAACAGATTCACATACCTTGGTAGCACACTTTCCCAGAACGTTGTCATTGATGATGAGGTAAACACCAGGATCTCCAAAGCCAGCAGCACATTTGGCAGACTATACACCAACGTTTGGCATCGAAGTGGCATTAGTCTACAGACAAAGCTGAAGGTGTACAGAGCTGTGGTGCTTCCAGTGCTGCTTTATGCATGCGAAACATGGACTGTATACAGGCGCCACGCAAAGAAGCTAAACCACTTCCATACAGTCTGTCTCAGGAAGATAATGAACATCAAATGGCAAGAAAAGATCCCAGATACCGCCGTTCTTTATAGAGCTGGTATCCCTAGCATCCATACTATTCTGATGCAGTCACAGATTCGCTGGGCAGGTCATGTAATCCGCGTGCCAGACCATCGACTGCCAAAGATACTCTTTTATGGTGAGATGCAGAAGGGTAAATGCTCCCATGGTGGCCAAAAGAAGCGCTTCAAAGACACGTTAAAGACGTCACTGAAAACCTTCGACATAAACCCAGACATATGGGAAGCTGCTGCGCAAGACCGAACTGCTTGGCGCACATCTCTTCGTAAAGGTGCAGCGGCATGCGAATCATCCAGAAGAGCAGCAGAGGAACAGCGGAGACAAGCTAGAAAAAACCGTGAAATAAAACCTTCACATGAAGCAAACATTCCCTGCCCACACTGTCCAAGATCTTTCAAGGCCCGCATCGGGCTCATCAGTCACCTTCGTACCCATAGAGCAGTCTAACATATTCCTAATAATTGGATGAACAGAGTGGTCTTCATCACCCGTGATGGACGAACAACAGAACAGAAAACAACCCTAACACAAACCCTAACTGCTACGAAACAACACCTAACTACATATATTCACAGCGGACCAAAAAGGTACGAAAGATAGGACATTACCTTCTTACGAGTGCCTGAAAACATACTTTTATGTTTGTCTAATATTTATTTTCTGCGTGAATAACCTTACGAGAAAATGGCCGACAGTGGGAATCGGAATCAAGGTTGCCACTCAAGCTCTAGAGATAAACCCAGATTTTCTTTTTTAAAAACCCAGAAATACCTAGTCTAGATTATTTTATGCATCAAATACACGGGGATAGACGATGCTTACACAATCTTTTAGTGCAACTTTAGCACAAATAAGCTGTGTGCTACCAAATGTTATTTATTTCTTCATTTTTATTTTATTTTTTATTACCAAAAAATTCACACTTATATAAAAATGATTTTATTAACACCCCAATATATCACATAGGCAGCCTTGGTGCGCTTCAGTGACATTTTTTTTTTAGCAATTGTGCTGTCTGGAAACATCTGCTTGCAACATTCAATCAAATGATCAGCTTGCGAAAACGGAGTATTATGTTCTGCCATGAGAGCCGACAATAGTATCTCCGCTTTAGCAATTTGGTATTGGAGACAGGGCTCTTTTGGTTTGATGAAAAACTTGTTAATATTCAGAGTTTTGCTTTTGTCTTCCAAGCTTTGCATGTGCTTCTGTGTGCTTTTATGTGTCAATAAAGCTGTGTTGTTGGCATTAGTTAAAGTACAGGAACATACTGTTCAAATTGCAGCACAGCGATTGCCAGAGTCCGGCTTTATCCAATCCTTTAGTTCGCTGTCTGTTAGCCATTCCTCACTAACAGCCTTCTGATACTATGACTTCACTTTTTACGCGGTTGCGTGTGTCGTCATGCTGCTACAACAACCTAGCGTACCTTCATCATCGCTCATTTTATAATCTTATAATAACAAACAAACAAAAAACAAAAACAATATACTGTTTATCTGCTTAAGTCTAAAATTTAAAAAGAATACTTTAAAACACGTCGCAAAAATGACTGAGTATTGAAGATGACAGCCATTAACAGAATATCAGGAAATAGCTGATGTAAACGAGTAAAAAAACAACGTCATTGTCGTAGATTTGCGATAGGGGAATTAAGACATACATTGGTCCCTTCTGAATATTTTTTTTTAATTAATGAGGAAAAAAATCCCTTTCAACCTCTGATGGGTTATAATTAGGATATATATTGTTTTCAATTCCAAACTGAGACTCGAGGGGATCCTCTCGCTCAGCCTATCTCTACAACACAAAGTATATATTTGTCAGACAGATAACTCAGTTATATATATCTAGTAATATATATAAACCACTCACATACACACACACATAAGTGACGACAGTTAGACGTACAAGCGTGAAAACTATAACAATGAAATATAGATATTTTGGGACGTACTGACTGACACACTTGAATAAGTCTATGTAAATTTTATTTATCATAAAGAATCTCACAACACAGTAAATAGATTTAGACTATCAAATCAAATACACAAATAAACATAGGTTCTTCTTCTTCTTTGATCCATAACCATCAACCGTCAAAGCAGTCAGCGGCCATCACGCCTGGTGGCGTCTTGTAGGGCAGCAACAAATTGATTCCACTTTGCTCGGTCGGCGGCCATCCTTCGTACAGTGCCCCAACTGTTGTTCATTCTTTGCATTTCAGCTTCCACAGTTCTCCGCCAAGTTGTTTTTGGTCGGGCTCTCTTTCGCTTTCCCTCGGGGGTCCATAGCATAGCTGTTCTTGTGATGGTATCAGGGTCCCTTCTAAGGACGTGGCCGACCCAAATTCAGCGTCTGCCAGCTATGATGGTGTGCATGTCCTCCTGGTTACTCCGAATAAGTAGTTCTTGGTTGCTGATGGTGTTTGGCCAAAAGATTCGGAGAATTTTCCTTACGCAGATTGTGTGGAAGGAGGACAGTTTCGACATTTCCTTCTCTGTTACTCTCCAACATTCCGCACCATAGAGAAGCACAGAAAGTACACAGCTCTCATACAGTCTTAATTTGGTGTTTGTGCTGTACTGGGAAGACTTCCAAATGTTGTTGAGAACAGCAACGGCTGTTCTCGCTTTATTCATTCTGTTGTTAATGTCCTTGCTTGTTCCGCCGTCAGGTGTTACTATGCTTCCTAGGTAAGTAAATGTGTCTGTCTGTTCTAACTTCTGGTTCCTTACTGTTACTGGCTCAGGATTGCCCACATTTAGTGTCATGACCTCTGTCTTCTTCAAATTGATGTTCAGGCCAACCTGCTGGCCATACTTATTCAGTCTATCGGTTTTGTCTTGAATGTGTTGATGTGAATGCGCGAGTAATGCAATGTCATCTGCATATTCCAAATCTTCCATCGTAGAAAACGATGTCCATCTAATTCCTCTTGGACTGCCCTCTGTTGTCTGGCGCATCACCCAATCTATGACTGTCAAAAATAATGTTGATAAGGGGCATCCCTGTCCTACTCCTGTTTTCACTTCGAAAGTCACATTACTCGATCCAACACTGCACGTAAAGTTAGAATAGAGGCTTTTTATAATGGAAACAATGCGGCTGGGAATTCCATAAGCCCTCAGAATTTTCCATAGGCTGTCCCTGTGTATGCTGTCGAAAGCCTTTTCAAAATCAACAAAGTTTATGTACAGCTGTCTCTGCCATTCTGAGCACTGCTCTATAATGTTCCTGGGGGCAAATATATGATCTGTACATCTTATGTTCTTTCTGAAGTCCGTTTGTTCTTTCCTCAGTTTATGGTCAACTGCTTTTGAAATTCTCTGGATGATTATCCTGCCTAGTATTTTGCTGGGAACTGAGAGGAGGGTAATTCCTCTCCAGTTGTTGCAGTCTGCAAGGTCGCCCTTCTTGGGCAATTTGACAATTATTCCTTTACTCCACTCTGTTGGTGTTGTCTCAGTTTCCCAGACTTGTGCAAATAGTGGTTCTAATAGTTCTGCTGCTAGTTCAGGATCTGTCTTGAATAGCTCAGCATTTAGATTGTCGTGACCAGGCGCTTTTCCATTTTTTAGTCCTTTGATAGCTATGATAATTTCTTCTTTTCTTGGAATGTCTGTATTTACGTCTAAGTCGCTTTCAGCCTCAGGAACATTCAGCTGAGTCTCTGGTGGTTCCTTATTCAGTGTTTCTCTGAAGTGCTCTGCCCATCTTGTTTCCTGCCCCTGTGCTGTGGTGATGAGATTTCCTTGCTTGTCTCTTACTAACGTTATGTTGTTTGCACCTCGTTTTCCACTGATAGCTTTAGTTATTTTATAAACTGTGCTTTGTTCATTTCTCAGTACTGCCTCTTCTGCCTGTCTTGCAAGGTCATCTAGAAATGTCCTTTTGTTAGCACGGGTTTGACGTTTTACTTCCTTGTCCAGCTGACTGTACTGTTCACTATATATTGCCTTTAACCCGGGAGACTTAGCTTCTGTTTTCTTTCTTTTCATTTCCTTTCTCTTCGCTATGGTATTTAGCATTTCTGGTGTTATCCAGTCTTGGCTCTTTCTTTCCTGGAATCCCAAGCATGACTTGCTGCTTTCTTTGTATATTGTTGAGATGGTGTTGAATTTCTGGTCGACATCGTCGGTCTCTGTTCTTTCCTGGCTTTGGTAATCAGATATCGTCTCTTTACGTCGACCACGAACGCTTTTCTGGTTGGGGGGGGGGGGGGGGGGGGGTTCCTAAGTTTTCGTGATGTTATATCTTTTCTGTTTGACTGCAAATGGTCCAGCAGCTCTGAGTTTCACCTTCAGTCTTGCTACTACTAGGTGATGATCACTTCCCACATCTGCGCCTCTTCTTACTTTCACGTCTTGTAGTGCATGTCTCCATCTGCCATTGATCATTATGTGATCTGTCTGGTTTTTGTCTCGTCCATTTGGTGATTCCCATGTTAACGTGTGCACTTTTTTGTGTTGAAAAAGTGTTCCTCCAATGACCAGGTTGTTAATACTGCAGAAGCTTATTAATTTGTCCCCATTCTCATTTACTGTTCCACTGCCGCATTTCCCCATTACTCTTTCGTTATAATTATTGTGTGTTTCAACTTTCGCATTTAGGTCTCCCATTACTATAATAAGATCGTACCTGGGTACAGTTTCCATTTCCTTTTGTACCTGTTGATAGAACTCGTCTTTGATCTCTTCATCGCTGTCGTTTGTTGGTGCAAAGCATTGTATAATTGTGGTGTTGGTGAATCTCCCTCTCAGTCTTGCTCTTATTAGTCTGTTGTTAATAGGTTTCCATTCCAGTCAAGACCTTTCCATTCCTTTCTTAAGGATAATGGCTACACCTTCGTTGTGATGACCATCCTCTCTACCAGAATAAGGTACTTTTTCCCCTGTAGCTGTTTTTATTCTCCCCATCCCTGTCCATCTGGTCTCGCTTATTCCCAGAATATGTACCTGATATTAGGTTCAGTTTTTGCATGAGCACAGAAGTGATACTGGTGCTATCTTGCTCATGGACATATTAAAAAAAAAAAAAATTTCATTTTTTTTTACAGGGGGGTGGTAGTAATGTTGCTGTCATTTTCGACGGAGTCATCTGTCAAGTTATTTGCCTATGTTTTATCATAAGTATAATTGTGTCTTTACCTGCGATGTCAGGTTGATTAGGGGTTGTCTTCCCTTGTTTATTCATTCATTGTGTTTTGACCTTTAGGGTCAAAGGTTGACAGTTCGGGCGTAGGCCTATGGGAAGGTTTTTTAAGCGGGAGAGTGATACTTCCGGCGAGCCGGGAAGGTCCTGTTTTTCTGAAGGGACCAAGAGTCCATTGTTTTTCGGGGAGAATCTTCGAAGTAACTGCTATGGCAGTTTTCCCCAGTGAATCTCTGTGCGTCGGGATGACGACAGAATTCCTTGTTATGTTCTGAGGATTCATTTTCCAGGTAATACCGACCTTTATGCATTATTACGCTTTTCGGTGGCAGAACATGTAAAAGGATTACTTAGTGTGAACTGCAGCTCACCGATCCTATATATTACAGAACTTATATTTTTGTGCTCGAGGTAGCCATCCAAGACTGTTAGTCTTTATATTGTCCAGAAATCCAGTGACGAAGATATATTGTGGGAACCGCAGATTGGCGGGATTTATGTCTACAATAAGCATTACTGCAGGGTTGATGATAACCTATTTAACAGAAGTACACAGCCGACTTCAGAACGAGGCCTGTACTTTCGGCTATTATACTACAGCCTGATAATGTGCAATTGGCGGGGAATGCCAAGTTGCACCTATGTGTCAAAGTGACTAAGGCATCTGACGCGTTTAGTCAGAGATGCCAAGGGCGACGCTACGAACTGTCATTATTGAAGAACTTTGCTATTGACCATGCACGTCTGTTCCGATGTTTACCTTTTTGAATGCCAAATGTATACCTATCGATTTCCGGTCAGCATGACCTTGTTACACTGACTGTTCCTGTTGATACTATGTGTGTTCTCGTCATTAAATGTTTTGAAACATGCCTGCAGTGTCCAAGCATCCTTGATTACTGCATGTGAGAGTATGGGTTGCAGGGTCTACATCTATACGAGCCTAAACACATTCGCGCCTTCATTCGCACCCACACTCAGTTCATCATACGCTCGCACTACACATCTAACAACAAGTATACTGTCTTGGGCCAGTGATCACCTCAACAAGAGAAAAAGACAGTTACATTTCTGGTGGACCAGTTACGTGGGCTCTTCTGATACATTTGTTGTCGCCAATGTGGCCTAGAAACTTACATTTCTGATGGACCAGATCTGTGGGTTTAAAAAGAACAGAGCGAGCATTTGACATTATTGTTGACATTAATGGATCCAGAAATTTACATTCCTGGTTGGCTGTTACATGTATGATGTCTCCAGTTTTGTCCAGAAATTTACAAGAAGGACAAGTACACATTACACTTCTGATCTGTGGGTCTAAGCTACACACGGGACAGCCGTAACACACAGCGCTAATTCTACACTTGCAAGTTTTGGCTACAACAGGACAGAAATAGGTCATCAACGGTTGACCTAGATAAACAGTGCGGGCATTTATATTATAATGCTACATAAACCACAACAAGACAAGTACTGAGGTTAACATCTAGGCATTTGCTACGTGGACCATAACTGCATAGAAGGCGGGTTCCTATTGTGAACAGTACTGCTGGTTGTTACACGTTTCAGTCAACAACAGACTTTTCTATGTCCGAGCATTCAAGCTACATTGTTCGAGGTCAAGTGTTTGTAAACAGTACGTGGAAATTGTAAACATTCAATGTGCAAGTCGTAAGTCGAGAAGGTCATAGTAACTTTGGTTCGTGAATACCACTTTATGTTACAGTGGATTTGACATTCAGTGCGCATTTGACATTTTGTTTCTGTGTTCGCAAGGAGCAAGAAATTTATTTTAGTTTCAGCTGTGACTGAACTTGTTCTGCAACACATTGAAATTGATTGCTATATGTTTATGTTACTTCTACTGTTTTTGTGTATTTTTTTAGCGGGTTTTCGGTTGGTGGGTCTTACAGTAAATATGCCACTTAATCGAGGCTTACTGTAAGCGCTCTGTAGGTGCAAATTTTCTTAATTTGAAAATTTGCTAGTGACAATTGGTCGCTATTGATGTTAGCTGTGATGTAACTGTACTTAACGTTGTTTTTGTAATATTTTGTCTGTTTTTCAGTTTTGATTTTCGATTTGTTTTGTTTGTATTCTGTAGGTCTCTCCTTTCTTTTGTGTATTTCTCTACACATTTTTGGTTAAAACAGTGTTGCCATTTGTATTGTTTTGTATCTTTGTGTTTGTATTTTTTTTGTTTGTACTACATTACTGTCATGCACAGTCTACATACATATACTTGGTCATGTATTGGTATTATTGATAAGGTAGACTCTTCATATAGAGTTTGTTAATAAAATATTATTATATAAGATATTTATACAAGTTCTTTGATAAAAGACTTGTTATCTACAAAGATTGAGACAAGGTGAAATACATATTCAAGTTCTTTATAAAAAAGACTTGTGCCCATAGTGAGTGGGATATAAGGGATTTTTTTTTCCACAGGTACTCAAGTGATTTTTTGGTTACATTATAAACAAGAGGACCATACAAAGTCTTTGTCTAAGACTAAGAGAGTGAAATAAAGTGAAGTGAGTATACAAGTCTAGCATTTCAGACTTGTCTCCCATTAAAGTGAGATAATTTAATTTATTTACTTCTGCAAGTTACTGATCTCAGTAGACAAGATGTCTACATTAGAGTACTTTATTACACAAGGGAGAGCCCTTGATAAGACTGGTCAACAGTTAGAAGAATGGGCTGTTGCTCAGTATGACAAAGCATTTGCTGCAGAAGAGAAAAAAGCTCTGGCTGAAGAGAAAAGATTAGAAAGAGAAGCTGCTGCAGAAGAGAGAAAAGCTGCTGCAGAACAAAAAAGGCTAGACAGAGAAGCTTATTTTGCTGCTGAACAAAAGAAATTGCAGATGCAGGTGGAGGAAAGGAGATTTGAAGCTGAACAAAAGAGATTAGACAAAGAGGCCGAACAAAAGAGATTAGACAAAGAAGCTGCTGCAGAGGAGAGGAAAGCTCAAGCTGCTGCAGAGGAGAGGAAAGCTCAAGCTGCTGCAGAGGAGAGGAAAGCTGAGGCTGAAATTAGAAAAATGGAACATGAGGAAAGAAAACAGAAGATGGAACTTGATGAAAGACTCGCAACTTTGGAGTTAGAGAAATTGAAATTGGCGAGTACGGGTGCTCAGCAAACAACTTCGAGTACGACAAAGGAGTTTGTTAGTAGGATTAAATTGCCTCATTTCAATCCTTTAAAGGATGACGTAGCAGATTATCTAGATAGATTCCAATTTTTGTGCGATACGCATAACATAAAAAAGGAAAAATATGTTGAACAACTGATGCCATTTTTTACAGGTGACACAGTGACTACTCTTATGACAATAGTCGAACATGAGAGGACTAATTATGATGTTGTCAGGGCAGCATTGCTAAAAAAATACCAACTAAAAGAAGAAGACTATCGTCTTCGTTTTAGGACAATGTTGCCAGAAAATGGAGTAGATTTCTCTGATTTTGTTACAAAGATATGTCGTACATTTACTCGATGGGTTGAGTTGTCTCAGACTGAGAAAACATATGAAGGTCTAATGGACTTATTATTGCGAGATAAGGTTTTGTCATCTGTTAATGATTCTTTTCTTGCATTCCTTCATGAGCGTAAGCCTAAAAACTTAAAAGATATGGAGGAATACTGTTGTCAGTATGCCACAGCGCATCCCCATGCTACAGTTAGCAATTCTAAAGTGAAAGAGGGGTTGCCAGCTGCTTCGGCAACACCATATGGCCCTAATTTCAAAAAAAAATTTCAGGGTGCTCAACAAAACTGGAATAGGGGAAGTAATCAAAATTACACCCAGAAGCGGAGTAATCCAACACATGATGGTTCTTCGTCTATGAATTGGAGACAAGATGGTAGTTCTCGTAATTTTAGTGGTAATAATTTGAGACACTTTCGCAAAGGCTATCCAAATAATAACTATTCAAATTTTCGAGGTAATCATTCTCGACGTCAAGATTATGACGATGGTGAATTTAGAAACCGGGATTCAAACCGGAATGATGATTACAATAGGCAATATGATAACAATTACAGGGGAAATGATAGTCGAAATAATTACAGGGGAAATGATAATCGAGGCAGACCTAGATTTAACAAGAAAAGACCTTTCCAACAGGCAAACTCTGCACAACAAGAGTTTGATGGAGCCTGTAATACAGTAAATGATAGTGGTAACTCTAGGGCTATCACTGGTTGTGCTTTCGATTTTGGGAGAGCAACTGAATGCCCCCAATGCTTAACATTGTTTGACTCATCGACTGTATCTACGCTAAGTTGTGGTCACCCTCTTCCTGCTCTACCTGCTACAGTTGCGCATGATGGGAGAGGATCTCTCATCTTACATAAAGGTCTAATAAATGATAGGCTAGTCTCAGTACTTTTCGATTCGGGATGTACTACCGTCGGGGTTAGGGAGTCTCTGATAGATCCTTGCTGTGCCACTGGAAAAACAATCAAATGTGTTACATTTGGTGGTACTATGGAAAGCTATCCTACTGCTATTATTAGGATTGACACTCCTTTCTTCACAGGAGAGGTCCATGCATGTCTTCTTCCTAATCCTATTGCGGATCTTATAATCGGTCGTATTCATAGGGTTAAAGAATGCACCCCGCAACAAATTTCTAGTTGGGAAGAAAAAACATTCAAATGGTTAATGCAGTAGTGACAAGAGCTCAAGCTCTTAATCCCCCAACTTCATCTGATAATAGTAATGAAGTTGATAGCCAAGACGAGCACTTGGTGATTTCCCATGACTCGTTTGTTAAACGTCAAGAAGAGGATCCTTCTTTGAAGAAATTCTTCCTTCTTGCAAAGAAAGGGGATCCCAATCAAAATACGAATCACAAATCGTATATCACTATGAAGAATGGTATATTGGTACGAATGGTACAACACTCGGACAAGTCTATGCACTCGCAAATTCTTGTGCCCAAGTGTATGAGAGCCTTAATTCTTCGGCATGCACACGATTCTCAGTGTGCTGGACACATGGGTTTTTCCAGAACTAAAACTAGAGTCCTTGCGTCCTTCTTTTGGCCATTCGTGAATAAAGACATCCGAATTTATTGCCGATCTTGCAAAATTTGTCAAGAGGTCAAGTCTAGAGGTCCGAGACATGCTGCTCCTATTCAGGCTGCAGATATTCCGATTCGGCCGTTTCAGAAAATGGCTATAGACATCATTGGTCCGTTCAAGATTAAGTCAGCCAGAGGACACCAATTTATCCTCACTTGCGTGGACATGTGCACGCGTTGGCCAGAGGCTATTCCTCTGAAGAGCATATCAACTGTCGATATCGCTGATGCTCTTTGGCTCGTATTTTCTCGTCTGGGATTCCCCGGAGAAATACTGTCGGATCACGGCACTCAGTTAATTTCGGACGTTATGTCTCAGGTAATGGCTACGCTAGACATTAAAAGGTCTCTCAGTAGTATTTATCATCCAATGTCCAATGGATTGGTAGAACGTCTTAACAGGACACTAAAGAACTTACTTGGCAAGATAACGGAGGATCATCCTGAAGATTGGGACAGGGTTTTACCTGCAGTCCTCTTTGCCTATAGAGAGGTTCCCAACGAGCATACAGGGTTTTCTCCTTTCGAACTTGTCTTTGGCGCGCAACCGCGCGGTCCGATATCCTTGTTACACGATTTGATAACTTCCGATAATATTGACGATGATACACAATCGTCATATGAATATGTCATAGCTCTTAGAGAAAAGATTATCGAATCGTGCAGGTTAGCAACTTCATCTTCCGAATTTGCGAAAGAAAAAGCTAGGCGATTTGCTAACAAGAAAAGACGCCTACGTCAACTTTGTCCTGGAGACAAAGCATATGTCTTACTGCCCTCAAGAGAGAATAGACTTCTCATTTCATGGAAAGGTCCATACACTATAGTCTCAAAAATTTCCGATGTCGACTATATTGTCGATGTGGATGGAAGGCATAAAACCTTCCATATAAATATGCTAACAGAGTTTATTGAACGTCCAGACTATTTGCAGCCTATTTTCCAGGCGACGGACGACTCTCCAGTCCAACATGGTCACATCTCATCCCTGTCCGTTATACAGGATGAGGAAACTATTTTTTCTGACGTGAACTTACCTCTTCCTGCGATTCCACTTACTTCAACGGAATCGTGGAGAGACGTTACAGTCTCTTCCAACTTGTCTTTTGAGGAACAGCGTCAAGTATCCTCTACGTTACAATCATATCAGGATGTCCTTACCGACATTCCTGGACACACAGATGTCATAGAACATGACATCATACTTACTGATCGTAATCCGATCAGAGTAAGACCATACCCAATACCTATTCATTTTCAAGCACAAGTCGAGAAAGAATTGGATGAAATGATTCAACTACAAATAATTGAACCATCCACTTCAGCTTATTCTTCGTCGATAGTTATTGTTCGAAAGAAAGACAATAATATACGTCTTTGCGTTGATTATCGCAAATTAAATCAAGTTACGAAGTTCGATGCTGAACCTATGCCGTTATTAGATGATCTACTTATTAGACTTTCTAAAGCTAAATTCTTTACTAAACTAGACTTGTCGAAAGGTTATTGGCAAGTCCCACTAACGGAACACGCCAAACCTCTCACTGCTTTTTCGACACCTAGGGGTCTGTTTCAATGGAATTTTATGCCTTTCGGGCTTATGAACGCCCCAGCGACTTTCGTGCGCATGATGCGACGAATTCTATCAGATCGTGCAGATGTCATTGCATATTTAGACGACATCTGTCTTTTCAGCGATACTTGGGAAGAACACTATTTGGGTCTAAAGGAATTGCTATCTACTCTACGTGAGCATAGTTTGACTGCTAAACCCTCTAAAGCTTTTGTTGGGTTTAGTGAAATTTCCTTCCTAGGTCATCGAGTTGGTCATGGTCTGTTGAAGACAGAGGACCAAAACATTTCAAAGATATTAAATATCTCGGTTCCGAAGACGAAAAAGCAAGTGCGTAGTCTCTTGGGATTGATACAATTCTATGGAAGATTCATTGAGAATCTGTCCTCCATTATGGCACCACTTTCAACGTTATTGAAAAAAGGTTCTCCTAATATGGTGCGTTGGTCCCAAGAATGCCAAACTTTATTGGATCAGGTTAAGAATTTGTTCTCATCTCATCCTATCTTAAGACTACCAACGATTGATAAGACTTTTGTCCTTCGTAGTGATGCCTCTTCCACTGGGATTGGAGCGGCACTAATGCAGGAATATTCAGGAACTCTGCATCCTGTAATGTATATTTCTAGGAAGCTAAATGCGGCAGAAAGGAATTACTCGGTTTTGGACCGTGAATTGTTGGCTATGGTTTGGTCCATTCTTAAGCTACAAAGGTTCCTTCTGGGCGCGCATTTCTTTATGGAAACCGACCAAAAAGCTCTTACGGCTATGCAAAGTAAGGATTTGAAGAGCTCGAGATCTACTCGTTATGCTATTGCTCTTCAGCCTTTCCATTTCACGGTTCGAGCTATCCGTGGTTCGGATAATGTGATGGCGGACATATTGTCTAGATGCCCACATGATTCCAGTTAAATCTTGTGTCCTAGTTTTTTCTGATATACTTTCAGACTTAGGTCTGTCCTTAATATCATAATATGTTGTAATACAAATGTATTTGGATGATGTTTAGATAATTTAACAAATTTCATTTTGTCCATCCATCAGTGATATGTTGCTAAAATAGCATTGACATTTGTATATTGCTATGATTATATTATTTAGTAATGTTTGATATATGATTGGTATTGCCAGCAACTTAGGTTTCTTGAATGGTATCCCTTAGTTTGTTTGGCTTAAAGGAAATATTTTCTCCTATGTTGAGAGATGATTTGTATTCTCTTCAGACCCTTTATTTATGCGTCTATTGGACCTGATATTAGGTTCAGTTTTTGCATGAGCACAGAAGTGATACTGGTGCTATCTTGCTCATGGACATATTAAAAAAAAAAATTTCATTTTTTTTAACAGGGGGGTGGTAGTAATGTTGCTGTCATTTTCGACGGAGTCATCTGTCAAGTTATTTGCCTATGTTTTATCATAAGTATAATTGTGTCTTTACCTGCGATGTCAGGTTGATTAGGGGTTGTCTTCCCTTGTTTATTCATTCATTGTGTTTTGACCTTTAGGGTCAAAGGTTGACAGTTCGGGCGTAGGCCTATGGGAAGGTTTTTTAAGCGGGAGAGTGATACTTCCGGCGAGCCGGGAAGGTCCTGTTTTTCTGAAGGGACCAAGAGTCCATTGTTTTTCGGGGAGAATCTTCGAAGTAACTGCTATGGCAGTTTTCCCCAGTGAATCTCTGTGCGTCGGGATGACGACAGAATTCCTTGTTATGTTCTGAGGATTCATTTTCCAGGTAATACCGACCTTTATGCATTATTACGCTTTTCGGTGGCAGAACATGTAAAAGGATTACTTAGTGTGAACTGCAGCTCACCGATCCTATATATTACAGAACTTATATTTTTGTGCTCGAGGTAGCCATCCAAGACTGTTAGTCTTTATATTGTCCAGAAATCCAGTGACGAAGATATATTGTGGGAACCGCAGATTGGCGGGATTTATGTCTACAATAAGCATTACTGCAGGGTTGATGATAACCTATTTAACAGAAGTACACAGCCGACGTCAGAACGAGGCCTGTACTTTCGGCTATTATACTACAGCCTGATAATGTGCAATTGGCGGGGAATGCCAAGTTGCACCTATGTGTCAAAGTGACTAAGGCATCTGACGCGTTTAGTCAGAGATGCCAAGGGCGACGCTACGAACTGTCATTATTGAAGAACTTTGCTATTGACCATGCACGTCTGTTCCGATGTTTACCTTTTTGAATGCCAAATGTATACCTATCGATTTCCGGTCAGCATGACCTTGTTACACTGACTGTTCCTGTTGATACTATGTGTGTTCTCGTCATTAAATGTTTTGAAACATGCCTGCAGTGTCCAAGCATCCTTGATTACTGCATGTGAGAGTATGGGTTGCAGGGTCTACATCTATACGAGCCTAAACACATTCGCGCCTTCATTCGCACCCACACTCAGTTCATCATACGCTCGCACTACACATCTAACAACAAGTATACTGTCTTGGGCCAGTGATCACCTCAACAAGAGAAAAAGACAGTTACAATATCCTAATTGTAACCCATCAGAGGTTGAACGGGATATTTTTCTTCATTAATTTAAAAAAAAAAAATCTTACTCGACGCTTATTAACCTTCTAGCCCTGGTATTGTCTGGCCGAAAATGGCGTCTACGTCGTTCAGCCTCGTTTTCGATTCTGACATAGTTGGCGTCACTCTTTATGAAGAATCTAGGGCACTACTGCTGACGACACAGTTTTAAAATAAGGATATGAATATTGTGTAGCCTATTTCTTTAAAAGAAGAGTATTATGATTCTGTGTTACAACCGACTGTTGTGTATTTCACCAACTTGCATTAGCCCCAGAGGTAATTGAGAATCATGTTTTATAAATCTTTCATTCAAGGCAAAAAGAGATTATGGAAACATAGTCTATGACTCTGCAGCACATAGTCACAAGGTTAAATTTGGGTAAATGGGAAGAATAATTTTCCACTGTCCGCCATTTTCCCCTAAGGTTATTCACGCGTACAAGTGAGCGTATCATTTCGATAAATGTAAAATACCCACTAGGCCTATTAAAATTAACAAATTTCAACTAAAATGAACCAAAAATAACTAATTACACATCTTCTTCTTCTTCTTCTTCCTCGTTCGCCTTCAGACTTCCACATTTATGACTCTAATAAAGGCAGCAGTCAACTCAAGGTTCCCGACATCTCCAAACAGTTTTTCGTTGACAGAAGTAGGTTGTTGCCATATGCTACCCCGTTCATTACTGTAGGTTGGGCAGTACTGCAGCAGGTGTTCGACTGTCATCGGGCTGGTACCGCAGGTGCAGAGATCTGTTGCACCAATTTTGTATTTGTGGTACAGATGGTATCTCAATCTGTTGTGCCCAGTGCGCAGTCGAAAAATGATGACCTGTTCTTTTCTGGATAGTTGATGATATGCGTCATTTTTCAAATGTCCCGGGTGCTCTCTTTCCCATTTGGACTTGAATGTAGCCTTTATAGTGGTCTTTGCCGTTGCGTAAGTTGTCTCTATATCATTTTGCTGTAAGGCACCTCCTTCTTTAGCAAGTCTATCTGCCTCTTCATTTCCTGGTATGTTGCAATGGGCTGGTATCCACTGGATAGTGCACTTCTTGAAGCATTCGGCCAGTCTTTCAAGGGAGATTATCAGATCTTTCAATCCTTTAGTTTGGTGGCTCTTCAGCGCTGATATTATTGAGAGGGCATCTGAAAAGATTAATTACACATCTAATAGGTAACAATTATGGGTAAAATTGCAAGGTCTGTCGCCGAACGTTTCGCAGTGAATAGGCCTATGTCTATTTAACCATAAAATACACATATTCATTGCGGCATATTTAAGGACAGTCGTTGCGATTTTACGAAATTATGATACACAAAGCATAAAGTTTCTAATTCCGTAATAAATCATGCTCATGAAGTTTATGTTATGTGCAAACACACCGCACTACATGCATACACACCTTATGGAATCGCAATATGGCAGCGTGCGGGAAATCGTTCTTCCTTTCGGTCAAACTACGATAGATTTTAGCACCAATCATTATGTACAGTTACAGGTGCAATCAGATCAACATCGAGGGTTGCTCTGGAGGTGGCCTAAGGAGTCCTCACTTTGGAGAAAGACTAAATTATATGACCAAAATGTTAGACAAGACTCATCCTGCTTTTTCATCATTTGCTAGGTATCAATTAACAACTCAGAAGAGGTTCGTTAATGCCAGTAGATACCCAACAGGTTGGAAATGCATAGAGGAACAAGTGCAATTAGATGCCCTAAATGCTTAATAACATAAGTATATACAAGCCAGTGGTACATAGGCCTACCTGTCAGCCTCCGGAGTCAAAAGCTGTATGCTGGACTGAAAAAAAACAAAAGACCTCACAAAAAATATATTAACAAATAATAGGCTACACGATACAGTTTTAAAACAAGAAATGACATTCTGAGGTTATCTAGGTTTCTGGTGTTATCTAGTCTTGCTTCTTCCTGTCCTGGAATCCCAAGCATGATTTGCTGCTTTCCTTATATATAGTTGAAATGGTGTTGAATTTCTGATTTAGATCATCACTCAATGTCTTTTCCTGACTTTTGGCAAATTGATATCGCTTCTTTATATCTGCCGCAAAAGCCTTTCTGGTAAGGGGGTCCTTCAATTTGCTGATGTCAAACCTTTTCTGTGTAGTTACATGGAACTTAAAAAATGTAATTAGGCTGCTTACTCAGACTACACTGCCATCAATGGTACCTATACCTTGTAGCGGTATGGCAGCTTGCGTACCCTGACAATCCCCAGAGCTATGCCAGTGGGAGTTTTACTCCTGGTAGGTTCAACCAAGCTGGACTGGTCTGTGCGGGTAGGGGTCAGACAAAAGCTGGTACCCTGGTCCTCCAGGTTGGGGGTTTTAGCATAGGGCTGACACCCCTGTCTATGTAAAAAAAACAATGAAGTTACAGAAACAACAATAAATGAACAAACTTTGCTGCGGGATGGACATTCGGAGTCTGTGGCTCGTATGACTGTCAGTGGTGAAAGCCGAAAGGAAGCCACTGACATGAAAACGGATGTCCTGACCGCAAAACAGGATACAAGAATAGGATTTTGGAATGTCAGGACAATGAACGAGACAGGTAGGCTAAGACAGGTCACGGCAGAAATGAGAAACTATAGGTTACACATTCTAGGGATAAGCGAGAGCAGATGGACAGGGGCAGGAAAAGTTAAAACAGCAATAGGAGAAACAGTACTTTACTCTGGAAGAGAGGATGGACAGCACAATGAAGGCGTCGCCATTATTCTACAGAAAGGAATAGAAAGGACATTACTGGAATGGAAACCCATCAACAACAGACTATTAAGATTGAGAGGGAGATTCACCAACACTACAATAATACAATGCTACGCACCAACGAATGATAGCGATGAGGAGGTCAAGGATGAATTCTATCAACAACTGCAGAAAGAAATGGAAGACACACCTAGATATGATCTTGTTATAGTAATGGGAGACCTCAATGCGAAAGTTGGTACACACAATACATATAATGAAAGAACAATGGGGAAATGCGGCAGCGGAACAGCAAACGAAAAGGGGGATAAACTAATAAGTTTCTGTAGCATTAACAACCTGGTCATTGGAGGAACACTTTTCCCACATAAAGAAATTCACAAATTAACATGGGAATCACCAAATGGTCGGGACAGAAACCAGA
The DNA here is from genome assembly GCA_024509875.1 of Oreohelix idahoensis. Taxonomy (NCBI): domain Eukaryota; kingdom Metazoa; phylum Mollusca; class Gastropoda; order Stylommatophora; family Oreohelicidae; genus Oreohelix; species Oreohelix idahoensis. The sequence continues at coordinate 211,889 of JAMPIV010001653.1, read as the reverse complement.
TAGACCACATCATGGTTAACGGTAGATGGAGACATGCATTACAAGATGTGAAGGTAAGAAGAGGTGCAGATGTGGGAAGTGATCACCATTTAGTAGTAGCAAAACTGAAAGTGAAACTAAGAAGGGCTGGACCAACTGTAACTACACAGAAAAGGTTTGACATCAGCAAATTGAAGGACTCCCTTACCAGAAAAGCTTTTGCGGCCGACATAAAGAAACGATATCAATTTGCCACAAGTCAGGAAAAGACATTGACTGATGATATAGACCAGAGGTTCAACGCCATTTCAACAATATACAAGGAAAGCAGCAAATCATGCTTGGGATTCCAGGAAAGGAAGAAGCAAGACTGGATAACACCAGAAACATTAAACACCATAACGATGAGAAAGGAAATGAAAAGAAAGAAAACAGAAGCGAAGTCCCCCAGGTTAAAGCAACTATATAGCGAACAGTACAGTCAGCTGGACAAGGAAGTTAAACGCCAAACCCGAGCCAACAAAAGGAGTTTCCTAGACGATCTTGCAAGACAGGCAGAGGAGGCAGCACTGAGAAATGAACAAAGCACAGTATACAAAATAACTAAATTCATCAGCGGAAAATGAGGTGCAAACAATATTACATTAGTAAGAGATAAGCAAGGTAATCTCATCACGACAGCAGAGGGACAGGAAACAAGATGGGCAGAGCACTTCAGAGAAACTCTGAACAAGGAACCACCAGAGACACAACTGAATGTTCCTGAAGCTGAAAACGATCTAGATGTAAATACAGACATTCCACGAAAAGAAGAAATCATCACAGCAATCAAAGGGTTAAAGAACGGCAAAGCTCCTGGCCATGATAACTTAAATGCAGTGCTATTTAAGACAGACCCTGAGCTAGCAGCAGAACTATTAGAACCACTATTTGCACAAGTCTGGAAAATGGGGACAACACCATCAGAGTGGAACAAAGGAATAATTGTCAAATTGCCCAAGAAGGGAGATCTTGCAGACTGCAATAATTGGAGAGGAATCACTCTTCTCTCAGTTCCCAGCAAAATACTAGGCAGGATAATTATACAGAGAATTTCAAAGGCAGTAGACCACAAACTGAGGAAAGAACAAGCAGGATTTAGAAAGAACAGAAGATGTGTAGATCATATATTCACTATCAGGAACATTATAGAGCAGTACTCAGAATGGTTACGTGTAGCGTTGGGCAGAGCAACCTAACCTTTGAGGTGAAGACGGGAGTACGACAGGGATGCCCCTTATCAACCACTCTATTTTTAACAGTCATAGACTGGGTGATGCGCCAGACAACAGAGGGCAGTCCAAGAGGAATAAGATGGACAACATTTTCTACATTGGAAGATCTGGAATATGCAGATGACATTGCACTACTAGCACATTCACATCAATACATCCAGGAAAAAACGGATAGACTTAATAAGTTTAGCCAGCAGGTAGGCTTGAACATCAATTTAAAGAAGTCTGAGGTCATGACGCTCAATGTGAGCAACCATGAGCCCATATCAGTAAGGAATCAGCAACGGGTACAGACAGATACCAGTAAGGAATCAGCAACTGGTACAGACAGATACCTTCACATACCTAGAAGCATAGTAACACCAGACGGGGAGGCAGGCAAAGACATCAACATCAGAATGAATAAGGCAAGAACAGCCTTCTTTAGCCTAAACAATATCTGGAAGTCCTCCCAAGCACAAAATTAAGATTATATCAGAGCTGTGTGCTTTCTGTGCTTCTCTATGGTGCGGAATGCTGGAGAGTTACAGAGAAGGAAATGTCGAAATTGTCCTCTTTTCACACAACATGCCTAAGAAAAATTTACCGAATCTTTTGGCCGAATACCATCACTAACCAAGATCTGCTTACTCGTAGCAAGCAAGAGGACATGCACACCATTGTAGCTGGCAGACACTGGAGCTGGGTTGGCCATGTCCTCAGAAGAGACTCCGATGACATCACGGGAACAGCTATGCTTTGGACCCCTGAAGGAAAACGAAAGAGAGGCCGACCAAAGGCAACCTGGCGGAGGACTGTGGAGGCTGAGATGCAAAGAGTGAGCCAGAGTTGGGGCACTGTGCGAGGGATGGCCACCGACCGAGCAAAGTGGAATCAATTTGTTGTTGCCCTACAAGATGCCACTAGGCGTGATGGCCACTGACTGCTTTGACGGTCGGCGGCTAAGGACCAAAGAAAGAAGAAGAAGACTCAGACTACAATTAAGAATAGTTTATTTTCTATAGAAGAATTTTAATGTGCAGAATGTCTACAATAAAATAATATGAACAACCAAGAATACCAATATTAGATTATGTACAACCATACAGTCCACCCATATCAGTAGAAGAGGTGTTGAGAATAGACAGAGAACTGCACGATATAGTAAAATAGTATGCAACCAAAAACAAAAATTAATATGTAAGGATTATTGAGGGTGTAGTGGGAAATTGAATGTGTATAATAAGGTTCTAGTAATACATATTGGGGGTGTTGGGAAGTCAGGTATTGGTAGTACCTCTGGTGAAGGAGCTGTCATGCCCTTTTCAGGGCAGCTCAGCCACCTTTGGTCCAAACCTGGCATCCAGCTCTCACCTGTGGCTCCTCGTAGCTGTCAGCATGCGACAGCGGCCACCCCCGGACAACGGCTTTGACAGGCCGGCTAAACTAGGTGAGGGTAGCCGAATGGTTATAAACCTTCGGTGAGTTAGGGTCTGCCTACCCATGCATGCGAAGACTGGATTCGATAGACTGCGCGGAAGAAACCACCTGTTGGTTCAACGGGCATGATGGCGATTACCAGCAACGCGCTGTGGAGCGTAAGGAGCACGGCGAGGCACGTAGAAAGCCCTGGTCATCCACTGCACCTGACTTCATCTCCAGTCGTCTTGACTTGTCTTGCCACTGGATTGAGATGGACCCAGGCGAGAGAGTGAGGTCGACGAATTGCGCAACTCTTCCTCACTTTAATCCAAATCACCGCGCAAGTCACTCTTTCATCCACATTCCCTGCCCACACTGTCCAAGATCTTTCCAGGCCCACATCGGGCTCTTCAGTCACCTTCGTACCCATAGACTAACCTAACATATTCTTAAATAATTGGATGAACAGAGTGGTCTTCATCACCCGTGATGGACGAACAACCAACCAGTAATACATATTGATAGTAACAAATAAATAGTGAACCAGGTTTCATCCCAAACACCCCAGACTTTACCCCCTCCTATTTTGTTTTATATGCACAACAAATGTAGCCTACATTAACTCTTTGCTTCCAAAATTATTACTTACACTGCCTCAATTGTGTGTGCGTGTTTGTTTATTTTCCCAAAGAATTCTGAACAGCAGGATATACCATGTTTTTGTCAAAATTGTTCATGTGAACATGCACTTATTATATATCAAACTGATAGGAAATTGATAAGGAGTCAAGATGTGCAATGTTTCTCCATTGCATAATTGGAATTTATAAAAACACAATGCATGTAGTAAGAAACACACAGACAATGTTAACAGTAGAATATGAACTTAATGAAGGCAGTTTATTGTTGCAGTCAAAGAAACATCAAGGTAATTCATATATGGCCATACTTACAGCACAGTCTGGATAAGTAGAAATTGCTGGGACCACCTAAAAAACTTCTGCTTATATAAAATTCTGCTTATCAGGAGTTTGCTCAGAGCTGGACATTTTGCAGTCAGAATAAAAGAAAAAGTAATTATTTTTACCCTTTAAGTACAACTGTTTCATCATTTGAGTGCATTTTTGCACTTTTTCCACTTTTCAAAAGCAAATTAAAAGCATAAAGTATAGCATCATGTCCTTTGTTTATACCTTAGATGCAAATACCAGAAAATTTAAAACCACATATTTCATATTGAAACACAGTGACATACAAAAATCACAAAATATTGCTTTAATAATTTAAAAAAAGTCAAGTATAATAATATCACAAAATATTTTGAATATTGTTTGTGGGTTTAAAAGTTTATCTCTAGCTTTCTATTTCACCTGTGACTAGTCATGAACTGTAGCTTTAGGTCAAGTTCTGTTGGTTTTCCAATGGCCAGGCAATACCCACTCATCAGCTAAATGTAACATTCCACATCTCAGCTGAATTCTCTTAATTGTCAACTATGTTTTTAAGTAAATGTGACACATTCATTTTCTCAGGAGACTTAGAATTTGTAGATACTTGGTTTGTCACATTTCTGTGGTAGTTTAAAGAAAACCATAATCATCTGATTTGTCACAAAACTATAATAAAAATGCCAAAGCATGTACACATGCTGTTTAACTTCACTCAGATTGCTAAAACAGTAACATAAGTCACTTTATGGTTTTAAAATGTAGACTAGATCAGTGGCAGGCAACCTATGTAATGTGAGGATCTACTAACAAGGCATTGAAAAATTGGAACTAAATTATATTTTACCAAATGATAACATCACTTCAAATAAACGATCCCATTCTTATCTTATGCAGTTCATAAATAAAGGGAATTTTAATAAGGCTTCTCATAGGTTATCAATGGAAACACAGAATAAGTACCTTTAATCCTTGTGATATCACACTTTTAAATACCTTTGAGAAAGAGCAAGTCCTTAGTTTGCTATCATTTTTTAAATTTTTATGTCTATCATGTAAAGTCTACCAAATCATCCCCTGTGATCTACTTTATTTTTAAGTTTGAGGATTAGGGTATGTTCAAGGCTGGTTTGAAATGCATTAAACAGATTTTGGGATAGGAGAAGATACGAGGGGCGTTCAGAAAGTAATGCACCACATCATTTTTCTCAGCTAATAATGAAGATAGAAGCATGAAATTTTGCACACTTCAAATATGGCATGTGCCAATTGTGTGCATTAAATTGCACTGCAACCGGCCAAATATTACGGCTGCCCTAAACCGTTGAAATGGAGCGTGTTAGCAACTTGCATTATAAGCAGTGAATTGTGATAGAATTTCTCGTTGCAGAGAAGGAAACTGTTGTGAACATTCACAAGCGTCTATGTGATGTGTATGGAAGTTTTGCAGTTGACAGGAGTACAGTCAGTCGCTGGGTTCAGAGAATCAAAGAATCAGGAAGTGGAGATACGGAGCTGCTTGATCGGCTGCGCTGTGGACATCCTGCCACAGCCACCGCAGAAATGTTGAAATGCGGTGAGGGCATTATTCTTACTGATAGGTGAATCACTACTCAACAATTGGCCTTACAGCTGTCAGTCAGCATTGGCAGTGCAAATGCAGTTATAAAAACTCTCAGATTTTGTAAGCTTTTACGCAAGATGGGTTCCTCGAAGTCTCACAAATGACCACCGATTGCAAAGGAAAGCAATTTCTTCTGAATTGTTGGAGTGTTTCAATGCTGATGGAGAGAACTTTTTGGCTAAGATCGTTACAGGTGATGAAACCTGGGCACATCATTTTGAACCTGAGACAAAAAGACAGTCAATGGAGTGGCACCATCCGCAATCACCACGAAGAAAGAAATTCAAGACAATTCCTTCAGCTGGAAAGGTCATGATCAGTCTTTTGGGACATTGAAGGTGTGATTCTTGTGGACGTTATGCGAAGAGAAGAGACAATCAATTCGCAAGCTTACATTAAGACATTGAAAAAAACTCAATCAACGTTTTCGCAGAGTTCGGCCGCACAATAATCCAGCAGACCTGCTTCTCCTTCACAACAATGCACGACCTCACACAAGTCTGGCAACATGGGAAGCAATCACCAAATTGGGTTGGACTGTACTACCCCATCCACCCTATAGTCCGGATTTGGCACCCTCTGATTGTCATCTATTTGGTCCACTTAAAGATGCACTCCGTGGGACAAGGTTTGAAGATGATGAAGGAGTGATTCATGCAGCGAAGAAATGGCTACATGATCAAGACAAAATCTGGTAAGGGCTAGCAATGCATGCACTTGTTTTGCGCTGGCATAAAGCCGTACAAGTTAATGGGGATTATGTTTAATAATACCGATGTTTACATGACATACCCATGTATATTGTGTATAAATTTCATGCTTTTTGAATAAACAGTTCCTGAGAAAAACGATGTGGTGCATTACTTTCTGAACGCCCCTCGTAGTAACCGTGGGTAACATAAATATTGAAAGTGAAAAAGGAAAGGAGAGAATGAAGTAATGGAAAATGATAAAGTATTTATTTTAAAAAAGCATATTTGTTTTTGGCTAATGCAGTTGCATTAGGCCACACCATTTGACAGTGATTATTGCTGTGAGGTAATGCTGCTTAGATATTGGTGTAAATATATGTAGTATGTCTTCATAGTCTTAAAATGATACCCATCATCTGCTATATTTCATTGCCTTCAGGTTGAAAGAAATATGGAATCTAATGTCACACGTCTAATTACAGAAATGAAGCAGGAAACAGACTATGAGGTATGTAAAATATTTATGCCCCATGTAATTCTCCTGGGTCTCTGAAGAGACAAAGAAAGAATATGCCTACTGCACTCTTGAGCGTGTCGTAGAAAGTGACTTGTGGGGTTGTGGGTGGGGGCTGGGTACCTCATTATGTTAAACAAATTGTAACAGACTCCACTGCTGCAAGTTTATGTGAATGCTTGCTGCAGGCTTCAAAAAAGTGGTCCAGCTGTAATGGTGGCTGTATGCTCTGTTAGGAGCACAAAAATAAGATGAATAAAAATACTGACATTTTGAATCTTTCAAGGGTGTCATGGTATAATGTAAAATTCCTGAGAAAAAAAAAAGAATTTTTTTGCAATATGCTTCACATGTAAAGAAATGGTTTTAAACAATTTTACTTGAGCATTTTCATAATTTATATTGATCTATACTGGGAATTTGTTCACTGAAGTCTTAGGCCTAATTATATATGTTTACTTAACAATAAAATGTTTGACTTGTAAGAAACTAAGTTTTTTTTTTTTTTTATTATCAGGCACCAAAGAATATTAAAACAAATGTCCCAACTGTAATTGTAGGAGAAAAGCAGGATTTAAGTTACTGGTTTTTTTAATTTTACTGGTCAAATAATAGAAGTTAGCAGGTTACCATTAAAACTGTTGGGCGCAGCAGTTGCATGTCTAAAATATATTTAAAGCTTTATGACTTGACAGCCGGCATGGTTGAGGTGCCTTACAACTTCCCCTCCCTACTGCCACTCTTTTCAGTCAAAAGTTTACAGAGATTCTTACTTACTTACTTAGTTGTTCCCCTTCTACTGTGAGGTGTAGAGGTTTGGAAGAGAGAGCGCCAGACTATCCTATCAGCTGTCTTCTTCCTGACCTGGTTCCATTCTAGTCCTCGGTCCTTCAAAGATTGTCTAATGATGACCTCCCAGCAGACTCTGGGTCACCCTGAAGGTCTGGATCCCTGGCTCTTTGTTTCCCATGCTTGTCATGGTAGCCGATCTTCTCCCATTCTACAGACATGGCCAAACCATCTTAGTTGGGACTGTTCTACTTGGGTCTGCAGGGGGTGGGATTTTAGGCCTTGACGTATCGTCTGGTTGCGGACCATGTCTCTTCTTGTTACTTCAACCACCTTCCTCAGATACCTCATTTCTGAGGTTTGGATCTGGCTTTTGTGGGTTGTAGTCATTGCCCATGACTCGCATCCATATGTCAAGACTGGGACATAGAGGGAGTGGTATACAGCCATCTTTGTTTTCTTACCAACCTCTTTCTTGCTGAGGAATCCTCGATTCATGGCCTGAAAAATTTTCCCAGCCACTGCTTTTTGAGTTGCGAACTCTTCTTTGATGCCTCCCTTTCGGTCTATAATAGCTCCGAGATATTTAAAGTGGTCGACCTGCTCCAGGACCTGTTCTCCCAGCTTAATCTGATGTCTTCTTTCTTCTTGTGATTTCACCATGGATTTTGTTTTAGAGCTGCTTATGACCATCCCTCTCTTCTCCAGCTCTTCCTTCCAGACTTGCAGGTTGGATTGGAGATGTGCCTCTGATTTAGCAATCAGGGCAACATCATCAGCAAATGCCAGCTCTGAAATACATACCTGTCTCATCTTCCAGTACCCCACTGAATACTTTCTTGTTCTCTCCTTACATGCCTTGATAACATTATCCATGAGGAGTATGAAAAGATAAGGTGACAGGATATCACCTTGTCTTACACCATTGGTGGTCCTGAACTCTTCTGACTTATGGTTTGCTGTCCTCACATAATTTCTGCAAGACTTGTAGCAGCTCTGTATAGCATGAATCAGAGGTGCTGGAATGTTCTTCCTTGCCAAACAGTCCCAAAGTTTGCTCCAGGGGACCCTGTCAAATGCCTTTTCCAGATCTATGAAACAACGATGGATCTCACTCTTATACTCAAGAGCCTTTTCACTCAGCTGTCTATGTGTTACAGAGATTCTTACCATACACAAATCAATGAAAGGAAGGGGAAAACATTTTCTTGTACAGTTATGAGCTGAATCAGCTTCTACCGAACAGAAGAATTATGTTAAAGAGGGTTTTGGTGGAACTACCTCATCTGTTATGGAGTATCTAGAGCTATAAGTGATACCTGACCATCTTTGAGGGAGAAGAAATTTCCACAAAACATTGTTGTTGTTATAAAGAATTGACATCATTGAACTCTGGGCAAACCCATAGGTGCTCAGTCTCCATCACTATATGTCAAAGAGTGTGAATGCTAACTGTTCCTGTAGCTTGCTGGCTGTAAATACGACAGACGCATTTTTTCATACGTTCATCTCTACTAGCTTTACTTTTGATGCCAAATGCCAACAGTCTTAACCTTGATGATTCATCTATTGCAGTGTCATTCTCTAACAAGCAATCATTAATTGTGGCTAATGGAGTTGCTAATGGAGAATCATTAATTGTTCTCAGTATATCTCTCTTATCCAAATCTAATTCCACTATGTTTGCTCTTGATGCTAGTCTGTCAGCTCTTTCATTACCACATACACTAGCATGATCAGGACAGTATATCCACATCAGCTCTTGTAGACTGGAAGCTTCTATGAATGTTTTCCATTCATGATGCAACCAACCTCTTTGAACCTTCTGAGGCACAGACTGAGAGTCAGACACAATGATAGCCTTTGTTAGTGAAGTTTCAGTTATCCACCTTAAGGCTGCAGTAACAGCCTTGACCTCCATTCTCATGCTGGAAGTTGTTATCTTATAAGCCCCACTATGTTCGGCAATGATTCTGCCCTGTACCCTAGCAGAGAAGCCCCAACCAGATATCTCACCATGGATCACAGACCCATTGGAATAGACAATGGCATCAAGAAAAAACGTAAAGAAAGACATCAGATTAAGTTACCCTATATGAGATTTAACAGAGTTCACAAATTACTGAGGAATTATGTTTATATCAAATGCCAGCAGAATGGAAGGAAGGTTATCTGGTCAAGTTGCTTAAGAAGGGAGATTTACAAGAGCACACAAATTACATAGAAACAATATTACTATCAGTGCCATCAAAGATATTAAACAGGATCATCTTTGAGAGATTAAAAGAGTCCATATATAGACAGCTGAGAGAAAAACACACAGGTTTTAAGCAAAACAGATCCTGTACAGACTAGACTGCCACATTGAGCATAATAGTGGAACAAAGTCTGAAACAAAACTTTTCTCTTTACATAGGTTTTTGTGGACTATGAAGATGCACTTGACAGTGCAGACAGACAATCACTTCAGAAATTGGTGAGACATTATAGAGTCCCCATGAAGATCATTAATTTAATAAAGAAAACATGTATACATGATGTGCAGAGTTCTTCATGGAGAAAGTTTTACAAAACTATTTGGGATAAGAGATGAAGTGTGACAGGGATGCTTCCTGTCACCATTTATCTTCCTATTGGCTATAGATTGAATTATGAAAACATTGACCTCAACCAACAACTTTAGTCAACAGAAATGGTATCCAGTGACTAAACAACTTGACAATGTAGATTTATCAGATGGCCTTACTCTCCTGTCCCATAGCCATAATCAGATGCAAGACAATGAAAGTGCTTGGTGTGAGTTTACAGCAAGTAGGTTTGAATATACACAGGGAGAAAAGAAAGATAATGATAATAAATGCAACAAATGATAACAGTATTGCACTTGAAGAAATGCCCCTTCAAGATCATACATAAACCTTGGCAGCAATGTAGACCAAGTAGGATGGACTGACAGTGATATCAAAATAAGAATACAAAAAGCTAGGGGATCTTTCATTGCATTTGGAAATATGTGGAGGGCAAAACAGTTAAGCTGAGCACAAAAATAAAAATCTTCAGTTCAATGTCAAATCAGTACAGCATGACTCTTAAACCAGGAAAAAACAAAGACAACAACCAAAATAGCTAGACATTCATAAATGGGTGCTTGCCTATAATAAAATGATTGTAGTTGTATGACCAGATCACCTTGCGGAACTGATGACAAGAACCAAACAACTACCAGTGGTACAAGAGATGAGAAGAAGACACTGGAGATGGACACAGCACACATTGAGAAAACCTGTTGATAGCAATACCAGGCCAGTCCTTGTTCCATAGTCCCCAGGGAGAGAGAGGTAGAGGGAGACCAATGAGCACATGGAGAAGAGAACTGGAGACCGACATGAGGAAGACATAGTAGGATGTGAGCTGAAGGCACAAGACAGGAAGACTTAGCATAAGTTTGTTGAAGGTCTATGCTTCTTGGACAGCTGAAGTATGATGATGATGAATGTTACTATCAGTGTCAGGGAAAATCTTTAACTGGATTGTGATGAATGTTACCATCAGTGTCAGGGAACATCTTTAACTGGATCATGATGAATGTTACTATCAGTGTCAGGGAAAATCTTTAACTGGATCATGCATGAGAGATTAAGAGTCCATAGGGTTAGTCTAGAATTATCATTCCTTTTTTTTTTTTTTTTTTTTCTTTCTGTTATTTTTATTTCCTTCATCACCTAAAGATCTACCGAGTCATCACATGTCTTCTTCTTCTTTGATCCTTAGCCGCCGACCATCAAAGCAGTCTGTGGCTATCACGCCTAGTGGCGTCTTTTAGGGCAACAACAAATTGATTCCTCTTTGCTCAATCGGTGGCCATCCTTCATACAGTGCCCCAGCTCTGGCTCATTCTTTGCATCTCAGCTTCCACAGTCCTCTGCCAGGTTGTTTTTGGTTGGCCTCTCTTTCGTTTTCCTTCAGGGGTCAATAGCATAGCTGTTCTTGTGATGACATTGGGGTCTCTTCTGAGGATATGGCCAACCCAGCTCCAGCGTCTGCCAGCTATGATGATGTGCATGTCCTCTTGCTTGCTCCAAATAAGCAGATCTTGGTTGGTGATGGTATTCGACCAACAGATTCGGATAATTTTTCTAAGGCATGTTGTGTGGAAAGAGGACAATTTCGACATTTCCTTCTCTGTAACTCTCCAGCATTCCGCACCATAGAGAAGCACAGAAAGCACACAGCTCTGATATAATCTTAATTTCGTTCTTGTGCTGTATTGAGAGGACTTCCAGATATTGTTTAGGCTAAAAAAGGCTGTTCTTGCTTTATTAATTCTGATGTTGATGTCTTTGCCTGCCCCGCCGTCTGGTGTTACTATGCATCCTAGGTACATGAAGGTGTCTGCCTGTACCAGTTGCTGATTCCTTACTGATATGGGCTCAGAGTTGCTCACATTGAGCGTCATGACCTCTGACTTCTTTAAATTCATCACGTGTGATCTACTAATAAATTATGATTGACCAATTGCAAACTCCTGAACTAGATTAAAAGGAAGAATTTCTAAATTATTATTAATAACTTAATTCTTTTCTGTCATCATTGCTGCAGTACAGTTGTATAAACGAACTAACACTGTTAGCATTGCTCCCGTCTAAGAGTTAAAATCTTGTCTAACTGTGATTTACTCATATCTCTGGGCAGTGAGAGTGAGTCAAGAGTGTTCTGTCATTTTTATTCTCATTTTTTTTTTTAATTTGAGAAGTTATTTTAAGGTTAGGGTTTGTTAACTGCTGGTGTGAAAGGTATTAAACAGATGTGGACCCAAGGGAGAGATAGGAACTATGGGTCACAGAAATATTGGAAATGAGGGTGGGGGAAAAGGGCAGAAATGGAAAGTGACAAATTGTTTATTGAAAGAAAAAAAAAAGAAGCAAATCTCTATAACAAGGGTCCTTGACCTCTGTAGCACCATAGTTACGTTTTATATTAACTAATAGGGTAAAGAGCAACAACCAATTTTTGTGACTCACTTATTGCTTACTTACTTTGTCATCCCTCTTCTGTTGTGAGGTGTAGAGGTTTGGAAGAGGGAGCGCCATACTATCCTATCGGTTGTCTTCTTTCTGGCCTGGTTCCAATCCAGTCCTCAGTCATTCCAAGATTATTTATTGTTGTCCTCCCTGTGGACTCAGTCATCCCTGACTTTAAGTTTCCCATACTTGTTATAGTAGACAATCTTCTTCCATTCTGCAATTGGGACGATTCTATTTGAGTCTGCAGTGGCAGGGTTTTGAAGCCTTGCCATATCCTCTGGTTGCAGACCATATCTCTTCTTTTCACTTTACCATCTCCTTCAGATACCTCATTTCTAAGAATGGAATCTGGCTTTTTTGTAGGTTGTAGTAATTGCCCATGACTTGCATCCATATGTCAAGACTGGAATATAGGTGGGGCGTTATACAGCCATCTTTTTCCTTACTTGCTAACTTTTGCTGAAAAATACTTGGTTTATGGCCTGAGAAAATCTCCCGGCTACTGCTCTTCAGGTAGCTAACTCTTCTTTGATATCTCACTTCGTGTCTATAACAGCTTTAAGGTAATTAAACTGGTTGACCTGCTCCAGGATCTGTTTTTTTAGCTTAATCTGATGCCTTCTTTCCTCTTGTGATGTCACCATGGTTTTTGTTTTGGAGCTGCTGATGACCCTCCATCTCATCTCCAGCTCTTCCATCCAGACTTGCAGGTTGGGTTGAAGATGTGCCTCTGATTTAGCAATCAGGGTAACATTGTATTGCTAGCTCTGAAATACAGACTCGACTCATCTTCCAGTACCCTGCTGAATACTTGTTGGTCCTTTCCTTACATGTTTTGGTGACATGGTCCATGAGGAGTTTGAAAAGGTGAGATGACAGGATATCACCTTGTCTTACACCAGTGGTGGTCCTGAACTCTTCTGACTTATGATTCACCACACTCACTCATTAAAAAATGATTAAGTGGGATAGAGTATCTCCACTAATGTCGTGGGGTTCTTTACTAAACTTTAATGTTGAGAAAGTGGTGTGAATCTTCCTGTGTTGTGTTAGTGAGTGGTCTGTAGTGCTTCTTGTTGTTTGGTGATGGCTTCTCTTGACTTGATAGTGTGTTAGGAGGTGTTCTGTGAAACTAGACAATGCCAATGATATTACAGACTGCACAACACATCTGGGGCACCACACTTCGATAAAATATTCTCAGATGCCTGGCATAGACATCTTTTACAATTTATTCACATAATACATGATACTTCATCATACGACACATTCCAAAACAGTTTACAAGATATACGTCAATATTAGCCAATATAAACATTTGGCACTTCAGAAATCCTACTGGTGATTTCTAGAAGAATATGTAATGAATGTTGTGTGGATAGCACATTTAAGACTGTCATCTACGTGTAAATAATGGCTTGGCTACCTGAGCCTCTGTTCACAGGGGAATACATTCTCGTCGTTAATAGGTCTGTCACCAGACATGTCCCATACAATAAGAACCCATGGTTTCTATGAAGATAATGTACTTCATTTATATTTAACTGTTCTCTTAAGAACAAACATTCTGCAATTAGCCATCACTGGTTGAATTACACAGCTCCTACCTTGAGTTTACATGTATTTATCAAATTCCAATAGAATTCTGACGTTGAGATATACATAATCAATAATTATTCTACATACATGAATAGAATGGCATGGGCCACACACACACACCTCCAGAGGGCAGAATGCCTTTAGCTTGCTCAAAAGCAAAAAAATTACACTGACTGTCCCATTGTTCTACCAACATCATCAAAATAAATACACTATCGTTGTGAACAGTTTAACCCACGGATTTATGAGCCGCATTGACTTGACTATTTATGAACACTACTATGAGCCCTTCTCATCTGTGTTAAAACATCAACAACAATGGTATGTTAACATGTATTCATAGTTGAGAGGATGTTTGGAGGTGCAAAAACTTCAATATCAAAATAAACAAAATATCCAAGCTTCTTCACACCCCAAAATAGTTCTCAACACCCAGAATGTGAAATGCTAAGGGAGGGCTGTTGGGGTAGAATTAGTAGTATATCTTCTCCTTGCCGAGTTCTTCTTTAAATCATCAAGTAGCTGGTTCTTGGCTTCCAGCTTGTCTAGGGTATATTTTGTAACAGGCCCCTAAGTTCAACTTTTTAAACAGCCTCAGAACGTGTAATCAGTCTTCAACAGTCAGAAACTTGATAAGGCCAGTTTGACATTGAAGAACACATATTCACTTTTAATATAGGATGAAGCTCCTTATATCTTTGCATCCAATATACATTAATCAATGGCATTCACTAGCCAGTCCATGATGAAACCAGTCTATCATCACAGACTAAGGACAAGATGTCTTATGCATACTGCTGAAATCTTTAATGAAATAGTTCCACACTCACTTCTTTCTATTCAGCATTCGCTTGTCCATTTAATTATAATCAAGCATAGACTCCATACTGTAGGATGACCTAGCTGATATAAATTTACATAGACTCTATCACAAGAGTACACTTTCTGGAGCTCGTCAAAAACACGTCTTCTCACACACAGTAATACACAGCGAAAGAGGACAAATACTAGTTCAAATCTGCCACGCAAAGAATCATCTGCCAAATATTATCAGACTATGTGACGTACTTCTGGAGTAGTCCGGGCAACGCATATCAACAAGGAAGTATGTATACAAACCATGTCGAGTGCAATAAAACCTGTTATGATTTTACACATAACAACTACTCCCCCCCTCCGGCCAATAATGGCAACGAAGTTGTTTATTTTTGCTATTGTGAGAAACCACCACTAAGGTGAGCAAAAGGTAACATTACATGTCACTGTTGCTATGACCATGCATAGACCTATGTTTGTGCCGTAATGTAGGCAATTTAACACACAAGGTGTGGAAATCCAGCATGAAATGCTAATACCACTGTCTAAGAAAAGCTCAAAGCAATTTCACATCATAATGAGGTACTATAGCAAACGTCAGTCAACATATAACATTAATAATGATAATATACCATGCATTCTCACACTTCAGTCTGTCAGATTCGTCCTCTTTCGCTACGTATTACTGTGTGTGAGAAGACATGTTTTTGACGAGCTCCAGAAAGTGTACTCTTGTGATAGAGTCTTTGTAGCAATTAATGTCACTTGAAATTAACATTAATGTTAAGTGTATATAATAATCTTATTCAATCAAAGAAGACGTAAGACAGAGACTTGACACACACAAAATGTTTGACTGTTACACATTGTCAGATACATAAAGTTTTGTGTGGTAGTGAATGGTATGTAAAATTGTATCATATACATAATATGAACAACGAATCATGAATTATTTTTATAATAGCATACACAGCGCCTTAATATCTAACCCACAAGTGTCAAAGTAATATTCTTTCGTGTTGAAAAGTTAATTAATATAGTAAGTCAGTATGTCTTTTCCACTCCTGTATGGGAAAAAGCTATTATTTCCAATAAAGTCAAGTCCATTTCGTGCACACAATCACATAGTGCTTGAAGTTTCATGTAGAAATTCCATCATGAATGTGTCCATGATTGTTGTCTCTTTAATAGTATAAGACAAAAAAATCATAATTCCGCGAACTGTGAAGTAAAATTACGAAGAAAATTTGCGTATCAATCTCATGGTTAACTCCCTTGAAATCCTGGTTTGAGCTTCATTTAATAGTTGTCTCCCTTGACAGTCCAGCGTAAAGTCTCATGACTTAATGTGTGTATTTCAAAAATGTTCTGAACTGAA
Source organism: Oreohelix idahoensis (assembly GCA_024509875.1). Lineage (NCBI taxonomy): Eukaryota > Metazoa > Mollusca > Gastropoda > Stylommatophora > Oreohelicidae > Oreohelix > Oreohelix idahoensis. Next base: position 195,852 of record JAMPIV010001653.1, on the reverse strand, counting down.
TCAATTGAAACATTTGTACAAATATTTTTCTTGAAAACTAGTAGTTGAACTGTGCATCTGAGGATGACTGTATGTTGTGTCTATGCAATGTCCAAAGTAAAACGATATGTCACACGCCATGAAGTGATCCATAATTAAGCATCATCATGTGGCTGTGCGAGTGGCATTGCTGTAACATCACCGTGACAAAAGTATAATCTGGTGATTTAATCAAATTACATGGTTCTTGATGCAAAATGTTTTGAGCCCCAGATCTGGGAATGTAAATATTCTGACTACATTGGATTATGCTGATCATCTGAACTTGTGGATGCAATGGATGATGGAGCATCCTTGATGCATCTGGACAGCACATCGGCAATGACATTGAGATTTCCCTTTATTGATCTAATGCTGTAATCGTATGGCTGTAAAGCCAGGCTGGCTCTAGCTGCCTTTGGATTAGTAAAACGAGCTGTCTGTAAATAACCCAAAGCTCGTTGATCAGTCTCAAGAGTGAAGTGAGCTCCCAAGAGGTATCTTTGAAGTTTATTGAAGGCAAAAACGATAGCTAGCAGCTCTCATTCTACGATTGGGTACTTTTGTTCTGTGGGGGTTAACTTCCTGCTCACATACATTGTAGGGTGCATGTGGCCTTCAAACTCTTGCATTATTGTTCCCCCTATTGCAACTTTGCTAGCATTGACTCTGAGAATGAAAGGAAATCGAATATCAGGCAATCACAATATTAGTGATTTCTAAAATGCATATTTTATCACGTTTAATGCATCATGACACGCATGTGTCCAAATCACTTTCTTTGTTGCGTCTTTCTTCAGCAACGCAGACAAAACTGATGTTAAATCAGAAAAATTTGGTAGAAATCGCCTGTAAAATTTGATCAAACCCAAAAGACTTCGAACTTGTTTTTTTTTTGTTTGAGGAATATCTAGATTCAGAATTTTGGAAACCATAGAATCTTCAGGTTTATGACTCCACCTCCAACCTTGTGACTGAGAAAGATAATTTCTGAAAAACCTATTTTAGTCTTAGAAGGTCGTGCAGTAACATTATGACATCGTAAGGTATCTAACAAAGAATGAATACCATTGATATGATCATTTCAAGAATGATGGAACAAACACATATCATCTGTGTAGGCAATCAAGTCCTCACGATCAGAAAATAGTCTACGCATCATGTGTACAAACGTAGCAGGAGCATTAACAAGACCAAAAGACATATAGTTAAATTGAAACAAACCTAAAGGTGTAGCAAAAGCTGTGTGCGGTTTAGATTTGTCAGGTAAAGGAACCTGCCAATATCCCTTTGATAACTCAAACTTAGTGAAGAAAGTGGCAGTAGATAGTCTGTCAAGAAGTGATTCAAGAACTTTAAGAGGTTCCGCATCTCGAATGGACACTGCATTTAACCGTCTAAAATCAATACAAATTCTTATAGATTTGTCCTTTTTCTTGATTAACACCGTAGGAAAGCTATATGGTGAATTGGACGGTTCTATTATGTTTAATTTAATCATCTGTTTGATCTCATCTTGTACCTGAGATTGCAAATGAATTGGGACATGATACAGTTTCAGTGTGATAGGTCTGAAATCCGTTAACATGATATCAAGTTGAATGACATCAGTATGCCCAGGAATATCTGTGAGCACATCAGAAAAAGATTGTAGTAAGTCAGAAATCTGATCTTTCTGATTAGAATTCAAAGTAGGTGTGGTAAAGTGGGATGTTATAAATATTTATAGGGGACTTAGTGTACTGACTGAGATCAGCTGTGAAGGTATCTATATCTAATAAGAGTAGTGTATTATAGATAACCTTACTTACTGCCACATATGTATACCTCAGTCAGAATTATTCTGGAATAGTGTGATGACTACGTTATATGTCTAGGGTATGTGTATGATGAAGTGTAAGTCATAACAACAACAGACAGATAAACAATTTAATTTATTCCACCACACTTGACAACACTGTGACACTCACATACATAAAACACTCTAAGAGGATATCTTAAAGGAGTCACTGATAACTTTTCAAATAACAATATGTATTCAGTGCTGTCATGAATGTATATGTGTCCTGATTCAATACAAAGGGAACCAGGAATCACAATCAATTTTAATTACAAGTTATATGTACAGAATTTATTAATATGATTCTTGTAGTGACATATATTATTAATGGTATCCTATGTGTGTCAGTTGTGTAGTGGTAATATGAGATAATACTGGTTTTGTTTTGTTCAAGCTCTGTTGGTATTTGTCATCATGACTTCAATAGTTTGTTTCTATTGGAACTATTATTGGAGATGTTCTCAGTTCCTGGTATTAAAACAATTAAATTCCCCTCTTAATTTTATTTTACAATATCATTTTAAGATGGGGTACATAATGTTGAGCTCCATGGCCACACTCTCTTATCTTGCGTGATGACTGCAGTAAAAGACTCCTCTGCTCGATTACTTTAATGAGTCCTGGAGCCACCCCACTGGTTGCTATATGGACCAAGGAGTATGCTGTCCACCTCTGGCTTCAGCAAAGCTCTGACCAGGTGCTGCTCAATAACTTTAAGACCACGGTCCCTGAAACAAGAAGGTTGTACCTTCTACGTCAGAACTAATTTATACTCTATTTCTACACTGAGCACAATACATCACAAACATTGAGTTCAGAGCGTTAGGCCAACTGTCAGCTTCATCTGAAATACTTTATACCAGTATTTCCCTCCCTAATGGTTACTACGCCTCTGCAATTCCAGCATTATTTCTTTCTAGTTAATAATCTAGGTGTCAGTGTACTGTTTGGCCATTCCATGCAGTTTTACTTTCCTCCGACACCTTCTGTTCAGGCTGGAGCACTATAGGCTTTACATCATGTTCGCTACTGAACCACACATATATACAGACATAATTTATCAATTTACATTCAATTTTCATTTAAAAATATTGAATATTTCAAGCTTACCACAATTCATGGAAATAATAATAAACAGTTTCGTTGACTGGCAATGAATATAGCACAACTCCGATCTTCTTAGTAGGTTTATTACAAGATGTGGCAATGAACAGACGCTCTGAATTGAGTATATTCGCAGCTCTACCCAATCACACCACGTTTACACATCTTTTCAAAAAAGTACTCCTTTTCACGTTTCCCCTGACAACACAAGATAGTATTTATAGCCCGACCAATCGTGTTTAGTCTTACATTTGTTGCGCTCCAATCAAATAGGAGTTAACATGGTAGGCTATTTCCTTAACGTAATGTTTTTTCAAACACGTTATAAAAAAAATTTTATGAGCAGAAATGATTTCATGCTGTCAGGCACCCCCACTATTTTATTTTGGCCATAACTTGGTAATTCCTAGACTATTTGCGTAACGTTTTACATATTCTTTGTCAGCAAACCCTAAGGAACCCAAATATACGAATTTAATGGAGCCAATATGCATTTTCTTCTAGGATAGTCGTGCTGTTACTACCTTCTCACTTCCAAACTTGAGGGTGTCTGGGTACTGTCATGTTTTCAAACGTAAACCGGTATAATGTCATAATTCCCAATAAGCGTTTTTCAGGATTTTAAAACCTAACTCTGGTATGGGTAGTGAATTTTAACACTGTCGATTTGAAATAAAGTTAGTGCATGTGGCCTTACACGCGTGATGGCAGCAATTGTGTATCGCGCGACGCGTGTTTAGTGTTGCACGTGTCCTTGCTTTCTGCCTCTCCCTTGTATCTCAAGGTTTCCCCAAGAAATACAGTACACGTTTCATTGAAGAAAGCGGGTAATAATACAGTAGGCTTTTACTATCAACGTGAAAGCGTTACAATTTGCAGACGAAGTAGAAAACAAGGGGGATTTCGAGTACAGTCATTGTGACAGCACTGTTCTTTACCATTCTTCTTTCCTTTTATTAAATTTATTTGTTAGGCTTTGCATTTACGTTTTAATTTATATATGGGGATTAGAATAATTCACGACAGTAGGATCAATGGAAACATCTTTCCAACATTCCGTTGCCAACAGATGAATATCAGGTAATGATAGAATAAGTTCACCATCATCAGCAAAGTCCGAAGTTTCTTCTTGAATTACTGCCAAAGAAGAACGATGATCAATAGATTCATCAATAGCTTCAAAGATATTACGTAGATGTGGTGGTCTAGTATGAAACTGTTGTAAGATATTAATGTGAACAAATTTTTCTTTTCCTTTCACATCTACAACATAGTCGGCAGTTGATAATTTGTTTATGATTTTGTAAGGACCTTTCCAAGAAATCAGCAATCTATTCTCCTTGTTCGGAAGCAACACTAAAGCTTTGTCTCCTGGCCATAATTGGTGCAGTTTCCTGTTTTTACTAAAAAACAGTCAAGCCTTTGATTTTGCCCTTTCCGACTACTGCACTGCTATTTGGCATGTGTCAATAATCTTTTGCCTTAAATTTATGACATATTGATAAGAGGATTGAACTTCCTCATCCATATTAGTACCAATAAGTAGTTGTTTTAATATAGCCATGGGACCTCGTGGCTTTGCACCATAGACCAACTCAAAAGAGGAAAATCCCATACTTGAATTTTGAATTTCTCGGTTGGCAAAGAGAACAGCTGGCAAGATTCATTCCCAATCTTGCGGATATTTTGCTGTGACTATCAAGCATTTGCTTTAGGGTCCTATTAAATCTTTCTATTTTTCCACTAGCTTGAGCGTGGTATAATGAACTGAGTGATCTTTCAATTCCAAAGATGTTAATTACTTTTTTCATGGCATCTGATACAAATTGCGAACCATTATCAGACTGTATGTTTTCGGGAAAACCCAGTCTACTGAATATTAAAAATAGAGCATCCGCTATATCGTCACTGGAAATTTTTTTCAATGGGATAGCCTCGGGCCAACGAGTACACATATCGATACACGTTAATACAAATTTATGACCCCTAGCTGAAGTGACTTTGATAGGACCAGTAAGATCAATAGCCATCTTTGCAAATGGACGCAAGGATATATCTGCTGCTTGAATGGGTGCGTTATGACCAGACCTTTTAGTTGCAACTCTCTGGCAAACTAAACAAGTGCAACAAAAAACCTTTACATCTTTGGTTCTACCAGGCCAAAAAAAATGAGATAAAACTCTAGTCCTTGCGATATCCAAATGACCTGCAGCATTTATATCATGTGCATGTCGTAGCACCACTGGTCTGTAACAAATAGGTACCATTATTTGTTTCTTAACAGAATCAACATCTTGAAAATTCTGCACCAAAATATCATTATTTAAGGTATACCAATGTTTTGCCTTATCATCAACAATCACCTTCCTTGATGTTACCAACTGAAAAAATGTTCTTAAAGAGTAATTTTCTCTTTGTCTTTGAGTGAAAGATTCCATCTAAATCAATTCAATTTGTAAGTAATCATCTTCTTCAACAAGAGTAATATTATCATTTTCATTACCCTCATCATTATTAATGTCATCATTATCATCACTCATGACATCATTGGTGTGCTCATCATCATTGATAACTTTCTCTAACACAATATCATCATTATTATGATTTAACATTTCAGCACAAGCTTGTGTCCTGGTAGTAACAGTGTTAGTTATTATGAAGTGCTTTTTCTCCCACTTCTCAATGTCTTGTCTGGAACATTCATGGATCCCTGGGATGTTTCCAAGGATAATCCCAGTGACAGGTTTATTTAATAAACATGCCAGCACTCTTCCAGTAAAATAAGGTGTATCCACAAATACCCCCACTGTAGGATAGTATTCTACCGTTCCACCAAAAGTAATACTTTTAACTTCTTTTCCTGTGTAATCTGATGGGTCCACCATCAATCTCCGTATTCCAATCGTTGTTGCCCCTGTATCTCACAACAGTGAAACTAATTTATTGTTTACAAAACCCTTATCCAGTACCAAGGAATGCACGTTTTCAACAGATGACATAACAGGCAAAGGGTGTCCACACAAAAGTCTTGGTACTCTCTGTGGCTGAAACAAAGAACTGCATTGAATACAGTTAGTACTATTAGCTAAGTCAACACTGCAAGCATTTGCATGAGCAATAGGCACATTGTCTTGGTTTGCATTATTGTTACTGACATCCATGACAGCATTAACATGTTCTGGGTTTCTTGCCTGTCGATAATTAGTGTTCTGAAAAGATTCAATATTGTTTGTGTAATTGTCATTATTCCTGTGGAATTACATATTACCTCTGCCTGATCTGGCATTATAACCTCCTCTATTTTGGTAATCATTATATCTGTTTGATGATTGAGGTCCAAAATAATCATTATTCTTATTATAGTTATCATATCTCTGAGGCTGTTGAGATTTCTTATTAAAGTTGTATCTGCCTCTATTGTTGCCAAATTGAATGTTTTGATTCCATCTATAATTCTTGTCAATGCTAATGGATCTTTGTCTAGCATTGTTAAAATTCATCACTCTGGCTGAAGCTGCTGGAAGAGAATTCTTAATGTTATCTTTGCTTAAATTCTTGTTTGGGTGTGTGACCAGGTATTGTCTACTCAAGGTTTCACAAACAGACAACTTATCTGGTTTTCTCTCCTGCAAAAAGGATAAAAAATCCCCACTAATGGAGGACAAAACTTTATCACTTAGAATTAAGTCAGACAAACCTTCAAATGTCTTTTCAATTTTAGCAAGATCAATCCATCTAGAAAAGTACATTTTTATTGAGGCAATAAATTCTGTAAAGTCCTTTGCAGAATCTGGCACTAGTGATTTAAATTTCAGCCTATAGCCATCCTCAACTAATTGAAATCTCTTAAGTAGCAATACTTTAACAGCATCATAGTCATTTGTAGATTGATCATCCATTGTACACACAGCTGTAAATGCTTCTCCGATCAATAAGTTCATGAGTCTACTAGACCATGTAGTTCTATCAATATTAAACTCATGACAATAAGTCTCATATCTACTAAGGTAGCATGAGATATTGTCAATGGAAGAGTTAAATTTAGACAAATTTACCTTGACATATTTGTTATGATCTCTTCTATCAGTATCAACATTCATGACATTCACATGAGGTTGTTGCAATATTAATTTCTCAAGTTCAATCTCAGCTAATTTAATTTCTTGAGCATGTTTTAACTCAGCTTGAGCATAGGCTAATTTTTTTCTTTTCAAGAGCTAACTCTTCTGCTCTTCTTTTTTTCAGACAATGCTTCTTGTCTTCTTTTTCTTCCTCTTGTCTTCTTTTTTTTGACAATTCTTCCAAAATCTTTTCCAACCTTTACTAAATCTTTCAAGGTTGCCATGTTTTGCTCTTATTGTGCCTTTCAATAGCAACAAATAAAGTAAATTTATAATATTATCACTTTGAATAATATTTTCAACAATTATATCACCACTTCAAATTTAACCAACTTGATGCATTAGTAGCAAGATATATAGATGTTAATGATGAAGCATAAAAGAAAAGTACAAACAAGAAGACAGAATACAGGGATCAGAGCCAAAAGAAGCAAATGCAAATAGGAAACTTAGGCATGAATATATAAATTGAACAATCAAAAAAAATATAGCTCTATTCACTCTTATGACAATACATCACTATTGTTTTTTTTTCAACATATATTACATCTATTAAATGAAAGATAGCCAGGTTAGAAGCACAGTTTCACAAACAACAATGTAGCCAACTAAAGAGGAAAAAATATATATAGGACTAGACCACAATCACAAATTGTACACTTAACAATACTTCTTAGCTATCACTCATAGGTCATGATTATTTCAATAGTAGCAGATTCACACAGCTTTGTAATGACACCCCCACTGTTTGAAACAATCACACTCCAAACCTTAAAGTACGCTCATGAATCTATCGACCAGTCAAAACAGTACTGACAGATTCACAAGACCCTCCTACCTCCCACAGATTAAATACACCACGACATTAAAACATGCAACATAAATCTGAAAAAATAGTGCATTCAAACAAAGATAATTCAGTCACACGCTGTATGAAACATAAACGTGACTTATCTGATTGCCAGGCCTCAAAATCCTCCCAGTTTCAATGTCCGTTCCTCCCAGCACCGATGCAAACTGGACCCAAAAGACCGCTCACTAGGTCTAGCAATGCTGCAAAAGCTGACACGTTTCAAAATGCACTTGATTCACTGTTTTCATAAAAATACGCCATCTGCAGCAGGAAAATTTTATGCTTTCATACATCAGGATGCAGCAAGTATAATATTCTTGAACAACTGCTTTTTCAATACTCGAGCAGATACAGGACTACAAAGCGAACTTGTATTATGGCCTTCTCAGAAGCTAGCAGATGACACGTGTGCCATTTTGCAGAACTGGAACGAAGCACGATTGCATGAGAACGTCTGTAGCAAAAATAATGAAAAAAAAGTCTTCCGATCAAATGATCACCAGCTTGCTGCCCCCAATTTTGTTGTGGTAGAATTAGTAGTATATCTTCTCCCCGCCGAGTTCTTCTTTAAATCATCAAGTAGCTGGTTCTTGGCTTCTAGCTTGTCTAGGGTATATTTTGTAACAGGCCTCTAAGTCCAATTTTTTAAACAGCCTTAGAACGTGTAATCAGTCTTCAACAGTCAGAAACTTGATAAGGCCAGTTTGACATTGAAGAACACATATTCACTTTTAATATAGGACGAAGCTCCTTATATCTTTGCATCCAATATATATTAATCAATGGCATTCACTACCCAGTCCATGAAACCAGTCTATCGTCATGTAGACTAAGGACAAGATGTCTTATGCATACTGCTGAAATCTTTAACGAAATAGTTCCACACTCACTTCTTTCTATTCAGCATTCGCTTGTCCATTTAATTACAATCAAGCATAGACTCCATACTGTAGGATGGCCTAGCTGATATAAATTCACAAAGACTGTATCACAAGAGTACACTTTCTGGAGCTCGTCAAAAACACGTCTTCTCACACACAGTAATACGTAGCAAAAGAGGATGAATACTAGCTCAAATCTGCCATGCAAGGCCGGCAAAGAATCATCTGCCAAATATTATCAGACTATGTGACGTACTTCCGGAGTAGTCCGGGCAACGCATATCAACAAGGAAGTATGTATACAAACCATATCAAGTGCGATAAAACCTGTTATGATTTTACACATAACAAGGGCCATGTTTTGGTTTTTGGAATATGCCCAAAATATCACCAGAAGTAGCCCAATGTTGTCAAAATATCACCCTAAGTAGCCCAAAAATCGCCCCACTTAAATTATGTAGTACAATTTATTGATCAGAAAAATATTTTTTTTAAACTTCAAACATAAACTTTGTTAAATACCTGCACATGTACATTCAATGCTCTAATCACTGTCATCAGTTTGGCATCAGACATCTGTTGATGGACCAGGACAGGATTTTCAGCTCATAAATATGCAGTAAGAAAGATGACCTTACAATAGATTTTGCCCAGTGTCATCTGTCTCATAAACTATGGTTTCTGTCTAAGCAGTTTTTCTTTAATTCCATAAACTGCCAAAACTTCTCCATTTTTTTCCTCTGTGCAAAGTTTTCTGATCTGACATTAGTATTTGGTCATCACTGTCCATGTAAAACTTCAGCAGCTTGTCTGCGTTTCCTTGTGTCATATGCTGTGGTAGTTCCTGCTGCATATTCTTCAGCAAAACAATACTTAGGGACACCATGATAAAGCATCTGCAATAACTCTACCTTCTGCACTATTGATAATGACTAATGCTTTCTTTTCTTATTCCTACTGTTACCCACAGGAGTATCTGCAGCTCTTTTTGACATTTTTACAATGAAATTAAACTCACAAAGTTTAAGTCATGAAATTAGCTCACAAATATCCACTCTCAAAATGACAAAATGAGCTCAGAAATATTCACACATAGCTGAAAGTGTTGCCTAGACACAACTAAATAGTTGTGTTTGAAAATTTATATCACATTATAGCACATGCATCAGCTTATACTGCGCTTACATGTCAAGAAGGCAAAATGTGATAAACCGAACATTGCATGTGTTCGATTCCCTGCATACGTTAACAATAATTTAAAAAAAAAAATTTTTTTTTTTTGGGGGGGGGGGGGGGGGGGAGGGGGGGGGGGGGGGGGGGGGAACTTAATAGCCCAAAAGTCAGCCAAAAAACTTTTCAGTTTTCGGTCTATCTTGGTTTGCGGATGTTCGGATTATGGGTTATACACACTTGTATAAGAAATAATCAGGGTAAAAAAAATAAAAATTGATCGTCACATTATTTGAGTCAAAAGTGTATTTAGTATGATCTTTGGCACAGTATGTCACTGACCAACTATTTATAATTATACAATCATCCATATCAGCACCAGTGATCCACTGTGATCTTTTTAAAAATTTACTTGTTTGGTCAAAATTATTCAAGAAATTCATTATCATATAAATGAGATTTGAAATCAACATTGCTTTCAGGCTGGAAGAAATGTGGAAGCTAATGACACAAGTCTGTTTGCAGAAATAAAGCAGGAAACAGATGTTAAGGTATGTACACTCTTTGTAACATTGTTTAGAAGCTTTAATAATATTGTGGCTTGGATGTATGTTATACTGTTAATGCTCAGAGAAGAAAGATCTATATTGCAATATGCTGCACCATAAAGAGTTGATTTTGGACAGTTTTAAGTGATCTTTTTCAGAATTTATGGTGGTCTATACTAGGTATTTGTTAATCTAACATTCTAGCTTAATTGTATATAGTTAAGTAAAGTTCATGACTTGTAAGAAACTCAGTGTTTACAAGGCACCAAAGAATATCAAAACAATTAACTCAAATGTAAATGTAGGTGAAAAGCAGGAATTGAGTTGTAGGTGTTTTTATTTTTTTTTTTACTGATCTTATATATAAGATTAGGAGGTTTCACCAAATCCTAGAAAGGTAGGGGGGAATTGGGGCAACTGCCTATATAAAATATCTTTAAAACATTGTGACTTGACAGGAGGCAAGATTATGGTGCTTTACCCTCTCCCATCCCCTATGCTGTTCGGGTTAGTCCCTGGCGAAGATATTTGAAGAAGTGTCGTTGACCAGGGACTGGAATAACCTGAATGGCTCCTGAGCCGACCCAGCTCTAATGGTACCTCTGAAATCGGCAAGTATCTGCCTGAATGGTGAAATGACACCTGTCATTGTACAGGGGAAAAAGGGATGCTCATGTAAAATCAGTCTCAGGTTAGACATATTAACCATAGATTTTGCCTGAAGTAATAGCGGGCTTACGATAAAGAAAATTAAAAAAAAAAAAAAGAAATGTGATATACCAGAGCAGGTTAATTTTATTCTGACTGCCACATAATAATTTATTCTGAATGAAATAAACAAGAAAGAAGAATCAGTCAAATGTTTTAATGAATGTGGTGTGGCTATGCCCAGTTCAAATCTCATGAGACAGCTTTGCGTTTGAAGCCTGTGGGAAAGTTAGTAATGAAAATAGTGGAAGTAGTGGCAAGGAAAAGAAAAAAGTTAAAGAGGTGGCAAACATGTAGTATGCAAGAACACACCATATGATAACAGGAAACAAGGTTTCTAACAGTATGCAAGGTGTTGTGTAACCATGACAGCTTATATTTTATGATTCTGTTAAGATGGGCTGACATACAGATTCACACAACATAGATTGACAGAATAAATCAAGCCAGGACAATCCAAGGTTTAATTTGACATAATAAATCCAACAGAAAATATTTTTCAGAGCATTTCAGGTATTACTTCTGACGTCACATATCTAGTACCTTCTTTCATGACCCTAATTACTTGTACTGCACATATTTCCATTATTGTGCCCGGTTTCATAAACAGCAGTTACATTGTTACAGCCTGAAATTTGACTATTTATCCAACTGATAAATGAGAGGCCTAGCCTGCTTTGGGATTTCCCATTCTTGAACGTTATTAACTCTTACTATACGGGAGCTAAAACCGCGTTTTTACGCGATAGTTTAGCTATCGTTACCGTCGCGCGCCACTAGATTTGTTCAAGAAGAGCTTGGCTTACTCAGCTGCTCATCTTTGGAACAATCTTCCACATGATCTAAAAAACATGCACAGTCCCTACTCATATAATCGTAGACTGTTCAAATACATTATGAGTGCCAATTATATGCCGCCCTAAGGGATTACGTTTCAAATTATTATCTAAAATACTGTATGGAGGGTCTGATGATCTAGTTTTTCATTTTAATATACCTTACTTCTTAATTGTAATCAAATACTGTAAATGTATGCTTTTATACTACTTATAATGTTGCATCGCCATTAAACTAATACCTTAAGTATGTTGGAGAATGTCTGGATAACTAGCAATAAAAGATGAGTAAGAGGAAGGGCAAATGCAAGACAGGCCTATATGCACGATTCTCATCTATCAGTCAATACCCTTTACCTCCCTAAGGAGCATAGGTCATAAAGCTGGATCTCGTATAGTGGAGGCGTCAACAACTCACTCCCTGTGGCAGTATCTGCTTGGGACTCAAAGCTGCTCACCTGTGGGAACATTTTCCGCATGCGCTGACAACACACTAAGTCCAATATGTCACGAGTTCTTATTATATACCACCATAATCTGATTACGTTTCAAATTATGTCTAATTTACCGTATGAATGGTTTAAATTGTGTTTTTTTTTTTTTTTTTTTTTTTAAATTTATTTTTTTAAAATTACTTTTATTTTTATTTTTTTATTTTTATTTATTTTTTTTTAAATTTATTTATTTATTTTATTTTTACATACTTAAATTTGATTATGACTGGATGTTACAAATGTATGTTATTATTTTACCTTGATAATGTTGTATGCTTAAATAGTGCTCAAAATACATGTGCGATTGAATGGATAAGGTATGTAAGATGACAGAGAAGAAGGGCAGAATGTAAGACGGGCCTGCGTGCCCAATTCTTAACCCTTTGAAAATAAAGTTTGTACGTTCGTTCGTTCTATCTGTCTGTCTGTCTATCTGTCTGTCTATCTATCTATCTTCTTTATTTTAAAACATACTTTAATTATGATTATTATTGCAAATGTTTGATGTTATATTACTTTTATAATGATAAATGCCTTAATAATGCTTAAAGTAAATGTGAGGATGGAAGGATACAGTATACATGATGAGAGAGAGAGGAAGGGCAGAATGTCAGACGGGCCTGCGTGCCCAATTCTTAACCCTTTGAAAATAAAGTTTGTTCGTTCGTTCGTTCGACTTGGCCAACTTTGAGTCTCCCTCTGGCATCACACGTTTTGCTCTGACATCCTTCACAATGCTTTTTACTTCTTTTATAAAGCCTGCGCAACAATAATTTGAAGGAACCTTCTGTCAGAGAAACCTGATTTCTTCAATGATCAAGCACTGCTTACAACACAAGGCACCTTTTGATAAGTGAAAACCCATTAAAAGACTGCTTATAATCAAATCAGCTAACGAGCCTTGAAAACTACACCGATATCAGAGATGCAGAAAGCTGCTAGATTGCAGACATTATCCTATAGAAGAAATACAAAAAGCATGATTCAGATGGAAAAGTACAACAGTATGCCAATGCACCCAATGAAGGCAAGACTAGATGATCTGGAATTGGGACATCTAAAACGTAGCAGCTTTGTCCATCAGGGAAAAAGACTTAAAAGACAGCATCAAGACCTATCCATGAAGACAACACCACTGAAGCCCACCCTATACCCTGTACCATGGAAACAGGCCAGCAGTACCCTCCAAATTAATACATCAATCAGTGGTCTCAGAATTGGATATCTTCTTCTTCTTCATTGGTCGCGAAAAGGACCTTGATTGCATTGTGTCCATTTACAGTGAAGCTGCGATATTTGTGCCCTTCGGCCGACTTCAGCACTGCATTTTTTTTAATGAGTAAAATGATCTGAAAAAACAAACTGCTACATTGAGTATGATCCAAGAAGGCTATCCCGAACAATCATGGATACTTGCCTACATGGATGGATCAGCAACAAATGCGATTAAGAATGGAGGCGCTGGTATCGTTATCTCATGTCCTGACAACCACTTTGAGACTAGGCATATTCCTACTGGTAAATTATGTTCCAACTATACAGCTCTAGAGTTCTAGCTCTAGAGCAAGCTGCAAAAATGATTTATAACATCAACTTGACTGCCACCAGGTAGTCATCCTCACAGATACACTGTCTGTACTGCAAGTTCTCAAGGGTGGAAAAATCCCGCATCTGAGAAATGAACTAAGCAAGGTAGCTGCCAAAAAGCGAACCATACTTCAGTGGGTACTATCCCATTGTGGTGTACGTGGAAATGACAAGGCAGATAAACTTGCCAAAAATGGAGGAGAATGTGAAGAAGAAGATAACAAAATCACATACTTTGAGAAAAAGAGAGCTATCCAGGCTATCAGAAGAGAACAGAATCAACCCAACAACGACTACCACACTCTTGACCGGCAGGGAGAGATCACCATTTTTTTGCCTCAGGACAGGGCATAACAAACTGAATAAACACATGTGCAAGCTACGATTGTCTTCTTCACCACTGTGCACATGTGGATTAAATGAACAAACTGCTGAGCATGTTCTACAGGATTGTCCTCTGTATGACCAGTTAAAAAAGATATACTGGCACAATGAACTCAACACTAAACTCAAAGCTGTATGGAGCTAAAGAGGAACTCCAGACAATGGTCGAATTCATCATGAGAACTCATCTGATGGTGTAAACATCAAAGATGCGATTGCAAGAAGAAGAAGAAATCAGCTGCATACTGGTATACAGGAAATTTTAAAAAATGGTTATCTCTGGAAACTGGGCCAGGAGCAGACTGTAGTAGTAGCCATGTGCTAGTACTAGAAAAAAAGTTTCATTCTTACTGAAGAAATTAAACAGGGCCTAAAAAATGTCAAGCTATATTTAGCTATAATTGAATTAAAAAAGGAAATGAGTGAGAGGCTTTCAACAAATTCAGATCAAGCCTTCCTGTCCTATGCCATCTGTTCAGTTTTTTTCCATGTCTTTGCATACATTTCATGTCTGTCTCCATGTCCCTTCTCCGTTTTTTTTTCCTCTACCTCTCTTATGTCCTAAACATCACACCATTTTTGCAGCATTGTTTTTCTTTGTTTCTCTTCCTTGCCAGCTTGTTACATTTCAATTACTTAACTGATTCAGTACGTAATTATTTTCAGCTCTGGACGGAATTATTTTTAAGCCCCAAAAATTTACACATACATAATTTACGTTTACTGACAATGTGTGTCTAATAATGAGTTAAGTATAACATATTATATATCAAATTAAAGTACATTGGATGAACAATATAAATCCATATGCCTTTCTAGCTAATTTTATGTTATGTTTATGTTATAACAGATAACATGTACACAGAAAAAAAGATAACTTGAAATTTTGAACAAAAATTTTCGACTTACGTAAGGCTTGTAACATAAATTGTTATCACAATACAGTTTCACTGCTCTCTTTGTGCAGGTAATCCACTTAGAAACACAGAAAAAAGTAAGAAAGTTATGGTTGATCACACAGTTTGTTCACTATTCACATATTAGTAACATATCCTGTGTGTTTTTGGCCATTATGGCGATATGACAAAACACGATTAAAGATGAAGATAAATGTGAAAAAATCCCTTCAAACGCAAATAAAAGACGTTGAAGCTTGTTGAAATTTGCCCAGTTTTGTGTTTACTTTCGTTCGAGATAAATTCCGGGCAGTATAAAATATCAGAATAGAAAGAAACAACGAAATAAATCAGTGTCTTTTAAAAGATCTTGCAGACACAGCGGTCAGCCATTGCGTCTTTTAAAAGATCTTGCGTACGGAATCAGTTAAGAAATTCAATGTGATTATTTACATCAACTGTGAAGACAAGCCTTGGCAATGGCTAAACAAAATTCTGACCTCAATGATGCTAGACCATTTAAAAGAAGCTTTAAATAAACAAACTCATGGAAGAACAAACATATTTTGAACAGCAAAATCATAGCAGATCAGGTAGCAAGACTCAGAATCTTCAATGTCAGGCACATTTATACTTCAACTTTGTGGACACGGATAATTTATTTCCAGGTTTTTACTGAAGTCTTTGTTGTGTATACAAACATACTTCAAACACTTCAGTTTGTTGTTCATCTCAAAATTGAACCTTGTGATAACAGTATTGATTGGTAGTGATTGTATAAAACCCTTTACATAACCTATGATTTTGTATTGCATGTCATCCAGGAGTGTAATTGGAATGGCTTCTCTAAAGATTCAGACATTAATTCCCAGACAGTTGTAGGCATTAGCAGGAAGAGATTAGGAGAGCATAAAGTAAAACAGTCAGATATATGGAGAAATGAAGGTACGCATGTAAATAAGCTTCTTTTTTCAGCAATGGAGCATCTCAGTTGAGGCTAAATGCTGGTGCATATAATGTAGGCTCGAGTGCTGTTTTTATTGTGTTACTTCAAGATGTTTGCCACCCCATGGGTATTCTGGATCATTCTGTTACACTATTTTCTTCTATAGCTAATTTATTGGAGGAGGATTTAAAAAGTAGTCATGGTGAAAGCAAGCATTAAGAGATCTTATAGCTTAAACTATGTACCACATACAAAATATTGATACTGACATCTTTGATACACTTGTCTGTAATCTAGCATGACCTGTAGTTAAAGTGGGAATAGTAGCAAATTCAATAAGACACATGCTACCAGTCTAGCTGTTGTCTGGAGACATGGGCTGTGGAAAGGGGTAGCTAAGTGCAGAATCTGTTTTACAATATCAGTAAAAGAGTGTTTCATACATTTATTTCCTCATGAATGAAGGATTGTACCTTCTATGCTTCTTAAGAAGCATGGGACAATCACAGCATTTGTGGTGATGAATTCTCAAGTGGGCTGTTTTACATGATGAGATTGCAAGCCCTTAGTCACATCTGAAGCTGTGCCATTTTTGAAGCAGTTGTCCTCATCTTTTGCCTTCTTATAGAACCCCTGAAACTGCATAGATTTTTACCCATAGTGGCAGGTTACAATGGAAGATGGACTGATAGAATAAGTGAACATAGGAATAAGTACCAAAACTGCACAAGATGATCTCACTGAAGGCTGGCTCAAGTAAAAACTGCAGAAAATGTTAAATATAAGTTTTACAGGAAGAAAAGAACAGAGTGAGAATTACTGTCATATTTATAGGGATACTGGAAATTAACTGTCTCTTAGCAGGTTGAGAATCCTCTGAGTAGTGTAAGAGCTAATAAGCAGCCAGGCCACTGTTTCTTATGGTACTTAATTAATGGAAAGAACCCCCATGGATTAAATACAAACATGTATTAGACATCACAGTAACATCAAAGAAAAGTCAGTAACACTAATCTTGATTTCATAAAAAAATTACACTGAACCTTTACTGATGAAAACAAAATGTCATTTGTATACAGTTCAATCTTGTCTACACAGTTACTGACAGTTCATCGTTAGGACTTTTAAGTAATTAATTTAAGTTCAGTGGATCTACAACGTTATTGATATTTTATCATTAGAACTTTTATGAAGTTGATAGTTCATCGTGGTTATACCTACAGTAGCTAGATTCCAGACTGCAATCACAGTCACTCCTGATTTAAGTGGGAAAAGGTTGTTTGGTGTGAATAGAACTATCTCAGGGTTCCAAAGCTTTCTTTCCCTGATCTAAGTTTCTTGTCATCAAGAAAATGGAAGTTCTTCGTGTAGACTACCCTAAATAACCACTTGGTTGTACTTTGTTGCTAACAAAACAAGATTTTGGCCCAAGGTAAGCCTTTGCAACTACTGCTGCTAGGTCTTTGAAGTGAGTTCTCTCATGACCAAAGTTTTTGATTGCAGTGTCTGGGCCTAGTGAGCTCTAGGGTTATATACAAAAAATCTCATTTTTAGCTTACAGATGTATGGGACCACAAACCATCTTTCCTAAACAATTTCTCATCTGAAATTAATGAAATCCTGAACACTCTTCCCTTGAAAGAGTGTCAGGGAAATACATTTTCTTTACCATTGTTTAAGAGCATGAACACTAATTTTAATCACTACTACTGCGAAGTAGCCACCATATCAATTACATCCCATTTATGTTAGCTGCCCAGCAACTATCTGTTCTATTCAAGCCAGGTCAACAACTTTTGCTGTGGTGGAAATATCCACTGATTTTGTAACAGAAAAGAGGGAAGTTTAAACTACTGTATGGGAATTAATCTTTATTCATTGGGCTAAAAGAATTTTACAGATTTCATGCAAAGTACCATCCATGCGTAGATTTTCATTGTTTTATAATAGTTAAACAGCGTCAAATTATCCTTTAATTTGTGATAGAGGTGATTTATTTATTTATTTTCTGAAAACTTGTTAATGAGTAACTAAACATTATCTCCCCTTAATTTGATCTGTGCAGCTTGCCTCGTTAAATTAGGGAAGTCAATTTTATGAGCTTGGCATAACAACAACAGAAAGGCTTTGTCATACTTGATAAAAGAAAACATTGTTTAGTCACCAGATGTTTGTATTTATAAAGTGTTTTTTATTTATTTTTTTATGTGACAGTAGATCGTGATTGAGATTGTCATACTTGAATAGGTATTTAGAATATTGTTTAGTCATCAGATATGAGTATTATTAGTCTCTAGTTCTCACTCTCCTTTACTACTCTTCTTCTTTGATCCATATATGCCGACCGTCAAAGCAGTCAGTGGCCATCATGCCTGGTGGCGTCTTGTAGGGCAACAACAAATTGATTCCACTTTGTTTGTTTGGCAGCCATCCTTTGTACAGTGCCCCATTTCTGGTTCATTCTTTGCATCTCGGCTTCCACAGTTCTACTCCGAGTTGTTTTTGGTTGGCTTCTCTTTTGCTTTCCTTCGGTGATCCATAGCATAGCTGTTCTTGTAATGGTATCAGGGTCCCTTCTGTGGACGTGGCCAACCCAACTCCAGCGTCTGCCAGCTATGATGGTGTGCATGTCCTCCTGGCTACCCCGAATAAGTAGTTCTTGGTTGCTGATGAGATTCGACTAAAAGATCCTGTACTCTGCCTGTTGTTTATGACATGTAGGTCGTGCACATGTTTGGAAAAAAATGACACTTCTTCTTCTTCTTCTTGTGATCGCATCTTTGATGTTTACACCATCAGACGAGTTCTCATGATGAATTCGACTGTTGTTTGAAGTTCCTCTTTAGCTCCATATAGCTTTGAGTTTAGTGTTGTGTCATTGGGCCAGTATATCTTTCTTAACTGGTCATACAGAGAACAATCCTGTAGAACATGCTCAGCAGTTTGTTCGTTTAGTCCACATGTGCACAGTGGTGAAGCAGACAATCGTAGCTTGTGCATGTGTTTATTTAGTTTGTTATGCCCTGTCCTGAGGCGCAAAATAGTTATCTGTCCCTGCCGGTTGAGAGTGTGATAGTCGTCTTTGGGTTGGTTCTGTTCTCTTCTGATAGTCTGGATAGCTCTCTTTTTCTCAAAGTATGTGACTTCATTATCTTCTTGTTCACATTCTCCTCCCTTTTTTGCCAGTTTATCTGCCTTTTCATTTCCGGGTACACCACAATGAGATGGTACCCACTGAAGTATGGTTCTCTTTTTGGCAGCTACCTTGTTTAGTTCATTTCTCAGATGCGGGAGTTTACCACCCTTGAGAGCTTACAGGACAGACAGTGCATCTGTGAGGATGACTACCTGGTGGCAGTCAGAGTTGGTGTTATAAATCATATTTGCAGCTTGCTCTAGAGCTTGAACCTCAGCTGTATAGTTGGAACAGAATTTACCAGTGGGGATGGGCCTAGTGTCATAGTGGTTGTCAGGATATGAGATAAAGATACCAGCACTTCCATTCCTAACAGCATTAGTTGCTGATCTGTCTGTATAGGCATGTATCCATGATTGATCAGGATAGCTTTCTTGGATCATACTCAGTGTAGCAATTCGTTTTTGCAGATCATTATACTCACATCCACTTGTGAGACCACTGACTGATGTATTAATTTTGAGGGCATTGCTGGGCTGCTCCCAAGGTACAGGGTATAGGGTGGGCTTCAGTGGTGTTGTCTTCATGGATAGGTCTTCTTGATGCTGTCTTTTAAGTCTTTTTCTCCGATGCACAAAGCTGCTATGCTTTAGACGTCCCAATGCCAGATCATCTAGTCTTGCCTTCATTGGGTGTGTTGGCATACTGTTGTACTTTTCCATCTGGATCATGGTTTTTGTGTCTCTTCTATGGGACAATGTCTGTAATCCAGCAACCTTCTGCATCTCTGATATTGGTGTAGTTTTCATGGCTCCTGTAATGAGCCTGAGAGCTTGATTTTGCACCTTGTCCAAAGACTGCAGATGTGAGTTAGCAGCTGATGACCATGCTGCTGAGCTAAACTCTAAGTGTGGTCTTATTACTCCATTATAAATCTTCTTTAGAGTTCATTCATTTGCTCCCCAGTTGGTACCTGCTAATTTTCTGAGTATGCCTAGTCGTCTTCGGGCCTTTCCTTCTGCATTTTCAATATGCTTTTTCCATGTAAGCCTTTGGTCAAATGTCATCCCAAGATAGGTGGGGTAGCTTTCTTCCTTGATCACGGTTGTCCCTAGGTGTATGTTAGCTGCTCTGTCCTTGGGGGCGAGGGAGAACAGTGTTGTGGAGGTTTTGTCTGTGTTTATTGTGATAAGCCATTTCTCTGCCCATGACACCAGCATGTCTGCTGCCCGCTGCATTCTATAATTTGCTGTGGTGACGTTTTCATCAGCGCACCAGAGTACTAGGTCATCTGCATATAAGGCAGCTTTCACTCCTGCGGGGAGATCTTTCACCAGGTCATTGATGTAAACAAGGAAGAGTGTTGGGGAAATTACTCCTCCTTCAGGTACCCCCTGATGGAGCAACACTTTTCTGCTCTGCAGACCATCAAGAGCGACTCTAGTTCTCCTGTTATGCAAGTATGACTGGACCCATTTCATCATGTTGCCTTGGATTCCACTTCTCCTAAGTTTTGCAATAAGGCCATCTTTACACACCTTGTCAAAGGCCTGCTTGAAGCAGGGTTCGTAGCGACCTGGAAAAACCTTGAAAAACGAAAAAAAAAATTTCAGGCCTTGAAAAGCCTTGAAAAATGGCTAAAAGCCTTGAATTTTCCGCATCGGACCTGGAAAAAAATTACAAATCAAATTTTTCGGTTATTGTTGGTATTTTTCGTTAAACTTCAGTTACCGCAGAATTTTTACTTCCCTTTGTGCACTAAATCCATTTCCAGACATTTTCGGGAGTTTACATTTTCGGAGGTTTGCGTTTATGAAGTGAACGCACAAATTTATATTTAGTGCTAGTGTCTGTTCATTCAAATCAAACATCACCACCTTTTAAAGTCGAGACTTTGACATTTTGACAGCATTCTTCACTCTTCAATTTATTATTTAGAAACATGCCTGGTTGCAACTTTCATCATAAATGGCTAGAAATGCCAAGTTATAAAACATGGATACGCCTGGAAAAACTGCAAATTACGCAAATTGCACCATGTTTAAAAAAGAAATATATTTGACCAGCATGGGAGAAAGTGCAGTAAAGTTGCATGTTACTGGAAAAAAACACCAACAACTTGTCTCTGCACATTCAAGTTGTATTAAATCATTCATTTCAACTGAGGTAAGTAATAAATTTTTTTATCTCATTTATAAAACATGTTTAAATAAGTCCAATTTATAAATAGGCCTACTGTACTTGCGTCTTTAATTTACAATATAGGCCTATTTAGGCTACAGTTTTATTTTTAACCATGGCCAAAATTAGGCTATAGTGTTTGAATGAAATTTCTTAGTTTATAACTGCTTACGGGAATATCTTTGACACAGTATTAAGATTGTCAGGAATATAAATTGATGGCGATTCCATATCCTATACCCTGTTATCAGACCCATGTCCCACTGTTCATTCTTTGGAAATAAATATATTTTGAATTCTTGTTTTTTTTTAAACAACAGCCTAAAGAGACATATCTCGTTTAACTTCTGAAGGGTTAGGGGCCTATAATTAGTATAGGCCTACATGTTTTCAATTCCAGATAACATGAATAACCGCTGATTCACAAAAGTGCCATCACTTCTGTTAAATCACTAATTAGGATGAATGAAAATTACCAATTTTGTGCATAGGCCTATGTTATTTTTAAAAATAAATAAAAATTAAATAAAATTTTAAAAAATATCTAAACAAACAAACGAGAAAACAAAACAAAACCCAACAAAAACACCAAACAAAGATAGTAAAGATGGGTTGGGGTGTAAAGGCCTGCTGTTTCCAGTTAGATATATAGTTGATTTTCACTTATCCTATAAGAATATCATCATACCTTCACCCTCCCAATTACTATATATTAACTTTTGTTGTTCTGGTTAATTATTGTTTGACTATATTATTCACGCATTTAGAACTTTGACTTGGTAAATATACATAGCTTAGGCCTACTCATAAGTTATTTGTGTGTTCCTTTTTATTTTATTTTTTTAAACAGAAAAGAACACAACCCCAAGGAGCAGTTTTTCACTCAGAAACATCAAAACCATCTAACATTACTCCCTCAGACACGTCAAAAACGTCTAACGCTACTAGGAGACCAACAGATGTGACATCATTTGTGACCAAGGAAGAAACTCTCAGAGCTGAGATTATTTGGACTCTTTTTTCAGTGAAAAGTCACCATAGTTTTAATTCAAATACAGGAATTAATAAAATTTTTCAGAAAATGTTTCCTGATAGTTCAATTGCCAGGCAGTTTGGTCTATCTAAAAGAAAAACTTTCTACCTGGCCTCTTTTGGACTGGCTCCATATTTCACCTCACTTCTTGAGAGCCAGCTTAGCAAGAACAGAATGGGAGGTGTCGACCACTTCAGCCAACTAGGTGCAAGCTACCCCTACCCATACAGAACTTATTTTTATATCATTTCTTGGTTGAAACTGCCCTGGTCAATGGGCACATAACCTACAACACTGCCAACTCTACAAAAAAGATCAAAGCAAAGATCAGGATGTCAGTATTACTCTTATTGAACCTGCTATTCTTCAACGCAATGTGACACCTTCAAAACCACAGGTCACAACACGACTTACTGAGCACCACTTCATTTATAAATGTAAGTTTATAAATTAATAAAACGGTATTGAATCAGTTTTACAAATAATAGTTCTCATGAGACAAGGGACGTTTCCGGTATTACCCTTCGTCAGCCACAAACAGGTGACAAAGACAAGAATTACATATAGTAATAGGTATTACAAAATCATACGATGATAAGAAACAATACAAAATGAGCGATACAAGCAGATGGAAAAAGAACAATAATAATACAAGAAAATCGAAAAACCTAACAGAAATTAAATAATAAAACGAAAAAAACGAAAATGAACAAAACTATGGAACAAGTCACTTAGCTAGAAATGTAAATTACTTGAAGAGAGGACTGCAATCTTGTGTATTCCGAGCATTTACATTTCTAGCTAAGTGACTTGTTCCATAGTTTTGTTCATTCTCGTTTTTTTCGTTTCGTTTATTATTTAATTTCTTGATTCGGTATTTCTGTTAGGTTTTTCGATTTTCTTGTATTATCATTGTACTTTTTCCATCTGCTTGTATCGCTCATTTTGTATTGTTTCTTATCAACGTATGATTTTGTAATATCTATTACTATATGTAATTCTTGTCTTTGTCACTTGTTTGTGGCTGATGAAGGGTAATACCTGAAACGTCCCTTGTCTCATGTGAACTGTTATTTGTAAAACTGATTCAATACCGTTTTATTAATTTATAAACTTATATTCCTTACCAGTTTTACAGCAGCCCCTTAATTCATTTATAAATGTGAAAGGGCAAGGTACAAACCAGACTGTAAAGTGTGTAAGGCTGCAGGGAACAGAAGCCAGACTTGCATGTACTGCCCAGATTGCAATGTACCTCAATGCCTGATACCCTGCTTCAAGTTATACCACACAGTCAAGGATTATCAACGATCCAGACAAAGACTCTTGCAGAGGCCTACAGCTACAACTTCAACCCCAGCTAATGAAAAAAGCAGCTCAGACTCCAACTAGAGGTACTTAACTACTGAAACATTTACAAACGCACATTGTCATGCCACAGACGCAGAATACATTCAAAAAAGACAAACACGAAAAATACAGTATTTTTTTGCATTTTATTCACAATTTTATTAGCCTTTTATGTTGATATTCGTGGTTAATCATTAAATCAATGCATCAATCAAGCTTATTTTATTCATTGCCATCCATGTCACTAACATTTTATTGCGCTGACATTGAACAAATTCGCTGGAAACTGGGAAAAGATGTCTGTTTTTCAATCTTTTATGAATTTAAAAAAAAAAAAAAAAAAAGTTCTTTTTAAAGAAATCTGGAAACAACCTTGGTAATGGGAGACGGTAATGCTCCTGATTGCTGGTCAGCAAAGTAATAATTATATCTGAGAAAATTAGATATGGAAAATATTAGATTTTCCCATCCTTGAAAATCACGGGCTGGACCTGGAAAAGCCTGGAAAAAGCCTGGAAAATGCTTGTAGAAATTTGCTATGAACCCTGTTGAAGTCAACCCAGATCGTTAGGACTTTTTTCTTCTCCTGGAAGGCATCTTCTATTGCTTGAGACAAGTAAGTAACTTGGTCTTCTATACTGTCTTCTTCTTCTTCTTCTTTGATCCTTAGCCGCCGACCGTCTAAGCAGTCAGTGGCCATCACGCCTAGTAGCGTCTTGTAGGGCAACAACAAATTGATTCCACTTTGCTCGGTCGGTGGCCATCCTTCGTACAGTGCCCCAACTCTGGTTCATTCTTTGCATCTCAGCCTCCACAGTCCTCCGCCAGGTTGTTTTTGGTCAGCCTCTCTTTCGTTTTCCTTCAGGGGTCCAAAGCATAGCTGTTCTTGTGATGGCATCGGGGTCTCTTCTGAGGACATGGCCAACCCAGCTCCAGCGTCTGCCAGCTATGATGGTGTGCATGTCCTCTTGCTTGCTACGAGTAAGCAGATCTTGGTTAGTGATGGTATTCGGCCAAAAGATTCGGTGAATTTTTCTTAGGCATGTTGTGTGAAAAGAGGACAATTTCGACATTTCCTTCTCTGTAACTCTCCAGCATTCCGCACCATAGAGAAGCACAGAAAGCACACAGCTCTGATATAATCTTAATTTTGTGCTTGTGCTGTATTGGGAGGACTTCCAGATGTTGTTTAGGCTAAAGAAGGCTGTTCTTGCCTTATTCATTCTGATGTTGATGTCTTTGCCTGCCCCGCCGTCTGGTGTTACTATGCTTCCTAGGTATGTGAAAGTATCTGTCTGTATACTGTCTATCTTCTATACTGTAGCATTATCTTAATCCAACTTTTTCCGGCACCAGGATCTGCTCAGACTCTAAATACCATTTCAATCTGTGGTTGACTATTCGCTCCATAGTCTTCCCAACACAGCTTGTGAGACTGATTGGCCGGTAACTTGCAGCCTCGGTCTTACATTTCCCTTTCTTTAGTATGGGTATTGTGATGGCTTCTCTCCATACTTGGGATACCATTCCTTTCAACCAGCTGTGTTTGAATATCTCAAGCAGTTTTGTCTTTGCTGCTGAGCTCAGATTTACTAGCATTTCGTTGCTGATTTTGTCTGGGCCGGGTGACTTTTGGAACTTAAGCTTGGAAATACGTTCTGTAGTTCTCCTAGTGTGATGGGTTCCCTCATTGGGGCAGGAGTATCTGTCTGTCCCATGGTTGCCAGTATTTCTTTTCTTATCTCTCTCTGATGGTCTATGTTAATGGGTAAGTTGCTTTCTGAACTGTATCTTCTAGCAAACAGGTCTGCAGCTTGTTTTCCTCTGAAAAGTTTGCCACCTTCATCCAATGTGATAGTCTGCCTAGGTGAGGAACGCTTTTCATTTAGAGACTTGACTAATCTCCAAAGTTTCCTGTCGTCTTTCTCAAGGTTCAGCGATGCCGTTTTAGTTCTCCAGCTTTTCCGTTTTTCTTCTAGCTTTGTTCTCTGAAACTCTGCTACAGCCTTTTTCCATTTGTTGTGAGTTTCAAGTGAAGGCTGAGACTCTGCGTCCTTTCTAGCCCTGTCCATAGCTTCCTGACGTTCTTGGAGTGTGCTGGACCAGTATGGTATGTGGTTACGCCGGCATCCTTTGGGAATGGTTTCTTTTGCAGCTTGTAGTATGCATCTGTTGAAGTTTTTTACCACTTCATTAATGTCTCTGTTCTGTACCTTGAGGGTAGACAGCAGCGTGTTCACCTGATGCCTGAATAAACCCCAGTTGGCTTTTTTGTAGTTCCATCTTGTAATGGCTGGGCCTGTACTGAGAGTTGCACTCTGGACAGTAAGAAAGATTGGGCGATGGTCGCTTCCCCCTAGTTGGTCTCCTACTTCTCTACTAATAGATCCAGCTATATCTGGGGTGGCAAAGGCAAGATCTGGTGTTGAAGTTGTGTGCCATCCTCTGGAGTGGCATTATTGACTAGGATTAGGGAGTGATCATCTTGCCATGTTTCAACCTCTTCACCTCTGTGATCTAGATGGTTATAGCCCCAGCTCTGGGAGTGACTATTAAAGTCTCCAACTGCTATAAAGTTGGTGGCTGGTACCTGTATAGAGCTGAGACTCAGGGGTTTGTTGTTTGGACAGTAATAGTTCAGGAGTTCTATTTCCATCTTGTCTACCTTTATCTGCAACAGCTGATATTCTGCTCCATCCATGTAGGTTTTCCTTTCGTGTGCATGAATGTTATTCCTTACAAGAGTAAGTACTCCTCCTTTTCGTCTATCTTGTCTGTCGGATCTGAAGCATTGATATCCCCTTATTTTAAAGGTTTGATCTGCTTTCAAGTGAGTCTCTTGGATACAGCAAACACTGACTTGCTTCTCATACAAGATGTTTTCCAGCTCTGTCTTTTTGCTGTATCCAGCCTGCTTGCTGTTCGCTCCCTCTGCATTCCAGTGCATCATGACAAGTGGCACTCTGGGTTTCTCTTTTTCTGTTTTGTTTCGGTCAGTAGTTCTCCTCCGCCGTCTGCTGACACCACAAGACGGTCTAGAGGGTCCTGCAGTAGCTGAGGGTGGGCTCTGTCAAGGCTCAGAGCCCGGCACTGCACCTGCCTGGTGGAGCTCCACAGGGCGAGCACCAGTACGAGATTTATTTGACGGTGTACTCATCCATAAAAAAAAGCGAGTTGCGTGATACTGTGGTTTCCAGTGCGCCTTCTGGCCCAGTATCTACGACTTTAGCACCTCTTCAACGGGAGAGTGGGCTCATCCCTAATCTGTTTATGTTCCCAGTAGTAGACTATTCGCAAGTAGCCTGGGGGTGTCACTGCTCTGCGCAGACCTTGTTTACCAAGGCGGCGTCCGAGCTCGTATGGTTGCATTATCTTCAAAATAGACCTGTCTTTCTCGTGGCTTTTTTGCCATCCTGCAACTTTGAGTTAGGGAGTTCTGAGCTCCAGTCTCTTTCCGAGGCATTTTATCCTGGCCTGGCACGCATACAGAGGATCCCACTTCTGGTTCTAAGTTAGCAGTTGGTGATAGGTGGGGTGGCACACTGTGCATTCCCCGTCATCCAGGGGGGCTCTCCAACTATGCAGAGCTTGCACAATGCTGTGCTCTGGTTCTGGGCTCTCCCAAGGAATCCTCATGTCCTGCACAGAGCCACTTCCAGATACCCACCACCTGCCATCTCTCCATTGTAGAAATCTCCTGCATGCGGCCATCCAGTCAAGAGCCAGTATTAAGTCTGGTGCCCAAGTGATCCCCCCAAGCTTAGTGTGCAATGCTGGGTTCTCATCATGCTGCAAAACAGGGGGGATTGTGATGCTCAGCCATCTCTCTCAACTCTGCATCGATAAGTGACATTGGGGACTTAACTGTGCCTCAGTACTGGGAGGCCCCGTTTCCGGGTACAACACACACAGCCAATTGAGGCAACGGTCATCGTGGGTGTGTCTTCAGTGGGGAAGTTGTGGAGTCTTCCTGTCCATGTTCTTGCACATCCTAACACTGCCCGCAAGACATCGGAGGTTTGGAGAGTGGCCTTCTCTGCTTTTTTGAGCCGGGGTGGGCTCCCCAGACAAGTCTCGATGGGGATCGGGATGTGTCCACGCGCCAGTGGGCCCAGCATCGGCCGCATCTGATGGAGGACTTGCTCTGCCTGGTTTGAGTTAGTAAATTTTAACTTTGTCATCTTCATGGCATTGTGATGCTGGGGTGCCTGTGGATTTCCTACCGCCCCGGGTAGAAGCCAGAAGTGTACTGTGCCAGCTCTGGGGGAGATAAAGGGGGTGTTTCTGCATCTCCTTGTGATACGTAGCCACGGTAGGGCTCACAGTGCTCTTTCCCAGCCACCAAATTGACTGCTGGTTACGCCGAGTTCTCCGAGGCTCTAGGCATGTGACCAAGAGTTGAAGGCAATAGGATCGTCACGTCCTGAGTCTCTGTGCCTGTACGATGGGTTCCGATCTTCAGGGAGCAGTCCACACTCGTTCCCACTTCTAAGACTTGTTCAGTATCCATCTGGCTCCTTCCCACCCACAGAGGGCGTGTACGGTGTAGTGCACCAGTTTTATTATCGAGGTTTGCTCCTCTAGATCCGTTGTGTTTAGCCTGAGGATTCGCACCCTCAGTTACCAGGACTACCTCGAGGAGGGTGTGGCTCTTCACCATGCACAACGATCTTGGGGTATGAGAGGTTTTGCTAGGCCAAGAGACTAACACCGCAATGGTCGCTCCTTTTATGTACAAGAATTCACTAGGCCTAGGGTGAAGCAAGGGGGGAAACCCACTACCCACAACACCAACACATCATACCCCCTGTCTGTAAAAGACTTTGCCCCAAAAATGACACTGAATACCAGTATTAACTCTTACTATCCGGCAAGCCCCGTGAAGTTGCGCGGGTTTAGTACCAATTTTACGGCTCGCTAGTTCAACTGGCGCGCGACGGTAAGAATAGCGAAACTAGCGCATAAAAACACAGTTTTAGATCTCGTATAGTAAGAGTTAAACTCTTGTGTATTGCAAGCAGTAAGTTACAATCAATTTCATAATGATTATAAGCAACAAGGTTTAATCAGGTTAAAAAAATTATTCATTTCAACGCTTGAATAAAAAAATAATGCTATCATTATGAGCGAAGAATAAAACAAAAGTAGGTACAGAATACAGAATCTGTTTATATTTCCCAAACCGGATGTATTAAATTAGGTCAGAACTCAAGATTATATTGAAATAATCATGCCCAGGTAGCATTTACACATTCAACAACTTCCATGATTGAAAGATGGGCAGATGGTATTTGAAACATAATTGTGCATCTGAAATTATAAATATAAACTTTTTTGTTGTGAATTTCCCCATCTTTAATGTGCATATCCCCTTTAGATAACAACAGTGCATAAATGTTAGAGTATGTGACCAAAATGTTAGGACTAGGGCTGATAATGACATTACATGTAGTGTGTTCATGTATATACCATTGTATAGATTAGAATTGTCATTATTTTGTATGTTATATGATCACAAAAAATGTGTCAGTATCATGTTTTAACAAATTATATTACCAAATCTGCTTTACCAAACAACGGTTTTAACATTACTACTAGCTATATTTCTCAATTGTAATTCATGCCATGTATAACGATTAGTATAAGTAGTAGAAAGTAGCCATAAGTAATTATTTCTCGACTCATTTTTCAATAATTCATATTTGAAGAATGCTGCACATAAAATTCAGTTATGTCCATGTTCTATGACATGTCTACTTTAGATATATCTACAATGTGAATACAGTGTTACTGTGTAGTAGTAATATCTCATGCACATTGTACATAAAAAATTGTAGAAATTTAAGCATATTGGCTTGCCAGTTTATCTTTCTATAATTCATACCTTAGATACATGTACATTTGAACACAATCTTCCTTGGTAATGTCTCAGTAGTAATTTATGCCCATGCACACTATATAGTGAAATTACAGGTTCATGCCCTTTTATCTGAACACCCACCTGCACGGAGGCATACCTGGTGTCATTCCAGGGTTCGTAGCGACCTGGAAAAACCTGGAAAACGAAAAAAAAAAATTCCAGGCCTTGAAAAGCCTGGAAAAATGGATAAAAGCCTTAAACTTTCCGCATCGGACCTGGAAAAAAAATACGAAATCGAAAGTTCGATACTTTGCGTCCATTTTTCGGTTATGGATGGTATTTTTCATTAAACTTCAGTTACTATTGAATTTTTACTTCCCTTTGCGCACTAAATCCATTTCCAGAAGTTTTCGGTGGTTTCGTTTTCGGCGCTTTGCGTTAATGACGTAAACGCAGATTTATTTTTAGCGCTTGTCGCGTCTGTTGTTACTCGAATGCTACTGGGAAAAACACCAAGAACTTCATTCAAGTTGTATTAAATCATTCATTTCAACTGAGGTAAGTAATAAATTCATTTATCTCATTTATAAAACCTATTTAAATAAGTCCAGTTTATAAATAGGCCTACTGTACTTGCATCTGTAATTTACAATGTAGGCCTATTTACAGTTTTATTTTTAACCATGGCCAAAATTAGACTATAGGCAAGCGTTTGAAGTGTAAATGCCTGCTGTTTCCAGTTACATATTTAATAGATTTTCACTTATCATAAGTATTACCCTCCCAATTACTATATATTACCTTTTGTTCTAGTTAAATATTGTTTGACTATATTATGTATGCGTTTAGAATTTTGACTTGGTAAATATACATAGTTTAGGCCTACTCATAAGTTATTTGTGTGTTCCATTTTTTTTTTTTTAAACAGAAAAGAACACAACCCCAAGGAGCAGTTTTTCCCTCAGAAACATCAAAACCATCTAACACTACTCCCTTTAACATGTCAAAATCGTCTAACACTACTAGGAGACCTACAGATGTGACATCATTTGTGACCAAGGAAGAAACTCTCAGAGCTGAGATTATTTGGACTCTTTTTTTCAGTGAAAAGTCACCATAGTTTTAATTCAAATTTCATACGCAACAAGGGACATATTCTCTTCTGTGGTAGTTCTTATTCAGCCTTCAGCTTTATTTCAAGACCTGAAATTCAGATTGTTGTATTTGGAACAGTAGCTGAAAATAGGAAGCATTTTCCTGTAGCACTGAAGAAAAAACAACTCAAATTGAAAAAGACAAATCATCCTGTGTTTTGTGCGACAGAAGATATGGCATGCCGACAGTCACCTGACATGATACGAACAGATTTAACCTTATATCTACTGTTCACTCCAATGATAATATAAACAAGACAGTTAGAAAGACATTCTTTAGGGCAGAACAATTCAGAAGCCAGTGCTTGCAGAAAAATACAGCAAAGGTATGGGAGGTGTCGACCACTTCAGCCAACTAGGTGCAATCTACCCCTACCCACACCGATCCTATTGTTATATCATTTCTTAGTTGAAACTGCCCTGGTCAATGGGCACATAACCTACAACACTGCCAACTCTACAAAAAAAGATCAAAGCAAAGAAAAGGATGTCAGTATGACTCTTATTGAACCTGCTATTCTTCAATGCAATGTGACACCTTCACAACCACAGGTCAGAACCACATGACTTACTGAGCACCACTTCATTGATAAATATAAAAGGGCAAGGTACAAACCAGACTGTAAAGTGTGTAAGGCTGCAGGGAACAGAAGCCAGACTTGCATGTACTGCCCAGATTGCAATGTACCTCTATGCCTGATACCCTGCTTCAAGTTATACCACAGAGTCAAGGATTATCAACGATCCAGACAAAGGCTCTTGCAGAAGCCTACAGCTACAACTTCAACCCCAGTTAATGAAAAAAGCAGCTCAGACTCCAACTAGAGGTACTTAACTACTCAAATATTTACAAACGCTCATTGTCAGATGCCACAGACGCAGAATACATTCAAAAAAGACAAACACAAAAAATAGAGGTTTTTTTTGCATTTTATTCACAATTTTATTAGCCTTTTATGTTGATATACGTGGTTAATCGTTAAATCAATATGTCAATCAAGCTTATTTTATTCATTACCATCCATGTCACTAACATTTTATTGCACTGATGTTGAACAAATTCACTAAAAACTTGGAAAAGATATCTGTTTTTCAATCTTTTATGAATTTAAAAAAAAAAACAGATCTTTTTAAAAAAATCTGCAAACACCCTTGATAATGGGAGACGGTAATGCTCCAGATTGCTGGTCAGCAAAGTGATAATTATATCTGAGAAAATTAGATGAGGAAAATATTAGTTTCCCATCCTTGAAAATCACGTGCTGGACCTGGAAAAACCTGGAAAATGCTTGAAAAAATTTGCTATGAACCCTGCATTCTTATATGACCACCAGTTATGCACAATGCTATAATATATGTACAAATGTGGAAGTGAACCTCTCTCTGTGAGGCAAATTACGTCCTCATTGACTCCTTAAATCATCCACACACTTTCAGGTATTCCCCCTGTGGTGAAACTTGTTGAGGACCCAGCATTACATATGATTAAGATGGACATTTTGGAACGGAAATAGCAACACAAAAATTTAAAATTTACAAAAGATATAAAGTAACAGGTAATACATCCATCTTTACAGTAGAATTAGTGGAAATCTTAAAAGCTTTAGAAATAGTTGCAGTTATATAGTGTCTAGGTGTACAATTGCAGGCATGACTGAAATTGAGCAAAACTCATTTTATCAAAAACAAAGTTTGAATTTTACTGAAACAGTACTGTTACTCCACAGATCTATCAGGTAATGTCATGAGGTTCTTTTCTTGCAAAAAAAGTTATAGTCATGACAGAAAAAAATTAACAATATAATATTTGTAATCATTTCAGGACTGTTTGGAGGGAAGTAATTCAAAAATAAATTGTTATTACTCATTTCTTACATCCATGTAAGATAATCAAACAATAAAAATATTAATGAATATATGCTATTAGCGACCACATTAAAAAAAAAAACATTTTTCGACACCATTTAAAATTATTAAATGTATACCATTAGTTTCATCGTATGCAATACACCATGAACTATTAACATATCAGACAGAAACAAATACTTCTTAAATAATCTTATAGTTGCATAACTTTTAAATCATACCTAGTACGACGCTACAAAACATAGAGAATTAAAATTTGTTATGCATGCCATAATTATCTGAAGTTTTTACTATTATGTTTTATTCAATGAATTTCAGGTGACCATTCCTGTAGCCAGCGATCCCACCTATACTCTAGTGTTGACATTCCAGATTTGAAAATTATGAACAGTTTCATAAAGAGTGAACCAGTGCAAAATGTTGCATTCAATCAAGTGTTGCCAGAATTCACAGAAAAATTTGTGAGTGAAATGAAAGCTGATGTAAGTATGGCAGCTGCAACACTAAATACAGACAATAACATTGAATCAAGATTAAAAGAGGTGATATCACCGAATGTCACAGACTCTGAGATAATGACTGTAGACATGAATCCGACTCCTGAGATTTATACTGCAGTCTTACAAAATGAAAACTGCAGCAGGAAATCAACAATAGTCTATGATGACTGTACTCTCAACAGTGAAAGTAGAGATGGTTTTAATTTGTGTGGCAGTGTAAAATCAGATGAAATAATAATAAGTACAAAAGAGACACTTTTCAGCTGTCATGTTTGTGAAGTACAGGTTAGCAAGAAAGGCGACCATAATGAACATGAACTTTCACATATGAGAGAAAAGTGTTATATAAGTAATGTTGGTAATGTAGAGTTAGCCACAAAATCCAGTCTATGTCAACAAGAAAGAATACAAAAAGCACAGAAGCATTCTAAATATGATCTTATTGGTATGGGGGCTGCTCATTTTGGTTATCTAAAGGCACATGTAATGCAGCATAAAGAAGATCTACCTAACAAGTGTGATGGTCTTAGTAGGTTTTCTAGGACTGATTATCCAAAGAAACCCATAATGCAGCATAATATTGAGACACATTACAAATATGATGTCAATGGAGCAGAATTTTGTCAAAGTGATCACAAGGTGACAAATGCAAAAGGAGAATCTTACATGTTTGATGAACTTACAGGACAAAAACTGTATTCAAAATGGTACAAAAGACAACATACAGAAGAAAAATTGTATAATTGTGATGTTTGTGGAGCAGAATTTTCTCATAGTGGTGATTTAAAGAGTCACAACAGGACACACACAGGAGAGACACCATATAAGTGTGATGTTTGTGGAGCAGAATTGTCTCAAAAATGTCATTTAAAGAGACATAAAAGGACACACACACGAGAGAAACCTTATAAGTGTGATGTTTGTGGAGCAGAATTTTCTCAGAATGGTCAATTAAAGAGTCACAAAAGGAAACACACAAGAGAGAAACCTTATATGTGTGATGTTTGTGGAGCAGAATTTTCTCGAAATGATCAATTAAAGAGTCACAAAAGGACACACACAGGAGAGAAACCTTATATGTGTGATGTTTGTGGAGCAGAATTTTCTCAAAATATTCAATTAAAGAGTCACAAAAGGACACACACAGGAGAGAAACCTTATATGTGTGATGTTTGTGGAGCAGAATTTTCTCATAGTGGTACTTTAAAGAGTCATAAAAGGAAACACACAGGAGAGAAACCTTACAAGTGTTATGTTTGTGGAGCAGGATTTTCTCATAGCAGTGCTTTAAAGAGTCACAAAAGGACACACAGGAGAGAAACCTTATAAGTGTGATAATTGTGGAGCAGAATTTTCTCAAAATGGTCAATTAAAGAGTCACAAAAGGACACACACAGGAGAGAAACCTTATAAGTGTGATGTTTGTGGAGCAGAATTTTCTATGAATGGTGATTTAAAGAATCACAAAAGGACACATACAGGAGAGAAACCTTATAAGTGTGATGTTTGTGGAGCAGAATTTTCTCGTAGTGGTGCTTTAAAGAGTCACAAAAGGACACACACAGGAGAGAAACCTTATAAGTGTGATGTTTGTGGAGCAGAATTTTCCGAGAATTGTAATTTAAAGAGTCACAAAAGGACACATACAAGAGAGAAACCTTTTAAGTGTGATGTTTGTGGAGCAGGATTTTCTCTTAGTGGTGATTTAAAGAATCACAAAAGGACACACACAAGAGAGAAAACTTATGTGTGATGTTTGTGGAGCAGAATTTTCTCATAGTTGTGATTTAAAGAGTCACAATAGGACACACACAGGAGAGAAACCTTATAAGTGTGATTTTTGTGGAGCAGTGTTTTCTCTTAGTCGTGCTTTAAAGAGTCACAAATTGACTCACAAAAGAGAGAAACCTTATAAGTGTGATATTTGTGGGGCAGAGTTTTCTCATAGTGGTGATTTAAAGAGTCACAAAAGGACACACATAGGATAGAAACCGTATGTCTGATGTTTGTGGAGCAGATATTTCTCAGACTGGGGCTTTAAAGAGTCACAAAGGGACACATACAGGAGAGAAACCTTATGTGTGATGTTTGTGGGGCAGAATTTTCTCATAGTGTTGCTTTAAACAGTCACAAAAGGACACACACTTATAAGAAACCTTATAAGTGTGATGTTTGTGAAGCAGAATTTTCTCAAAATGATTATTTAAAGAGTCACCAAAGGACAAACACAAGAGAGAAACCTTATAAGTGTAATGTTTGTGGAGCATAATTTTCTCAGAGTGGTGCTTTAAAGATGCACAAAAGGACACACACAGGAGAGAAACCTTATAAGTGTGATGTTTGTGGAGCAGAATTTTCTCAGAGTGGTGCTTTAAAGATGCACAAAAGGACACACACAGGAGAGAAACCTTATAAGTGTGATGTTTGTGGAGCAGAATTTTCTCCAAATGGTAATTTAAAGAGACACAAAAGGACACATACAGGAGAGAAACCTTATAAGTGTGATGTTTGTGGAGCAGAATTTTCTGAGAATAGTGATTTAAAGAGTCACAAAAGGACACACACAGGAGGAAACCTTTTAATTGTGATGTTTGTGGAGCAGAATTTCTGAGAATGGTAATTTAAAGAGTCACAAAAGGACACATACAGGAGAGAAACCTTATAAGTGTGATGTTTGTGGAGCAGAATTTTCTCCAAATGGTAATTTAAAGAGACACAAAAGGACACATACAGGAGAGAAACCTTATAAGTGTGATGTTTGTGGAGCAGATTTTTCTCCAAATGGTAATTTAAAGAGACACAAAAGGACACATACAGGAGAGAAACCTTATAAGTGTGATGTTTGTGGAGCAGAATTTTCTGAGAATAGTGATTTAAAGAGTCACAAAAGGACACACACAGGAGGAAACCTTTTAATTGTGATGTTTGTGGAGCAGAATTTCTGAGAATGGTAATTTAAAGAGTCACAAAAGGACACATACAGGAGAGAAACCTTATAAGTGTGATGTTTGTGGAGCAGAATTTTCTCATAGTTGTGCTTTAAAGAGTCACAAAAGGACACATACAAGAGAGAAACCTTACAAGTGTCATGTTTGTGGAGCAGGATTTTCTCTTAGTAGTGATTAAAAGAATCACAAAAGGACACACACAGGAGAGAAACCTTATAAGTGTGATGTTTGTGGAGCAGAATTTTCTCAGAGTGGTGCTTTAAAAAGTCAGAAAAGGACACACGTGAGAGAAACCACAGCCTATGCCGGTCCCAAGCCAGGCTGACAAAGGAAGAGGGTGGCCTGCATGGAATCCTTAACTAGTCAGCCCCTCCACCATGCAAAGGCACAACAGGCCAATCACCTATTTGCTTTAAACCATGATTAAGTGAACTACAAGAGAGAAAACTGGACTGATTCTAAAGGCAACAAACTGGATCGGACTACGGACTATGACTTATGGAAAATGGAACACAAGAAGTATAAATGGGAAAGAAGAGGAGCTGGTGGAAGAGATGAGGAAAGCAAAACTAGAAATCCTGGCTATAATGGAAACAAAGAAAAAGGGACAAGGAGTCATGTATCTTGATGGCAACACACTGCTCTACAGTTGGTGTACCCACATGTGAAAGAGCTAAAGGGGGCATTGGTTGCATTGTAGCAAAAAACCAATAAGATAGTATCATGGCATGGAACTTAGTCTCAGAGTGCATTATGTTTGTAAAGCTAAAAGAATGAGAAACCATTGACAACATGGTCATAGTGTATGCTCCAAATGAGGGTGAGAGAACAGAGATCAAGGAGGAATTCTTCGAGCTGCTTCAAAGGACAGTGGATGTCTGCCTAGATGAAATTATCATGTGGGAGATTTCAATGCCAGAGTTAGAAATGACCATGCTAGATGGGGTGGAGTTAGCGGAAGATATGGAGAAGATACTTTCAATGACATTGGAAAGCGACTTCTTATATTCTGTGGTGAGCAGAATCTGATCATTACAAACACAAAGTTCCCCCCATAAGCGCATACATGCATATACTAGATGTGAACCAACAAGGAATGAGAAGTCAGTGATCGACTATGACATAGTTAGGAGGAGCTCATTCAAGTATGTACGGAATGCTAGAGTCTGGAGGGGGCCAGAGATTGGAAGTGATCACTACCTGCTTACAATCAAAAGAACAACTGAAAGAGTTTCTCAGCCTAGGAACTGCCCAACATCATGCAAGAAACTAAGTATGAATGGGAGAAATGAGCATTAAGACCTACAAGCTGAGAAAGCCAGAAATTAGGACCATATATCAGGGGCTTATTGCTACAGTGGTGAGAAACACAGACGAACAACCTGATGATTTGGAAACCCTCTGGCTTAAATTCAAGGACATCATAAAGACAGCTGCTGCAGAAGCATGTGGTGAAGTCCGACTTGGGAACAAGAGAAAGAGGACACCTTGGTGGACAGAGGAAGTCAAAGAGAAATAAGAGAGATGAAAAAAGCATAGAAGGATTACTTAGGAGCTAAAAACACAGCAGGACATATAGAGAAATATAGAGAATATGTGACACTCAGAACAGAAGCAAAGAACAAGGTGCTAGCAGCAAAACAGAAGTCCTGAGAAGGATTTGGAGAAAAGCTAGAAAAAGATGTGCAAGAAAACCAGAAATTGTTCTACAAGACCCTAAAGAACATGAGGAAGGAAAAACAATGCCCTCTCAAATTTATAAAGGACAAGCAAGGCAAATTGCTTACTGCCCCAAAGGAAGTAATGGAAAGATGGAAAGAATATTTCTCAGAACTCCTTGGTGGTGAGCAAGGTCAAGCATCAGAAATGATAACCACTAGCACAGAAGAGAAACCAATGGTGGTGAAGATGACATGAAGATGGAAGAACTGAAGGCAGCACTGGAGAAAATCAAGATGGGCAAAGCAGCAGGGCATGATGGTATAACACCAGAAATGGTTAAGTACATGGGAGCATCAGTCGACCTATTACTCTTAAGGGTCCTACAGGCAGCGTGGTGCAACAAGACCATACCAAAGGATTGGGAGATTGCCATCATAACACTGATTTTCAAAAACGGTGACAATCAACAATGTGGAAACCATAGAGGCATATCCCTTCTCAGTGTTCCTGGTAAAATCTACTCTAGAATCCTAGAGCAGAGAATCAGATGCCTAGCTGAGCCACAGTTTGAGGATGTCTAGCGCGGATTCTGAGCAAACTGAAGTACTCAAGACCTAATCTTCACACTCAGACAGTTGAGTGAAAAGGCCCTTGAGTATAAGAGTGAGATCCATCTTTGTTTCATAGATCTGGAAAAGGCATCTGACAGGGTCCTATGGAGCAAACTTTGGGACTGTTTGGCAAGGAAGAACATTCCAGCACCTTTGATTCATGCTATACAGATCTTCTACAAGTCTTGCAGAAATTATATGAGGACAGCAAACCATAAATCAGAAGAGTTCAGAACCACCACTGGTGTAAGACAAGGTGATATCCTGTCACCTTATCTTTTCATACACCTCATGGACGATGTTATCAAAGCATGTAAGGAGAGATCAAGAAAGTATTCAGTGGGGTACTGGAAGATGAGACAGGTCTGTATTTCAGAGCTGGCATTTGCTGATAATGTTGCCTCTTCATTCCAACCTGCAAGTCTGGAAGGAAGAGCTGGAGAAGACAGGGATGGTCATAAGCAGCTCTAAAACAAAATCCATGGTGATATCACAAGAAGAAAGAAGGCATCAGATTAAGCTGAGAGAACAGGTCCCGGAGCAGGTCAACCACTTTAAATACACCAGAGCTATTATAGACCGACAGGGAGGCATCAATGAAGAGTTGGCCACTCAAAAAGCAGAAGCTGGGAGACTTTTTCAGTCCACAAATCGAGGATTCCTTAGCAAGAGAGAGGTTGGTATGAAAACAAAGATGGCTGTGTACCACTCCACCTATGCCCCAGTCTTAACATATGGATGCGAGTCATGGACAATGACTACAATCTACAAAAGTCAGATCCTAATCTCAGATATGAGGTATCGGAGGGAGGTGGTTGAAGTAACAAGAAAAGACATGGTCCGCAACCAGACGATACGTCAAGGCCTAAAATCGCACCCCCTGTAGACCCAAGTAAAAGAGTCCAAACTAAGATGGTTTGGCCATGTCTGCAGGTTTGGAAAAGATTGGCTACCATGACAAGCATGGGAAACAAAGAGTCAGGGATCCAGACCTCCAGGATGACCCAGAGTCCAATGAGAAGACTACAATAGACAATCTTTGAAGGACCGAGGACTAGAATGGAACCAAGCCAGGTGGAAGACAACCAATAGGATACTCTTCCAAACCTCTACACCTCACGGTAGAAGGGGAACAACTAAGTAAGTAAGTAAAGAGACACAAAAGGACACAGCAACCTTATAAGTTTGAGATTTTTTGAATACACTACTCTAAGAAGGCATACAGGGGAAAAGCCATATAGGTGTGATCTTTGTGGTGATGCATTCTCTCAGGCTACTCAGATAAAGAAACACTTGTTGAAACACATTGGAGGGATGTATAAATGTGATGCTTGTTGTATTAGGTATTAGGCTTTCTCAAGTCTATATTCTAAAATTACACAAAAGAAGGCACATAAGAGAGGGACTTTCTAAAAGTGATGTTTGTGGTGTTAGGTTTGCTCAAGTCTTTATTCTAAAACAACACACAATTTACAAAACATACATGAGAGAAAATTTGTAAGTGCAATGTTTGTGGTGTTGAGTTTACTCGTCTAATTCTAAAACTGCACACTAGATGTACATCAGAGAAAATGTATGCGTTTACCTCACACAATTTGTAAGCGTGATGTTTGTAATGCAAGTTTACTCATTCATTATTCTTCAGCCCCCTTTTCACAAAATATCTTGATGGTTTAATTTATTTGATCACTTCCTGTGGACTTCATTTTGCGAAGTGGTAGCGAAAAAAGTATTTTGTTGTGTAAATTGAAATCGCAACCAGATTTGTTATTGTTGTTGTTTAATAGGGCTGCTGAGCTTCCTTGTGGCTTTTCTACCATTCCGAAACATGTTGAATTAAAGTCATGAGCTCCAGTTTCTCCAGCTTAGCTTGCATGTAAAGGATCATTAAATAGTGGTCCCAAGCTAGGAGTAAGAAGTATAAGGCATACTGTACATTCCCTGCCATCCAAGAATGCTGTCCAACTATGTAGAGTTAAAATACTGTGCTCTGGTTCTGAGCTCTCCCAAGGAAATGTCACGTCTTGCACAGAGCCACTTCTCAGTTCCCCTGCTTATCAGTGGGTCCATAGTGAGATCCTCCTACATGCAGTCAACCAGGTCAAAGCTAAAGAATCACGTCTAGGAATCAAAGCTTAGTGTGCAATGCCGAGTTCTGAACACGTTTCACCACAGAGGGAATCCATGGAAGTGTGTGGATGATTTCAAGCATCATTGAGGGTGTAATTAGCCTCACAGAAGTTCACTTCCACATATGTATACTGCAGCATTGTGTATAGCTGGGGGTCAGTCAAAAGATGACCAGATATACTTCCTTGCATCTCAGCAAGATAAATGTAATCTTTGTGGTGCTATATTTTGTGATATACTACAGAGAGGTCTTATAAATGTGATTTTGTTTGTTGTAAAGTGTGGCCTCTGCCTGTTAGCTAAGAACATATTCAGACATACAGAAAAGAAGCCATGTAATTATCATGTTTCTGATGCAGTGTTTTCTATGGATGCTCAAATTGTGCCATTAAAAAGAAAAGTGCTATAAATATTTTATGTGTGCTACAACAGAAATGGAATCCAGTGGACTCTGACAAAGCAGTTGGATGATCTGGATTTTGCTGATGACTTGGCTCTTCTGTCCCATAACTGTAATCAGATACAGGACAAAGTGAAAACACTCGATGAGAGGTCACAGCAATTGGGTCTGAAAATACACAGGGAAAAGACAAAAATAATGAGAATAAATGCAAGTAATGATAACAGGGTTGAACTTGAAATAACACCACCACAAGATGTAGAATTGTACACATATCTTGGCAGCAATATAGACAAAGTTGGAGAGACAGACAGTGATATCAAAATAAGAATATAAAAAGCAAGAGGAGCTTTCATTGCATTGGGAAATATATTGTAGTGATTTCTAAATACAATATCTAAATTAATATATAACAATATAGGGCATAAAGGCAAAGATAAGAACGTACAAAAGAATTTTCTGCTAAAACGGTTGTTGTCGCCTACGCCTTCAGATTATTATTTGCTAATGAATAGCCGAACAAAACGGTACCCAATTTTTCAAATTCGTCCTTGACATAAAACTCCACTTTTCCTAGTTCTAAGAAAATATTTGCCTAAAAATGCATTGTGGAACGAGGAGGGGCAAGGATAGATGAAATGCTAATTCGTTTCGCATTGATTTTAAACTAAAAGCCAACACTAGCACAGGGGCAAGCCTTGCCTTAGGGGTTTCCCCAAATACAATGAAAAAGTTAGAATTGTGGACACTACGGTCATGTAAACATGTTAAGCTCTTATTATGAATGACCTAAGCTCTCGTAATTATCTCGTAAGTACATGAGAATAGAAGTGAACAGGAGGTAGTTTAAAAAATAAACAACCAACATAGGAAAAAAGATAGAATTTTGAACCAACCCACATAGCCCCTTAAAAATCGTAGATTCGTGTACCTGAAGACTTGCTGACCAAGAATATGTTATTAGTTATATAAATAGTCCCTTAACTAATTAAATATTGATAAAACAATACATAGAGATCAGAGATACTGTCAGGTCAAGTCATATCTGCTTAGATTGGATCGCATATTTTTGGGGAAAAAAGTAGGTGACAGATAGGCTAGGATAGTACAGTGAATCTGATTGGGTGACATTTGAAGTGAGACGAAATATTATTGGCTGACCTTTGAATAAACATAAATAACCTAGTAACGTAGGAAAAGTTTGAATGATATTTTTTGAAAAGACTGTTTACACTGTAAAATTATTAGAGATTGGCTAACTGAATCGATATTGTCAGAATAAGCGTGAGGGGGGACGCCATTTCTAGAAGATTTTTCACAGTGATAGATGAGAGCAGGCTGTGCTTTAAAATACAAGTTCTAAGCAGCCTGGGCAATAAAACAGATCGAAACTGTGTCAGTCATCGTCTCTGTGTGTATTTCATTGAACATTGTGGTAAGATTGACATTTATTAATCTGTATTTTATATAAAAATTGAATGTGAAATAATAATATATGTCTGGACATGAGTGGGTCTAAAGCGACCATGAGGCAAAGCCTAAAGATTGATCCACCATGTGATAGACTGTCAGAGAGGTGTAAAATACAAGAATATGTATGATTGTCATAAAGGAGCATAACACCTATCCTATTATATGGAAGAGATTACAGCTGGAATTGCAGTGGCGTTGTAACTATTAGGGGAGAGGAATACTGGTGTACATTGTCACATCAAAAGAAAATGGTGGCATAGGTTTGTATAAGGATATGATCCTTTTTGTTTGTTTGTAATGTACATGTCCTTAACAGTGGACTATTAGTGTATGCTAGATATTACCAAGGATGCATACCTTCACATTTCAGAGGTCCTGGGTACTGACGTTAATGTGGTACCAAACGCTTGAAAACTGATTGATTCAGGACTCTGTCTGTTTACTGCGAGCCCATGCTAGTGGCCATTGCCTATCAAACAGGGAACAGATTGTCAAGCGAGCAGAGGAAAGGTTCAACTTATGTTCTACTGCCAAGATAAGTTCTCGTTTGGCACCTGAGAGCTCAACTACAGAACTTTAAAAGAACTATATAGGAAAGTGAATAAAATTGGGACAAATATTAATAGGTCCACAAGTGACAAAATAGAAACAAACATTATTAAAAGGATATGATTCAAACAACCACCTAGTGGTACTACCAGTATTTCCTTAAAGTAGGAGAACACTACAGATGTATAGGAGAATAATAATTTTATGTATGGACAGATGATCTATTGTGCTATTTGACTGATGTAATTGATTATGTTGATTTCACTTTTAAATTGTCAATCCTGATTCCAAATAAATTGAAATCAGGATAATAAAATGGTAAAAATTATCTTTACACAAAATTCAAGCACAGTCTTAAATAAGATAGCCTTTTAGAGTGTCGTTTGTATGTTATTGTGGTAGTACTGTGTGCTGTTGTGAATAATAAACTATTTGTTGGTATGTTTGTTGATTTCTGTACATTACACTCTACATTAATAACCCTAGACACAACACAAAGTCATTTAATAATAATAATAAATACATTTTAAATGAGATTAAAAAAGGTGGTAGCGG
This sequence comes from Oreohelix idahoensis, assembly GCA_024509875.1. Classification (NCBI taxonomy): domain Eukaryota; kingdom Metazoa; phylum Mollusca; class Gastropoda; order Stylommatophora; family Oreohelicidae; genus Oreohelix; species Oreohelix idahoensis. The sequence goes on along the minus strand of JAMPIV010001653.1, from coordinate 152,058 downwards.
AAAGGTACCCTGAAAAGTTCAAAATACTATTGGGTATATTCAGGGACCTTCATAGCTAATCTCAATTAATAATAAATATAATAATACCTACAACAATTCATAACATCAAATCCACCACATATATGGAGATCAAGAGAAATCAGATCCAACACGAAAATAAGAATCTTCAACTCAGATGTCAAGTCAGTCCTATTATATGGCTCTGAAACATGGAGAACAACAAAGACACCAATAAAAAAGCTACAGACTTTCATAAATGGGTGCTTGCATAAAATAGAAGGATTAAAATGGTATGACAAGGTTACCAACTGTCGTGAAATATTCTAATCCACATATATAAATTATCAAGTAAATATAAAGCCTAATAAATACATATAATAAAGAAAGGAAGAAGAATGGTAAAGAACAGTGCTGTCACAATGACAGTACTCGAAATCCCCTTTGTTTTATGCTTCGTCTGCAAATTGTAACGTTTCCACGTTAAATATAAGCCACTGCATAAATACAAGCGTTTCCACAACACATTAAAACGGGTATTGCATTTCTAAGAAAAACATTGAGAGGCACACTGCGTAATGACCTAAATTAATCCTAACATTAATTATACTACGTTACCAAAACGAACGAACAGATGGACTAAAGGATAGAGAGAAGGGAGAGGCAGAAAGCCGAACACGTGCAACACTAAACACGCGTCGCGCGATACACAATTACTACTATCACGCGTGTAAGGCCACATGCACTAACTTTATTTCAAATCGACAGTGATAAAATTCACTACCCTCCCAGAGTTAGGTTTTAAAATCCGGAAAAACGCTTATTAGAAAAGATAACATTAGATGGGTTTACGTTTGAAAACATTACAGTACCCAGACAGCACATCTTCGAAACAGGAGGTAGAAGAAATTGCATATTTTGAACGCAGCCACTTAGCTCTTTTAAATTTGTATATTTGGGTTCCTTAGGGCTTGATGACAAAGAATATGTTAAGTGTTATGCAAATAGTCTAGGAATTAACAAGTTATAGCCAAAATAAAATGATGGTGCTGTCAGACAACACCCAAAATCAGAATCGCTCAGTGGTAGATTTTTTAAACCACCATTGTACGGGAAATGGCCCACAAGTTACATTTGAACTGATTGGCTGGAATGATATGTAAGGCTACACACGATTAGTCGGACTATAAATACTATCTTGCGTTGTTATGGGAAACGAATAGAAGGGGTATTTTTTTGAAAAGATGTGGAGACGTGGTTTCATTGGTTAGAGCTGCGAATATACACAATTCAGAGCGTTAGTTCGAGACCACTAGTTCAAATAAGCTTGATGAAGCAACAGTGCGTTGAAGCCAGCTCATATTTTTGCTAAATAAAAGCCTGGAACATAAGCAGATGGGAATTTGTGCCAGTATTTGTGCCAGAATTCATTGCTAGTCTACGTATCTGTGTATTTCCATGAATTGTGGTAGGTTTGAAATATTCAATATCTTTTAATGAAAATTGAATGTAAATTGTTAATTTATGCCTGTATATATGTGTAGTTCAGTAGCGAACATGAGGAAAAGCCTATAATGCTCCAGCCTGAACAGAAGGTGTCGGAGGAAAGTAAAACGGCATGGAATGGCCAAACAGTACACTGACACCTAGATTATTGATTAGACAGAAATAATGCTGGAATTGCAGAGGCGTAGTAACCATTAGGGAGGGAAATACTGGTATAAAGTATTTCAGATGAAGCTGACAGTTGGCCTAACGCTCTGAACTCAATGTTTGTGATGTATTGTGCTCAGTGTAAAAAGAGAGTATAAATTAGTTATGACGTAGAAGGTACATCCTTCTTGTTTTCAGGGACTGTGGTCTTGACGTTATTGAGCAGCACCTGGTCAGAGCTTTGCTGAATCCAGAGTCGGACAGCATACTCCTTGGTCCATTTAGCTATCAGTGAGGTGTCTCCAGAGCCCAGGGGAGAAATCGAGCAGAGGAGTCTTTTCCTGCCGCCATCACGCAAGATAAGCTGATGTGGCCAGCTGAGCTCAACATTATGTACCCCCATCTTAAAATGACATTGTAAAAATAACATTAAGAGGGGAATTAAATTGTTTTAATATCAGGAACTGAGAACATCTCCAATACTAGTTCCAATAAAGACAAACTATTGAAGTCATGATGACAAATATCAACAGAGCTTGAACAAAACCAAACCAGTATTACCTCATATTAACACTACAAAACTGACACACATAGGATACCAGTAATAATATATGTCACTACAAGAATCATATTAATAAATTCTGTACATATAACTTGTAATTAAAATTGATTGTGATTCCTGGTTCCCTTTGTATTTGAATCAGGACACATATACATTCATGACAGCAATGAATACATATTGTTATTTGAAAAGTTATCAGTGACTCCTTTAAGATATCCTTTAGAGTGTTATATGTATGTGAGTGTCACAGTGTTGTCAAGTGTGGTGGAATAAATTAAATTGTTTATCTGTCTGTTGTTGTTATGACTTACACTTCATCCTACACATACCCTAGACATATAACGTAGTCATCACACTATTCCAGAATAATTCTGACTGAGGTATACATATGTGGCAGCAAGTAAGGTTATATATAATACACTACTCTTATTAGATATATATACCTTCACAGCTGATCTCAGTCAGTACACTAAGTCCCCTATAAATATTTATAACATCCCACTTCACCACACCAACGTGGAACTGATGACAAGAACCATACAAGTGCCAGTTGAACAAGAGTTGAGGAGAATGTGATAGCGATGGATATGACACATACTGAGGAAACCTGTTGATAACATTACAAGGCAGTCCTTGTTCTGGAACCCCCATGGCAAGAGAGGCAGAGGTAGACCAAGAAGCACATGGAGAAGAGAGCTGGAAACAGAGGTGAAAATGATAAAGAGAACATGTAAAGAACTTGAGATGATGGCATGTGACAGGAGGAATTGGCATGTGTTTGTTGAAGACCTATGCTCTTTTGGGAGTGGAGGGTTATGAATGAATTATTTTTCAGTTCCCTAAGGAGCAGTGGGGCCTCAACAAATGTATGTCAAGCCTTTACTTCCTGTGTCATCTGTTAAATGTCTTACCATAACTCTTTCATGTCTGCCTCCAGTTCCCATCTCAAAGTGTTTTTTTGGTTTCACTCCTTCTATCTCTCTAAAACTAAATAAATACATATACATGTGTACACACACAAAATGGTACATATTACCACCTCAACAAAAATTAAAGATAGGAGCTACTGATGAGTGTAACAGTGGCACTGATAAAATACTATATATCACAAAAGAACCATTCGACGACTACAGTTGAGATTCAAAGATGTGTGCAAGAGAGACATGAGAGCACTGGACATAAATCCAACAGCCTGGGAGGATGAAGCTGCCAATCACACCAAGTAGTGATGTTTTCTGTGGTGCCACCTCAGATTGGGCAAAAAGAACCTAACATGACGAGCAGAAGAGAGAAGAAAACGTTTAAAGGAACACCAGGAAAATAAGCAGCTGGGGGCTGTCACCTCTGGTGCATATTCCCATATTCAGTTATGACTGAAGGGGCTATTATTATTATCATTATATATATATATATATATATATATATATATATATATATATATATATATATATATATATGTTATATGGTGCTAATATGTATCTGTTTGTTAACATGGTGCTGAATATCAGATTATTGAAGATAATGTGATGGTGGTGGGACACCATGATACAGACAAAAAAAGCTAGCGTTTAACTAAGAAATAATTTTGTCATCTCTATTCTTACAGTTTTGACATCGCAATACGATCCTATATATATCACAAAATACAACTTAAGAATTGCTGGGCTAATTTCTATGTTTTGTATTTAACGTTGAGGCAGGAAAAAACTGTCCAGTTTCAGACTAGATCAAAATCTGATAAGAATGAAGGGCACTTGAGTGCTACTCAGTTGGGGCTGTATGTGTTTGTTTTAGAAAAACTCCATCAATTTATCTCATGTCTCATTTTTAACTGTCAGTATATTGTGAGCTGTTTTCATTTCCAAGTGAATTCATGCAACATGGATACTACATCTGCTGATCACAGTTTTCACTAGAATTTGTGCTTTTGTACCAAGTGTTTCTTTATTAACTAGTAGGTCTATCATTGTCAACCCATGATGAATTTCCTTTCACAAACTGTAATATTAAATTAAATTTCTCATTCCTAGACTAACTAACCGAGACCTGAAAGACACACCAATTTATTAAGATACAGTTGAATTTCAAAGTGCTCTCAGGCTGTATTTTGTCTGTTATGTTTTAAATGTTTGTTTTAAGTAATTTTTTTTTTTTTTTTACTTTTTAAGCAGATGAAACAAATAATCCATTTCATAATATGCAGAAGTGTGTGGCATTTTTTCCCTTGAAGGTATCCAATTTGATCTATCAACTGCCATCTTAGCATTGAATATATCTCCATCTTCTGTCTCTTGTCTTGTCTGATACTCTTTCCTGTCTATCGCTAGATGTTAACTTCCCACTTACGGCACTGTCTTCCTCTACACTCACCTCTTCCCGGCTGGAAAGGTACAGTGTTCTAAACCGGTATCATCATGCTCATCTACCCAGCTGTAAATGAGCACCATAAAGTGCTCTTGATTTATGGAAGGCAAAGGCAGCAGGAACTGGTCAGCTAAATTCAAAGAGCTGGACCTAGTATAGTGAAGTCCTCTAACACTCCACTCCCCTACAGTAGTATCTTCTATGGTTCAACTTTGACCTTTTGTGTTTTAAAACTTGTTAATCTGATTTTGATCGCATTTCCTCCTTTCATTATTAGAAATGTGTACATGAGATGGTTGTGTACATGAGATGGCTGTGTACATATGATGGGTGTGTACATTCATACAATTATTTATGGTAATGGTTAGCCACCATATGCCCTGGTTGTGATCTCATTTTATCTGCTGTACAACTCAAATCATTTAGGGTGATGGCTAATTGTAAATTATGGTTATATCGAGGTTTCTTAACCAGTGGTCCACGGAGCCCTTAGTTGGGGGGAGGGGGTTAGGCTGTGCATATCCTTCTTCTTCTTCGATCTTTAGCCGCCGAGCATCAAAGCAGTCAGTGGCCATTACGCCTGGTGGTGTCTTGTAGTGCAACAACAAATTGATTCCACTTTGCTCGGTCAGTGGCCATCATTCGTACAGTGCCCCAACTCTGGTTCATTCTTTGCATCTCAGCCTCCACAGTCCTCCACCAAGTTGTTTTTGGTCGGCTTTTCTTTCGTTTTCCTTCAGGGGTCTATAGCATAGCTGTTCTTGTGATGGCATCGGGGTCTCTTCTGAGGACATGGCCAACCCAGCTCCAGCGTCTGCCAGCTATGATGGTGTGCATGTCCTCTTGCTTGCTCAGAGTAAGCAGATCTTGGTTGGTGATGGTATTCGGCCAAAAGATTCGGAGAATTTTTCTTAGGCATGTTGTGTGAAAAGAGGACAATTTCGACATTTCCTTCTCTCTGACTCTCCAGCTCTCCGTGCCATAGAGAAGCACAGAAAGCACACAGCTCTGATATAATCCTAATTTTAATTTTGTGCTTGTGCTGTACTGAGAGGACTGTGCATAACCTTAAAATTTAATTTTATTTTACTCTGGAAAAATTACGATAGATTTTTACATGTAAGTAAATATCTTCTTTTTACAGATTATTGTTTTTCAGTATGACTATATGTAAGCTTAACATTTTTTTCTTTGTAATAAAATGTATTACTTGTATGCAAAAAATGTAATTGTGTATATGTACATTCTGTCTAAGTAGTCCTTGGCCTTCAGTGGGCAATCTAAGGGGTCCTTGGTCTTCAGTGGACTATATATATAACAAACACTGTACCAGTATGTCTGCAAAATTCGTGCTGGACAAGATAGATGTGGGGGGGGGGGGGGCAGAATGAGAGTGCTTAATGGAGGGACGTTCTAGTTTGTCTTCAGACTTCCACATTAATGACTCAAATAAGGCCATAGTCAGCTCAAGGCTCATGACATCTCCAAACAGTCTTTGGGGACTGAAGTAGGTTGTTGCCATATGCTACTCCATTGCTGTATGTTGGGCAGGACTTCAGAAGGTGTTCGGCTGTCATTGGGCTGGTGCCACAGATCTGTTGCACCTATTCTGTACTTGTGGTATAGATGGTATCTCAATCTGTTGTGTCCAGTGCATGGGCCAAAAAATGGTGACATAGTCTCGCCTAGATAGCTGATGATAGGCATCATAGGAAAGGAAAATGGATGCAATAGCCAGGTAGCACTGGAAATTGCAGCATGTAGAATCATACATATATCTTGGCAGCAGTGGAGACAAGACAAAGAGTTGGAGGAACAAATAATTATATCAAAGGGCCAGTGCTCTCAAAGCAGTGGGCAGGATATGTGGAAGGTATTCCCAATATGCCTCAATGGGCGTGTAACAGGATACTTTACCTACATTTTTTTTTACTCTCGTTACTCAACCATGTTGTTTTTGAAGTGTTTTTTTTTTGTTTAAAGTTTTTACACGATGGAGTAGCCAACCCTTCCATAATCAACTCCCATGACATGCACGATAGGATGCTGTGTTCTTTTCTTTGCTGCCCTCTCAAGCCCTGGTGATATACATTGAGGAAGCCTGCTGATAGCATCACTTGGCAGTCATTGTTCTGGAACATACAGGGTTAGAGAGGTAGATGGACACTGAAAAAGACATAGAGAAAGGGAACTGCTCTCTCTCAGGCATGACTTAAAAGGCGACTTAATATGGTTGTGCATAGGGCTGACTACTACAACAACTGGAGAGGAATTACTCTTCTCTCAGTTCCCAGTAAAATACTAAGCAGGATAATCATCCAGAGAATTTTAAAAGCAGTTGACCATAAACTGAGGAAAGAACAAGCAGGTTTTAGAAAGAACAGAAGATGTGCAGATCATATATTCACCGTCAGGAACATTATAGAGCAGTGCTCAGAATGGCAGAGAAAGATATACATTAACTTTGTTGATTTTCAAAAGGCTTTTGACAGCATACACAGGGACAGCCTATGGAAAATACTGAGGGCTTATGGAATTCCCAGCTGCATTGTTTCCATAATAAAAAGCCTCTATTCTAACTTTACATGCAGTGTTGGATTGAGCAACATAACTTTCAAAGTGAAAACAGGAGTACGACAGGGATGCCCCTTATCAACAACATTATATTTGACATGAATATATTGAGTGATGCGCCCGACAACAGAGGACAGTCCAAGAGGAATTAGAAGGACAAAGTTTACTACACTGGAAGACCTGGAATATGCAGATGACATTGCAGTACTCGCACATTCACATCAACATATCCAAGAAAAAACCGATAGACTGAATAAGTATAGCCAGCACTTTGATTTGAACATCAGTCTGAAACAGACAAGAGGTCATGACACTCAATGGGGGCAATCCTGAACCAATATCAATAAGGAACCAGAAGTTAGAACAGACAGACACATTTACTTACCTAGGATGCACAGTAACACCAGATGGCGGAACAAGCAAGGACATTAACAACAGAATGAATAAAGTGAGAACAGCCTTCGATATTCCCAATGTCGTAAAGTCATGTAAACCCACTTCTTTGTTAATACACTATGTCAATATACAAATATGCACAGCCAATCCACATTCAACAGACTCTGAGACAGATTAAATTACACAAAGTCAAGTTCCTGCAAGATGGTAGCAGACAGAATGAATTAGGAAAAATATAAAAGAGAAAAACTGTTGCTTCGGAACTCGGTCACGGAAAGTACGAAAATGCTGGCAATTAAAAAGACTAAAATGCCGAGAACCAATCAAAAGGGTTCCTTACACACTGGCAGTTACCTGCGTTGACCTTTATATGGGGGCGCGTTTCATTCAAATGACACACAAACATGAAGGCCAGCTGGAATGACATACTGTGGAAGAGAAAGTTGTCAAGACTGATTCCTGCTTACCTGCATGTTGGGCAAAAATTCGAACTAGATATAACTGCTAAACTAGGTCTACTAGACAGGTTTAAAAGTGTTTCTTAAATAATATTATAACATTTGAAAAAAAGACAAGAGAAAGCAAGAATATTCAACTTAGGAATTCTTTTACATATGCTTGATTGGGAGCCGCGCTGGTGTAATGGCTACAGCGTTGTACTGGCGACCAGGTGTTCATGGGTCAAACCTGGGCATCAGCGTTTGAAGGAATGTTTACAACCGCAAATTTGACTGAATAACCTGAACGGCTCCTGTGATAAACCCTCTGTGGATGGGAAGGAGCGAAGCTCCTGACCGGGTTGGAAGGAAAGTCCTCAGTTTCCCCAGCTACGCAATGACATGTCATTGGGCCAAAGGGCTGAAAGCCCAAGTGCCGCTGGTTAAGGAAAAAAAATATGCTTGATAAACATATTAAATATAAGTGGTGATTCCTTTTTAGTTTGATTGAAGTAAGGATATTAGCTTTTAACATTTAATATCAAGTATTTGGTGACTAGTTAAGTATCGTTTGGAATAAAAAAAAAAAAAAAATTAAATAGATCCAATCAACACGTGGCATTTGCTTGTATGAGATCTAGCAGCCATCTTGATAATGATAGACATAAATTAAGTTGTGATTTCCTTTGTAGTTTGTTGTAAGTATTAGATTATTACAGTTAATATTAAGTATTAGGGGAATATTTAACTATTAAATATAATTTAAGTTAAAACTCATATAGGCTAGTGACAGGTTTAAAAGTGTTTCTTAAATATTATTATAAAATTTTTAAAAAGAAAAAAAAAAGGCTTATACAACTTCAGACTAAAGCAGCGAGATTAAGGGTAAACTTTAAAAGTTCATAAAAAACCAAGCACAAATTAAAAAGAGTAGTAACAAACTAAAAAGACAGGGAAATAAACCAATGGCATCAATAAGCCAGAAACAGTCCGGGGAAGGAATGGCATGGGCCAATGAAAAGGAACTAAAAACACCAAACCAGACAGGAAAAAACAGGACCACGAACCCTGAAGTCAGAGACACAGAAATAAAGGACAGGATAGAAACAAAAAGGGAAAAACTGGAAGGAGACTCAGTTATAAAAACAACAAAAAGCATAATCAATAAATGCGAAAGCTCGGGAACCAGCACAGCGAACAAAAAGATAGGACCCAGGAAAAATGATAATCAGGACAACCAGGTAAACACAAACAAAATAAGTCATGAAACCAGAGGAGAAAACAAAGAAGACTCCAACCGAAAGGAAACCCCCCAAAAAGTGAAAATAACACAAATAGCTGGAACAGAAGCCACGCTTCGATCTCTCCTGGACGACTAAATCCTGGTGATCCTGGAAAAAGTCATTGACAAAAAAGCCATTGCCAAAATACAAAAACACAAGAGTGGAATAATACTAACACTAAATGTAAGAGGAAAAACAAAAAAATTTACTACAAGAACTTCAGGACAAACCAAAAATGATCCAACTGGCCTACAACATCCAAATAGAAATAGACATTGCAAAAGAAACCAGAAAATGCGTTGTTAAAGGTGTAAACCCAACCCTTTCAGGTGAGGACATTTTAAAGAACCTGGCCAAACAGAACCCAGATTTAAAGCTGGTGCACGTAGAACGAATAAAAGTGAAAGGGAGTATTGTAACCCCAGTGATAGTGATAACAACAGAATGTAGGGAACCCCCCAAGACAGTACTATTTGGGAAAGCACCAACAAAAAAAAACACAGAAGCCTTCATTCCCCCAGTGTTGCAGTGCTCCAACTGCATGAAGTTTGGCCATATCTGCCACACTTGCAGGGGGAAGGCAGTATGTAGGTTTTGTGCGGGGGCACACCCTTTCACGCAGTGCAAAAAGGCAAAGTCAGATACTGAGTATAAAAAGGATAATGCAAACAGACTGCATTAATTGCAAAGGAAACCAAAGCGCCAAATTACAGGGCTGCCCAGTTTATCAGCAGACCAAAAAAGCACTGAAGGAAGCTATAACAACCCAAACCCCTTTCAAAATGGTCATTAAAGAATTAAAGGAAAACAATACTTATACAAGCACTAAAGTTATAACAGAAATCAAGAGTGTGCAAGAGGAAATCAAAATGATTAAGTCACAGTTGGCAAAAGAAAGTAAGAACTAGTTAGAAAGTAATAAAATAGTACCAAAAAAATAGTCGGATGATTCAACTACATCCTTGGAAGATACGAATGCACTGAAAAGTGCAGAGGCAAAACTACAAGAAATGAAAGCCATACAACACCAAATTGCCCAGGATGTAGTTAAATTGTCAGCACTGAAAGAAGAAAACGAAATGATGCTAGTTAAACTATCTGAACTGAAAGAGGATAATGAAATTACACTAAAAAGGATAGACAATCAGAGACAGGAGATTAACATAGACAGAGAAGCATTAGAAAAGGAAAGTGGCAAACAAAAGCAAGAAGCTAAATGGAAAGAATGGGTAACAAAAACTGTCAAGCACATAGAGAGAGTTATGATGGAAAGAACAGAAGAAACGTCACAAACCCAAGTATTGAAAAAAAGTCTTTAATTACATTGAAGAATCACCACACAGAGTAGGCCTTATGCCTCAAGTAACTGATAGGGCCAATACAAACTAAGAAGCAAAACTAATAGTTCTAACATAAAACAAAAGGGATACTAGTTAATATTTGTTAATGGATAAGAAAGGATGTAGAATTGTTCAGTGGAATTGTAGGGGTATCAAAAAGAATTTTGCACACCTACTTGCAGAGACAGGAGGAACTACCGTTATATATGCTCTTCAAGAGACCCATTTAAACACAAATAGTAGATATAGTTGTAAAGGCTTTAAGATACTTAAGCACGATAGGAAAGAAGGTAGAGGAGGGGGTGTCACAGTCTTAGTTAGCAAAACATTAAAAATTATAGACTGGGAAGTATTTGATACAACCAACATAGAAGGTATCCAGGTAACTATAGCAGCAGAACCAAAAATTCTAACAATCCTAAATTTATATGCTAAAGATGGCACAATTAAAGAGGAAGAAATACTAGCCATAAGCACCAGACTAGGCCCCAAAACAATCATAGTAGGCGATTTTAATTCCCATCATTATGCTTGTGGTGGACAACATGCAGACAATGCAGGAAAGTGCGTACTTGACTTCATAGCAAATAATGACCTGCTAATACTAAATGATGGAACTGCAACTAGAATTAATCCACAGGCTAACAGGGCAGACTCAGCAATAGATATAAGTATAGCAACTAACAACCTAGCGAATGTAAATTGGGAAGTGTTACAAGACACAAACTCAGATCATCTGCCCATTGTAATAACCATGCATGAAAAAGGCATTCCAGAACCAGAGAAACCGACTTTCAACTATAAAAAAGCAAACTGGGAAGCCTTCCAATCAGACCTGGAGGTGATGGAATATGAAGAAATGGAAACAGATGATACTGACTTGTGGGCAGAAACACTGACCAATGAAATTCTGAAAATAGCAATAAAATATATACTTACTAATACTTACTTACTTAGTCGTTCCCCTTCTACCGTGAGGTGTAGAGGTTTGGAAGAGAGAGCGCCAGACTATCCTATCGGCTGTCTTCCTCCTGGCCTGGTTCCATTCTAGTCCTCGGCCCTTCAAAGACTGTCTAATGTTGTCCTCCCAGCGGACTCTGAGTCGTCCTGGGGGTCTAAATCCCTGGCTCTTTGTTTCCAATGCTTGTCGAGGTAGCCGATCGTCTCCCATTCTGCAGACATGGCCAAACCATCTTAGTTGGGACTGTTCTACTTGGGTCTGAAGGGGGTGGCATTTTAGGCCTTGACGTAAATAAAATATATACCAAATAAAAAATATGCCACAGCACCTAAAACCAATAATAACATTAACAAGAAAAGAAAAACTCAGTGGAATAAAGAACCAGTTGCCTGGTGGAATAAAAGCTGTGCAGAAATTCAGAGAGAAGAAAAAGGGCCTTACAAAATTATAGAAATAACAGAACAGAAGAAAACTATGATGAGTATAAACGTATTAGGAATGAATCTAACAGAATAATATTTAAAGCCAAAGAAACTAACTGGAAGGAGTTTTGTCAGTCACTTAAACCTAGCACCCAAATTAAAGAAGTATGGAAACAGCTTAAGGCAATTAAAGGGAACAGTTAGAAAACAATAATGCCAACAATCAAAGAGAGCAGAAACAGATAAAGAAAAAGCTAATGCCCTTGCTGAGTACTTCTATAAAGTCAGTGTAAAAAGTAGTCTTAGACAGGAAGAAAATGACAGAAGAGAAAGATTTAGGATACAGTTTTCAAAAGATCTATCAGACCAAATAGATGAAACTAACTATCTAGATGCTGATATAACAGAGGAAGAAGTAACTAGTGCAATAAATGAGAAATCTAATACTGCCTCAGGGCATGATATAATTAGTTATGAAATCCTTAAGAAAGTACCAAAAAAAAAACTAAACAAAATAACTTCCCTCTATAACAAAATCTTGAGCTTAGGAAAGATACCAAAAGCATGGAAAGTAGCTATGATAGTACCCATCCTAAAACCTAATAAGGAAGCCCATGATGTAAGTTCATATAGGCTTATCTCCTTAACATCAAAATTAGGTAAAATACTGGAAACTGTTGTGAATAAAATAGTTAAATTCTACCTAGAAAAAAATCAGTTATATAGCCCAAAGCCAGTCAGGATTTATAGCAGACAGAAGTACAGTAGACCCGCTTGTAAGATTAGAATAGAACATGATGTAAAGCTAGGGTTCAAGAGGAAAGAGAAAACTGTGGCAGTCTTTCTAGATGTAGCCAGAGCATATGATGAATGCTGGCGAGATGGAGCTCTTTACAAAATAAAAAAGATTGGCTTTACTGGTAAAACCTATAGGTATCTAGAAAACTTTTTACAGGACAGGAATTTTGCTGTACAGGTGAATAATGATAGGTCAGAAATATACTACTCTTTAAAAGTCAAGGGCCACTTAGAAAAACCTTGGTTGAAACCATAATACAAATCTGATATAAACGTAATTGGTATCAGTCAAAACGGCATTAATTCAATACCAAATTGAAATGTCACGTAAAGAAATGGAAACACACATTCAAACGCTGTGAAGTGTGTCACCCACCTTTTCAAAAGTCACACAATAGATATTGGACAAATAGACATTTCAAAATCGGGTATGACCACCGTTTGCAGCAAGGCATTCAAGACAGCGTAGACGCATCGAGTCCACAAGGGTCCGAAGAGTATCCCGAGGAACAGCTTGCCATTCCTGAAGCAGAAATGCAGTCAGCTGTGCAACATCCATTGGCAGGGGGTGATTTGTTGACAATCTTCAACCAAGGACATCACAGAGGAGCTCAATCGGAGAAAGGTCAGGTGAATGAGCTGGCCACGCCATCCTGATGATCCCACGTTGCTGAATAAACTCATTCACCTCACGAGCTCGATGGAGTCGTGCGTTATCATCTTGGAGGATGGCATTACCACCTATAGCCTCCAGAGCAGGCTGAACAATTGGTCTCAAAATTTTGTTCAGGTATCTTGGGCCTTGGGTGATGTAGAGTGGGGTCCTGCCGTGACTGTAGAAGCCTTCCCAGACAATGATAGAACCCCTACCATAACGATCCACCTCTCGAATTGTGTCATCAGTAAATCGCTCTCCTGGTCGTCTCCAAACTCGAATCCTGCCATCATTGAATGGCACAGTGAAGCGAGATTCATCAGTGAAGAGAACTTGATTCTACTGTTGCCTTGTCCATCGGATGTGCTCGCGACACCAAGCAACACGGGCTCTGCGATGAGCAGGAGTAAGAGGGATTCTGACTGCAGGACGTCTAGCAGCCAGACCAAATTCATGTAAACGTCTGCGAATGGTGCTTTGACTGACATTAACGTTTAAAATTTGTCTCAGCTGACATCTTGTGATAAAATTACATTGATACACCGATAAAATTATTATTTGTAAGTATAAAGTTAAAATAATGTAGGGATAAAAATGGTTAGGTTGTGGCGCGTCTTCTTTCCCCACGCCAGTCATCGCGCTGAATTTTGCAGGACAGAAACGTAGTGTAAGGGTACTATCGTTTGCCAGTGACCTTGGAACTATTGGTAACAATTTTGACAGAATAAGCCTTGTTTCAGACCAAAAGAGGGAAAAAGGAGGAGAGAGGAAAATGTATATTTAGAATGCGCCGTTTGATACTAGTTGGTTGAAACACAAAATTGTAGGCAAACGCGGGCGATATTGTTAGCGACAGATGGAAAAATAACGCCACAGGGTCAAATAGTTGTTCGTTCCATAGTCATGCAGTTTGGCATGTAACCACACACCCAGCCCTCCTTTCTTGCAAAATGGTACATTTTATGACATCACAGACTTGTTGTTTCGTTTTGAGAAGCGCAAAAGCGGGAAAGGAATGGCGTGTTTATGTAATGTTAGAAATTGAAACTCATATGGAAAATATATGGAATTCTTTATTTCCAGGAATACGACCCAAAAACTTAGTTAGTTTGATAAATTATCTTCTCCTGAGATATAATATGTTTAAAAATACAAAATCCCCCAGATAATAAGAAAGTTATTGACAAAATACTGTAATGGTTAGTGCCGACAGACCAACAGACGCTCGTCCCTGCATTCACTAACGGTTACTTTTTGGACGCGTTAGGAGAAATGAAGCAAGCAAGGGTACATGTAATCGGATTGAGGGGTGGGGGGAGGGGGTAGAAAGAGGGAGAGATATTATGGGATGGCCCTAAAACTAAATATATTTAGCAGTGGAAAGTCAAGAAGTGAGTGAGAGGAAGACTTGTTAGGCCAAAAAGCAAGTCTGTTTTTAACTTTAAATGCCAAAATGTGACCGACGTACATTTGAAATTGGGCTGTAATTTTGACTTTATTTTCAAATTCAAATTGAAAAGCTTAGTAGTTAGATTCTCATTGGCCAACGCATTTTATATCAAAGAAAACTTAGAAGGCTGGACGCCATTTGCCTAAGAAACTGTCCAGTGTCAGGACGATGTACCAATGTAAAGAAATTAAATACTATATTAATTCAATACAAGATTCCTAGTCACGCATGCAGCAGTGCGGAATCTGTGCCAGTCATCGTTCCTGTGTTTATTCTGTGAATCTGTGGTAAGATAGACATTATTAATAATTATTTATATTATTAATTGTGTTGTTTGAATTGGGAAATGAAGATATTTTACGACTGTAAGTACATAAGTCATTAGTAGACTTATGCAAAGCCTATGTAATGCTCCATCATATTATCAAACTACAAGAGGGGTAGAACAAAAATATTTTGTACAGTTACCATCAAGGATCATATCACCTATCCTATTTTGTGGAAAAGATCATGGATAATTGTAGAGATGTTGTAGCCAGTAGAGGAGAGGAAATTGAAAACTGGTACAAACTGTTACAATATTGATGGGGATGTGCTGGGTCGGTCAGAAAGAGCTGACCCGAGTCTTTTAAATTTTGAATGCCTTATTAATTGTAAAATTGGTGGATTTGATATGTTCAGACAGGCCTCAATTTTCATGTTACAGGGTTTGTACTGGCACTGTGCTAGTGCCAGCTTCCTGAATAAATAACCAGCAGTTCTGTTGAAGTTGCTGTCGTGGTGTATGACTTGTAGTCTTGGTACAAGTTGCGGCCAAGATTACTGCAGAAAGATCAAGTCAGTGGCAGTGAGCCGCACATTCAACTATCAACTAACGTCCCAAGCCAGATAAGTACAACAGCCCTGGTCAGGAACTCTTCACCAACAAGCCACAATAGTAGAAACAAACTGTTTGACATAAAAATTAATAGAGAGCATTAACTTGAACAGAATAGATATAAATAAAGACAGGGTGTGATGAACACATTCCGACCAGCAATCCAGTAACAGTGTAGTGAGAATAAATTAGATCAACAACCTTAAGTATAAATTCTATAATGTGTATGGACAGATTGTCCTTTTAGTTAATTAAAATTTCATATATATATATATATATATATATATAGATATATATATATATATAGTATATATATAGTATATATATATATATATATATATATATATATATATATATACATACATACATACATACATATATATATATATATATATATATATATATATATATATATATATATATATATATATATATATATATATATATATATATATTCATAAATTGATTACATTTTGAAATTGACAGTCCTGAACAAAAGAATATCTCGTTCAGGACTAAATTAAATTGTAAAAAAAAGTGTTAACTATCAAAATTTTAACCCAAGTGTTAGTTCAGTTGATCATATAATTAAATATGTGTTTGTGTGTGTGTGTTTAAGTATTGAATTAATATCACACCACAAGTTCACAACCCTAGACATTCGACGTAGCTATCAGACATACTAGTCAAGAATAAGTCTGAGTGAGATCGTAAGGTGGTAGCAGAAAGGTTCTCTGATAACTCACTCTAACCTTAGATATTCAGGGGTCTTCACAGCTGACCTCACTCAGTACAATAGGAATACAATAACAACAATCATAATATTAAAAAAAACTACCACATATATTGGGGTCTCCTGTTCCGGGATTTAAACTTATCACTTATAGTGGGTAGCTCGCTCCCGGGATTTAAAATTAGCAAAATAAATAATATTCAATAAAAAAAAAGGAAGTACTTTTGGTGGAGAAATAGTTAATGATGTGTCACGGCCAGTAATTAGTAAATAAATTAGTCAGTGTTGATACCTTGTTAATTAGAGTTTGAAATTTGCCTTAGAACATTATTAAAATTGATATTATGGCAGACTTGGCAAAGTTCAGATCTGCTGCTGTGCTGGCTGCAAATGAGATGGGTATGGATGGGCCAGAGCTGGTCCAGTATGTAACCTCAGAATGTGATAAATATATTGCAAGAGAAGATCGTAAGTTAGCCAAAGAAAGAAAATTGCAGTTACAAACTGAGGCTGAGAAAGAAATTAAAAGGTTGCAGATTGAGGCTGACAAAGAGGCTAGGGCATTGGAGGTGGACCGGGAGGCTGAAATAAAGAGGCTCTAATTAGAAGAAAAAAATGCGGATAGGGAGGCTGAAATTAAACGGCTCCAGTTGGAAGAAAAAAAGGCCGAAAGAGAAGCAGGGGAAAGAAGAGTGGAAGCTGAAAGGGAAAACAAGCGATTGGCTGCCGAACGTAAGGCGGAAGATAAACGGTTACAGAGGGAACATGAGTTATGACTAAGGGAGTTGGAATTACAAGGCCATGCTCCTGAAGGTGGTAACAGCCCTTCTATCTCCGATGCCACTGCTAGTCAGGGAGCCTCAACCTCAGCTATGGGGTTCCATTTAGACCATTTTGTAGAGAGGGATGATGACATCGAGTCATTCCTCAGTAAATTTGAGGTTTTAGCCACCACCTATGGGTTAGAGAAAGAAAGGTGGAGTTTAAAGTTATCCCAGGGTCTTAGGGGAACATCTTATAAAGTGTTTGCAAAGATGAGCAAAGATGACCAAGACAATTATGACATGTTAAAGCAGGTTCTTTTGTTAAGGTATGAAAAGAATGGAGAATTTTATAGGAAAAAGTTTAGAAATGCCAAGCTACTGACGGGCGAGACCTATCACCAGTTCTCTGCACGTTTAGAGATGTACTTGGAGAAATTGACAGCTCTGGGGAAAACCCAAGATCTTAAAGAAATGATCCTTATTGAGCAATTGAGAGAGTCCATGGCTCCAGACTTGAGATAGTTTCTCATGGAACAAGGTGCAGAGAGGTTGGGTGAGTTACTCAATGTCGATGAAAGGTATCAGGCGGCCTGTTACGGTGTTATTTTAAATGACGGCGTCTGCTCGGGTTTAGCCGTGCGCAACGTTTAGGGGTCATTAACATTTATAGAATATGTCGATATTTTACGGTATACTGAACGCGAAATATATGCAGAGATTATGACGCATTCGCGTTGGGAAGGTCACGCTGGGTGACTTGGTTACATTGCCCTTGTTACGCTATCCGTCAAGCAAGAAAGTCGTGTCTTGTATCTCTTCCAAGGAAAAGGCTTAGTATATAGCCTATATTATATATATGAATCAATGTAGAACTCAGGGTCAGTTCGGATATTAATCTAAGTATGAGATTAATTAAATTAAATTAAATGATGGAAGGAGAATCGCATTATGATTCAAATTGTAGCTGTCAAGAACTCATGCGCTCATTTCTGGCTGTTGACTACAACAGCGCACGTATATAGCCACGATGTTCATCTGACATATTGTTTTGACACGGACGGACATGAATACTATGCACGTAATTTCTAATGAACTATATATGAATGTATACAAATGTGAACTGTCTTCGTGCGTCAACTTGTAATAAATATTGGACTCGAATCGAAGGCTTACCCACATTCCTTTGATTACGTTTGATTGCTTCAACTTGCATTGTTGATGGTCCTTTGACCTGATGAACTCTTTCTTGTAGGAAGTTTATAGTAATAATGGATCAGTTCGTACGGAACCGAGGTTTGCTTGGACACAAGTTGTGTAATGATAATGTGTAATGATAATAAACAAGCATACCAACTAAACTTATAATAATCGAACGAAGGACCCTCCAACACCAGTAAACCACCCACGCAACAGTGGTGGCCAATGTGATGTGGAACTGGAATTTAATTGTAAAAAAATACTCAAAGATTATCGAGTTGAAAGAAATAATTTTCCTTCGAGCGAAATGAACACTTTTTGTGTCTACACCGATGACGTCACACCCCCTTGACAACAGGATGAATCAACTGTAGCGATGACAGCCGCCTTTCAACGTCTTTGAAGAAAATTATTTATAAACGCTTAATCGAACATTGGAAAATAGATTCAATCAACATGAGCATGAAATATAGGTCCTACTGTCCGTTGGCGAAGCAAGCATTGTATGAATCTATCGAGGCAAAAAGATAAGTAACTTATTTGAAGGTTACAATAAGTTAATCCTGTTTGTCCGATAACGCCATGTTCTTTTTTTTTTTGTAGCCATGTTAAATATTGTTTCTGTCCTTTTACATGTAGCGGGTATGGATGGGCGGCGAATTATAATCAGTTCTATGGCTCCTTGGATGCTACGGATTGATTGTAATTGTTCTTAGGGCCGTGAATTAATAGCTTTTCGCGAAGAACGCGTCGAATACATTGTCGGTGATCGTGTCGTTCGGACTTGCATTAATTCACCTTGCATGTTAGGTGTATAGTCGTGTTATAACTGTGGTATTCTAGTGTATTTGGTTCTAATTTTTATTCAGTTCTTTAACAATGTTTGTAATCTATCGTGTTTTTTCTGACCTTACTATCATTCAGTTTATATTTTTGTTGTACAACCGTTAATGAGTCCATGTATACGTCACTATTGTTGTGTACGCAGGTTAATTATCTATTCAGTTCATTCTTTGATTCTCACTTCCGGTCTAGTCAACTTAGTTGTAAATGCATTTTTATTGTGAAAATGTCTTTGTTGTATGTTAATACTGTTCTGTAATCCTTGGTTAACCCATTGTATTGTTTGTCTTCATTTCATCCATTTATAATTTAATATTAATGCTATAATTTATTCATTAATAAGAGTATAGATTAATATGATTAAATTTTTATGAGTTGTAAGGAGGAATTAGGGACTTTGCAACAATTTGCAGTGATGGTCCAAGAAATGGGCAATGCACTTTATTGCTCATGATTATGACATAATATACTATGATTAATTATTATAACTTTATAACATATTAAGACATATTAAATATAAATTAGTACACTTTCTCAGTACTACATTGGGAACTTAGTGACAATTAAGATTAAATAACCTAATTATTTAGGAATAATACCCATAATTATTGAATATTAATATTAAGTGCATGATATAATTTCAGCACCTTATATAACTAACTATCATAACTATTTATGATAGATATTAGCGGGTATATATATATAATATTTTTACAAAATATTATAGATTTGTGGAACTTATAAATAACAAACCAAGAACACACAGTGTAGACAGAGGTAGGTTCAAAGGAAACTATGACATTAATTTTCATAAGGGACAGAATAACTTTAACAATAACTTTAATAGAGGAAGACAACAAAACAGAAATTATTCACCTCAGTCAAGATACAACAGTAATCCACGTAACTCAAGTTATAATCGGTCATATCAATATAATAATGGTAACAATTGGAAGAATAGCGATAATTATAACTCGAGACATCGAGATAACAATTACAATAGACGACAACGGGATAATTCAACTAATTATTCTCGTAATCGTTCTCATTCTCGTGGATCTTCAAATTATAACCATAATACCGGGGCAGCAGTTACAAATGATATCACTCCTAAGGTTCAGGTTCCACCTAACGATAATACAACGCATTCTTCTGCTGCATGCTTTGCTATAAATTATAACGTGGCGAATAGTTGCCCACAATGCAATCTTATTTTTCAGAAGGCAAAGGAGACAGTGCTAAACTGCTGACACATTCCACCAGAAGTAGGTCTTGCAGCCAATGATGGAACAGGCTCTCTGATTTTTAACAGAGGGATAGTTAACGGTTCTATAGTTTCTGTATTGAGAGATTCGGGGTCCACAACCATTGGAGTGCGACAGTCGCTGGTACATCCTAGCTGTGCAACGGGGGAATATGTCCGTTGCATGACTTTTGGGGGAACTATTGAGTTTTACCCCACAGCTATTATCCATGTTAAAACATCTTTTTTCACAAGGAACGTGAAGGTATGCATGCTGAAAAAGCCTATTGCAGACCTTATGGTGGGTCGCATACACGGCAGCAAGGATTGTACACCAGAAGATATTATTGAATGGGAGAGACACAATCTATGCACTGGAAACGCCGTGACGACTAGAGCTCAGACTATGCTCATGGAGAGTGTCAATGATAATAAGATGGATGCAGAGAAACAGGAGGATATTGAGGTCAATTCACCTATTGACAGGGAATCATTTGCAAACAAACAAAAAAATGACAAATCTTTAAATAAATTTTTTAACCTAGTTAATAAGGTTGATAATTTAACATCAGGTAATAATAACAAACATTGGTTTATTGTTAAAAATGATATACTGATTAGATGTTTTAGTGATAAATCACAGGTAAAACAACAAGTGATGGTACCGGCTGCTTTTAGACGGTACATTCTCCAACACGCGCATGATTCGCAGTGTGCAGGACATATGGGATATACTCGAACACGATCTCGAGTATTGTCTTCATTCTTTTGGCCAGGAGTGTCACGGGATATTTCGCAGTATGTACGTTCCTGTACTACGTGCCAGGAAGTGAAAGCACGTGGAGCTTTTCACACGGCGCCTATTCAGGCTTGCGATATCTCAGTACGACCTTTTGACAAGATGGCCATAGATATAATTGGTCCACTTCTACCATCTGCGAGAGGACATAGATTTGTTCTCACGTGCATTGATTTATGCACACGATGGCCAGAAGCCATTCCATTGAAGACCACCACTACCACTGATGTAGCTGATGCACTACATCTAATTTTTTCTAGAATAGGGTTTCCTAGAAAATTATTATCTGACCATGGGTCGCAGTTTATATCCGATACCATGAAAGAAGTAATGAAAACCTGGAACATTGATAGGAATTTGAGTAGTATTTATCATCCCATGAGTACCGGTGCAGTTGAAAGACTTAACCGTACGCTTAAGCAACTTTTACATAAGGTTACTGTTAAACACCCTCAGGACTGGGACAGAGCACTCCCAGCTGTCCTGTTTGCTTACCGAGAGGTGCCACATGAACAAACTGGCTTCTCTCCCTTTGAGTTAGTTTTTGGTGTCCCTCCGAGAGGTCCTATGGGACTGATAAAAAATTTATTAATTGATGCAGAGATGACTCAGGACACTCAGTCATCTTATGAGTATGTGATTAATCTTCGGAATAATATTATTGAGTCTTGCCAATTGGCAACAGCTTCTTCTGAGGCTGCAAAAGCTAAGGCTCGATCTATACAAAATCGATCCAGACGATTACGCCAATTATTCCCAGGCGATGAGGCTTATGTATTACTCCCTCACAATAACAATAAGTTATTGATCTCATGGACTGGTCCTTATAAAGTTACTGATAAAATTTCAGACGTTGATTACGTCTTAGATATCAAGGGACACAGAAAGATATTCCATATTAATATGCTCAAGCAATTTTATACACGTCCTATACACTTACAGTCAATTTTTCATGAACTAGATGACAATACTGTATCTACTTGTCATTATTCTAATCTATCTGTTATACAGGAGGAAGAATGTTCTTTTCCTGAAGTGCAGATGCCTTTACCTGTACTTATTGTCCAATCTACTGAATCTTGGCGTGATGTGACCATTTCATCTACGGTTACACCGCAACAGCATCAACGCATTGCTGATCTTCTACAATCTTTCCCAGATGTGTTAACGGATGTACCGGGTTGCACATCTGTAATTAGTCACGATATTATTCTTAACGATGATACACCAATTCGTGTTCATCCTTATTCTGTACCTCTACATTTTCTGAGTAAGACATCTCAGGAACTCGAACAGATGATATCATTAGGTATTATTGAGACTAGTACATCTCCATTTTCTTCTCCTTTAGTCATTGTCCGGAAAAAGGACAACAACATACGTTTATGTGTTGACTATAGGAAACTTAATGCGCAGACAGTACCTGATAGCGAACCACATCCTATCCTTGACGATTTACTTCCTCGTCTATCCAATGCTACACTTTTCACTAAAATTGACTTAACCAAAGGTTATTGGCAGATTCCACTAACCGAAAGAGCCAAATACTACACAGCATTCTCAACTCCACAAGGTCTTTACCAGTGGAACGTGATGCCTTTTGGGCTAATGAATGCTCCAGCTACCTTTATTTGCATGATGCGAAAAATTTTAGCAGGTAGATCAGATATAATTACCTACATTGACGACATATGTTTGTTTAGTTCATCATTTGAGGAACATTTTTTGGGTCTTAAATCAGTTTTGGAAATATTGCGGGATAACCATTTAACCGCTAAACCAACTAAAATTCAAATAGCTTGTAATGAGATAACATTCCTGGGACACATTATTGGATCAGGACGTATCCAAACAATTCCCAGTACGGTTTCTAAAATATTAAATTTATCTGTTCCTCAAACTAAGAAAAAGGTTAGGAGTCTGTTAGGGTTAATCCAATACTATAGCAGATTTGTACCTCACTTATCATCCATCACGGCTGTCTTGTCATCGTTATTAAAGAAGAACATGCCATTAAGGATAAATTGGACAGACGAATGTGACAGAACTTTTCGCAGTATATTAAGAATTTTTTCATGCCCACCAGTATTAAAATTACCAGATGCTTCTAAAAAAGTTTGTTCTACGTACAGATGCGAGTAATTACGGACTCGGGGCCTGTCTACTCCAATATCATGATGATATCCTTCATCCTGTACTATACATCTCACGCAAGCTGAAACCTCCGGAGACTAATTATTCGACTGTAGACAGAGAATTGCTCGCCGTGATCTGGGCAATTACCAAACTAGAAAAAATTTTGCTGGGATCTCCATTTCTGATCCAGACTGATCAGAAATCTGTGGCAGCATTACGTCGTTCAAACCATAAAAGTCCAAAGCTTGCACGATTTGCTATTGCGTTGCAACCATATGAGTTCGAAATACATTCGATATCAGGAACTGAAAACGTCATAGCCGATACGTTGTCCAGACATCCTACGGATTCTGAATGAATATTACTATTTCAAGAAAATTTTCTGACTAATCAAGCATTACATTTGCAATGAACGGTATTAATGTCACGTCAGAACATACAACACTTCAGTTGGACTTCCTACTTAAATAAGGACATTTCAAAATAAACTATTGTGATCAAAATATCAAGTTTTACGGATCGTTTGAAAATTTGGACTTCACTTCCACTTTGCGTATCACTCATTTCGATTGAAAACTAATAAAAAGGAACAATCTAATAGATATTACATTATGACATTTCACATGTATAGTTAAAATGTATGAATTTTTTCCGTTCTTTTCTTTTTTTATTGCGTCAATTTAATTAGGTATCTATCCTTACACTTCATTTTCACACACATTCTAATTTAATGTATACTTTAATATTTAATTTTAATTGTCCGTACTTCTCAATTTTTATTTCTTTTACTCTCTTATACTATTTCTCATTTTCTTCAATTAGATATTAATTAGTTAGTACCATACGTACATATTATAATTAATTATTTTAATTAGTTAGAATAATTTTAATAACACCTCACATTATTAGTTAGTCGATACATACATCAAATTAATTAGTTAATTAGTTAGTGACAGTGACATTTCCTTGTTTAATATAAGTTAAATGTATGATATGACGTTGATTTTATTATAAGATATTACTGACATGACCACGACACTGTTCTAGATAGAACATCGTAGGTCATACGTCGGGTTTTGTTAAATTTTTGATACTTTGATTAATATTATTCAAAAAAAAAATCTATCTAATAGATTTTTTTTCCCCCGTCTGACAGGAAATCTGTTACTGTGTTATTTTAAATGACGGCGTCTGCTGGGGTTTAGCCGTGCGCAACGTTTAGGGGTCATTAACATTTATAGAATATGTCGATATTTTACGGTATACTGAACGCGAAATATATGCGGAGATTATGACGCATTCGCGTTGGGAAGGTCACGCTGGGTGACTTGGTTACATTGCCCTTGTTACGCTATCCGTCAAGCAAGAAAGTCGTGTCTTGTATCTCTTCCAAGGAAAAGGCTTAGTATATAGCCTATATTATATATATGAATCAATGTAGAACTCAGGGTCAGTTCGGATATTAATCTAAGTATGAGATTAATTAAATTAAATTAAATGATGGAAGGAGAATCGCATTATGATTCAAATTGTAGCTGTCAAGAACTCATGCGCTCATTTCTGGCTGTTGACTACAACAGCGCACGTATATAGCCACGATGTTCATCTGACATATTGTTTTGACACGGACGGACATGAATACTATGCACGTAATTTCTAATGAACTATATATGAATGTATACAAATGTGAACTGTCTTCGTGCGTCAACTTGTAATAAATATTGGACTCGAATCGAAGGCTTACCCACATTCCTTTGATTACGTTTGATTGCTTCAACTTGCATTGTTGATGGTCCTTTGACCTGATGAACTCTTTCTTGTAGGAAGTTTATAGTAATAATGGATCAGTTCGTACGGAACCGAGGTTTGCTTGGACACAAGTTGTGTAATGATAATGTGTAATGATAATAAACAAGCATACCAACTAAACTTATAATAATCGAACGAAGGACCCTCCAACACCAGTAAACCACCCACGCAACACGGCCCAGGCAGAGGTAGCTGGCGCCAAAAAGAAACATGCAGAAAATTATAAGGCCGTACAAAACTCTAATAAATTTGACAACAAAGGTAAGCAAAACTTTGATAGGCCACGAAATGACTATAAAAATAAAAACCCACAGTTCAATGACAGAAGATATGATGAAAGAAAACCCTTTCATCAAGGTAGATTATACTGTAAATGGTGTAAGAGGGAAGGACATGACACCAAAGTTTGTACTAAGAAATCTTCTGGATTTGCTGCTATGAAAATGGGGAACAAGTGAGTAAAGGACAAACTTACTGGACAGCAGGAACCTTATCACCCCCCAGTGTGTGAGGATGTAGTCTGTAATGGGGCACCATTAGGTGCTTTTATGATACAGGTTTAGATTTTGATTCTGTCGTGAGTTCGCACTTGGTGAACCCAGATCAGTATACCACAGAAACAGTGGAGATACAAGGGGCGACCAAGGACATACCACTTATGACACTTCCCATTGCAAGGATAACAGTGAAAACTCGCTATGTGGAAGGAGTAATCAAAGCAGCAGTGATAGACGCACCCATCTACCCTCTGATATTGGGGTGTCGTTATGTCTTCTTGGGGAATCCCAAGAGACCTGTGGTCATGGTAACAGTGCAGACCAGATCACAGTCCAAGAAGGAAGGAGATTAACCTATAAATACTCATCCAGAGGAGATAAGGAAGGCACAGGCTGAGGACAAGACACTCAAGCCTTGTTTTAAAAAATTACCTAAATGCCACACACCTCCAAGCAAAGAGGACTATTATATGAAGAACAAATTGTTATATAGGAAGACCAGAACTGGAACAAATGGTCATGGACAACTGGTACCTAGGTCCACTAGAAGCGTTGTTGAGGACGTGGACAGGTGAGAAGGCAGAAGAGACTGTTACCTCATCATATCAATATGTGAACGAGCTGACCACTCGTCTTAAAACTGGCTGGAAATTTGCTAATGATAATTTGAGACAAGCCAGGAAAAAACATGCTGCTTATTTCAATAAGAAAGCAAAGGATCGAGAACTAAATGTGGGAGAGAAGATGCTACTTCTACTACCCGGCAGCAGTAACAAATTACAAATTGGATGGCAAGGTCCATTTACAGTTCTAGGGGAAAGAGAAAATATATCATGTGAACCTTCTAAAGAAGTATCTGGACAGGTAAATCCTGGAAAAAACACATTTAATGACCTTATGAATTCAACATGTTGCCGTTTAGATTGAAAAATGCTCCGAGTGTGTTTTCTAGGATTATGCGAAAATTGTTGGATCCACTGAATAACCCATGCATCACGAATTTTATAGATGATATCCTCATTGCTACGGAAACATTTGAGGAACACATTAACTCTTTGACTATGCTGTTTGGAGCAGTCCAATGCTTTGGAGCTACCCGTTGGCATTCTGGACAGGATTTTACATATCTCTTTATATCTTCAGTTATTCCTGGCCAGAAATAATGACAAGCTATACGCTGTCCTGTTGCGCTGATCCCCATATGACCACTGAAGGGAATCGCATGCCCTAGTTCCAACACTTTAGTCCTATATGAAATGGGAAGGACCAGCTGTCCGTGAACATTGGATCCAGTTCCAGCCTTCCTATACATCAATTTGTTTTTCATACAGCTTGGATCTCCACTGTTTCTGTGGTGTATTGATCTGCTTGCACCAGGTGAGAACTCACAACTGAATCATAATCCAATCCAGTATCATACAAGCACCTTATGGTGACTCCATTACATATTACATCTTCACACACTGGGGGTGGTAAGGTTCCTGCTGTTCAGTAGAGTTGACCTTTTCTCCCTTTTTCCCCATTTTCATTGCAGCGAAATTAGGAGGTTTCCTTTTACAACTGTCGATGTTATGGTTGTCCATCTTACAATATCTACAATATAATCTACCTTTATGAAAAGGTTTACTTTCCTCATATTTTCTATCATTGAATTGTGGGTTTTTACTCCTATAATCATTTCGTGGCCTATCGAAATGTTGCTTACCTTTGTTACTTTGATCTTTTTTGTCAAATCTGTTAAAGTTTTGTGGAGCCTTATAATTGTCTACCTGTTTCTTTTTTGTGCCAGCTACCTCTGCTTGGGCTGCCTGATACCTCTCTGCGACATTGAGCAACTCACCCAGCCTTTCTGCACCTTGTTCCATGAGAAACTTTCTTAGGTCTGGAGCCATGGACTCTCTCAATTGCTCAATAAGGATCATTTCTTTAAGATCTTGGGTTTTCCCCAGAGCCGTCCATTTCTCCAAATGGGTCTCTAAACGGGCAGAGTACTGGTGATAGGTCTCACCCGACAGTAGCTTGGCATTTCTAAATTTTTTCCTGTAAAATTCTCCATTCTGTTCATACCTTAACAAAAGAGCCTGCTTTAGCATGTCGTAATTGTCTTGGTCATCCCTGCTCATCTTGGCAAAAACTTCATAAGCTGTACCCCGAAGGCCTTGTGATAACTTTAGGCTCCACCTTTCTCTCTCTAAACCATACGTAGTATCCAAAAGTTCAAATCTACCCAGGAAACTTTCTATGTCATCGTCTTTCTCAACAAAATGGTCTAAATGAAAACCCATAGCCGAGGTTGAGGCTCCCTAACTAGCAGTGGCATCGGAGGTAAAGGGGCTGGCACCATTGTCAGGAGCATGTCTTTGAAACTCAAACTCCCTTAGTCGTAACTCGTGCTCCCTCTGTAATCTCTTCTCCTCCTTTTCTGCTTCCTTTTCAGCTTTTTTTTCTTCTCTTTCTGCAGCTAATCTCTTTTCCTCTCTTTCTGTAGCTAATCTCCTTTCCTCTGCTTCTCTTTCTGCCTTTTTTTCTTCTAATTGGAGCCTCCTTATCTCCGCCTCACGATCCGCATCAATCTGCAACCTCTTAATTTCTTTTTCAGTTTCAATTTTTAACAATAATTTTCTTTCTTCCACTAACTTCCTATCTTCTCTTTCAATATACTTGTCACATTCTGAAGTTACATATTGGACCAGCTCTTGCCCATCCATGTTCATTTCTTTTGCAGTCTGCACAGCAGCAGATCGAAACTTTGCCAGATCAGCCATTCTGTACTATGCAAACCTTTAACATTTCTAACAAACCAAATTCTAATTATGACTAACAATTTCTAATTATAACTAAGACAACCACAGACACTGATAGCTCAACCACTTTTTAATTTCCACAAAAGGAATACTTTTAGTTTTATACTATTCATTCATTCATAACCCTCCACTCCCAAAGGAGCATAGGCCTTCAACAAACACATGCCAAGTCCTCCTGTCCCGTGCCATCATCTCAAGTTCTTTCCATGTTCTCCTCATCATTTTCACATCTGTTTCCAACTCTCTTCTCCATGTACTTCTTGGTCTTCCTCTGCCTCTCTTGCCCTGGGGGTTCCAGAACAAGGACTGCCTTGTAATGCTATCAACAGGTTTCCTCAGTGTGTGTCCTATCCATCGCCATCGTCTTCTTCTCATCTCTTGTTCCACTGGCACTTGTCTAGTTCTTGTCATCAGTTCCACGTTGGTAACCTTGTCATACCATTTTAATCCCTCTATTCTACGCAAGCACCCATTTATGAAAGTCTGTAGCTTTTTGGTTGTTGTCTTTGTTGTTCTCCATGTCTCCGAGCCATACAATAGGACTGACTTCACATTTGAATTGAAGATTCTTATTTTCGTGTTGGATCCGATTTCTCTTGATCTCCATATATTTCCCAATGCAATGAAAGCTCCTCTTGCCTTTTGTATTCTTATTTTGATATCGCTGTCTGTCCCTCCAACTTTGTCTATATTACTACCAAGATATGTTTATGATTCTACATCTTGAATTGGTGTTTCTTCAAGTTCAACCCTGTTATCATTACCTGCATTTATTCTCATTATTTTTGTCTTTTCCCTGTGTATTTTCAGACCCAATTGCTGTGACCTCTCATCGAGTGTTTTCAATTTGTCCTGCATCTGATTACGGTTATGGGACAGAAGAGCCAAGTCATCAGCAAAATCCAAATCATCCAACTGCTTAGTCAGAGTCCACTGGATTCCATTTCTGTTGTGTGTTGTCGATGATCTCATAACCCAATCTATTGCCAGCAAGAAAAGAAATGGAGACAAGAGGCATCCCTGTCGCACTCCTGTTCTTATCCCAAACGGTTCTGTAAGCTGTCCTTCGTGAAGAACTCTGCATGTCATGTCTTCATATGTTTTCTTTATTAAATTAATGATCTTCAGGGGAACTCCATAATGCCTCATCAATTTCCAAAGTGATTCTCTGTCTACACTGTCAAATGCCTTTTCGTAGTCCACAAATCCGATGTATAGTGGTGAATTCCATTCCAGACTTTGTTCAACTATTATTCTCAAAGTGGCTATCTGGTCTGTACATGATCTGTTTTGTCGAAAACCTGCTTGTTCATCTCTCAGTTTCTTGTCTATGGACTCTTTTAATCTCTCAAGGATAATCCTGTTTAATACTTTTCCTGGCACTGAAAATAACATTATTCCTCTATAATTTGTGCACTCTTGTAAATTTCCCTTCTTAGGCAACTTAACCAGATATCCTTCCTTCCATTCTGCTGGTATCTCTTCCTTTTCCCAGACTTTACCAAGTAATTTATATAACATCTCTGTAGCCGTGTCGATATCTGCTTTGATGGCCTCTGCTGGAATGCCATCAGGTCCAGACGCTTTTCCCTCTCTTAGAAGCTTTATGGCTTTCTTTATTTCTTCCTTCGTTGGTCTTTCACCGTTAATTTGTAGCTCTTCTTCTGCTGGTTGGATGTCCGGCGGGTTTTGTGGAGCTGGTCTATTGAGAAGGTCCCCAAAATATTCTGTCCACCTCTTCATTTGCTCTTGTATATTGCTGAGCAGTTTCCCATTCTTGTCTTTTATGAGGCAACTTGTTTGCTTGTCACCCGTGTGTTACCGGGGCCCGAAAGGGGAGCAAAGAATAGTAACACTGCACCCTACCACGCATGTCGTAAAAAGCGACTAAGGAGGGTATGGGCATGGGGCTGTTTACCCCATCCCGTAAAAACTTCGCACAGCGGGCTGATCACCTGCTTGCCAACCAATCTGATTACGGAAACAATGATAGATTGTTTGGTCTGTTTTTGTTCCACAAAGACGCCACTAGGCGTGGTAGAAACAGCGATAGATTGATCAATTTGTTGTTGCCCTAAGACGCCACTAGGCGTACTGGCCACATACTGCTTTGCCGGTTGATGGCTAAGGATGGAAGAAGAAGTTGTTTGCTTGTATTTTCCTGTTAGCTTCTTTGTGCTGCTATACAGTTCTCTCATATTTCCTTTGGCTGCAGCATCTTCTGCCTCTCTTGCCAACTCCTCAATATACTTCCTCTTGTCTCTTTTGATACTTCTTTTTACTTCTTTGTTTGCTTCTGTGTACACTTCTTGAGCCTTGGCTTTGGAGCTTCTAGTTTTGCTTGTGTTTAACTCTGCTTTCTTGTTTTTCTGTCTTTTATCTTATTGATGGTTTCTGTTGTTATCCATGCTTTTTGTTGTCTTTCCCTTTTCCCCAGTATTTCTTCACATGTCTCCTTCCATACTGTTTTGACCTGCTGCCAATAGTCTTCTGTATTCTCTACATCTTCCAGCTGTTGGAGCACTTGGAATTTGTTGGATACTGTGACCGCAAATTTGTCTCTTGTTTCTTGATTTCTTAGCTGTCCTACATTAAACTGTTGTCTATAATTTTGCATTGTTGCATATCTCTTGAGTTTCATTTTTACTTTGGCTATCAGAAGATGGTGATTTGATGCCACATCTGCTCCTCTATATACCTTTACATCCTGCAATGATGATCTAAACTTCTTGTTTATGCATATATGATCAATCTGATTTTCTGTTCTATGGTCTGGTGATATCCATGTTGCCTTGTGTATTCTCTTATGTGGAAACATGCTTCCTCCTATAGCCAGTTGATATGAAGCACAGAAGTTTGCGAATAGCTCTCCATTTTCATTCATTACTCCTAGCCCATGTTTTCCCATGACTTCTTCGAATCCAGTGTTGTTTGTACCTATCTTTGCATTCATGTCACCCATCAAAATTGTGATGTCTCTTCTTTTTACTTTATCCATAATTTCCTGTAGTTTAGTATAAAATGCTTCTTTCACAGACTCTTCTTTGTCATTAGTTGGTGCATAACATTGGATGACATTTACATGAATTTTTTTTTTAGCTGTTTTGAAAGAAGCTGTTATTATTCTGGGTCCAACAGCTTCCCATTCAATTAGTGCTTTCTGTGCTTCTTTAGATAACATAAGAGCTACCCCTTCACTGTGGTGTGAACTTTCGTATTCATGTCCTGAGGACAGCACCAATTCACCTGTCATGAGTTTCTTCCTGTCTACCCCCTTCCACTTTGTTTCACACATTCCCAGAACCTCGATTTTGTATTCCCTCATTTCTGCTGCTACTTGCGCCACTTTCCCTTGTTCGTTTAATGTCCGAACATTCCAGGTGCCAAATCTGGAAGTTCTCCTAGAAGAAAGAAGGTTAGTCAGCAACACAGACTCCTTTCGGCTTTCTCTGTGTTGCATCATACGCCTCCCCGCGAGAGGACCTTCCCCTGTCTTGGATGGCTGTGTTTTATTTTCTTTATTTGACTTGTCCATATTTGTTGAAGTTTTTTGTGGTTTAAATTTTTTTACAGGATGGTGTAACCGGCCCCATGCCCAACCCTCCTTAGTCGCTTTTTACGACATGCTTGGTAGGGGACAGTGTTACTATTCTTTGCTCCCCTTTCGGGCCCCGGTAACACACGGGTGTTTTATACTATTGGTAATTACAAATCCCTGGAGCAAGCCACCCAATATAGCTGGTGCTATGAGAAATTCAATCCCGGACGAGCCCCCAATATATGTGGTGGGTTTTGATGTTATGAATTGTTGTTATGTATTATTATTGTATTAAATGAGATCAGCTATGAAGGTCCCTGAATTTAACAAATAGTATTGTAAACTTTTCAGAGTACCTTTCCGCTACCATCCTTTTGATCTCATTTAAAATTTAATCTATATTATTATATAACATGACTTCGTGTAGTGCCTAGGGTTATGAATGTAGAGTGTAATGTGCAATAACCACTAACATACAAGCAAACAGTTTATTATCCACAACAACCAACAGTACTACAACAATAACATACAAATGACACTTTAAAAGGCTATCTTACTTAAGACAGTGGTTGAAATTTGTGTAAATATAATTTTTTACAATTTATTATCCTGATTCTAGTTTATTTTGAACCAGGATTGAACATCAAAAGTGAAATCAAAAGAATCATTTACATCAGTCAAATAACACAGTGGATCTTCTGTCCATACATACAATATTATTCTAATATAAGTGTGTAGTTGTATTCTTTTACTTTCAGGTAATACTGGATCAAATAAAAGGTTGTTGGTTATAATCACACCCTTTAAGTTATGTCTGTTTTCGTTTGTTACTTGTGGAAATTTTAATAACTATTCACAGTTTTCTTCACTATAATGTTAGAGTTCTTATAGGTTGAGCTGCCTGGTGCCGAACAAGCACTTAACTTGGCAGGAGAATACAGGTAGATCGTTTCCTCTGTTCGCTTGACAATCTGTTCCACCTTTTTGATAGGCAATGGCCACTACCATGGGCTCGAAGTATACAGACAGAGTCCTGAATCGAGCAGTTCTCAATCGTTTGGTACTACATTAACGTCAGTACCAGGGACCCTGAAATGTGAAGGTTATGCATCCTTCTTTATACCTAGTATACATTAATATTCCACAATTAAGTACAGGTACATTACAAACAAACGAAAAGGGTCATTGCTTTATGCCAACCTATGCCACCATTATCTTTTGATGTGACAATGTACACCAGTATTCCTCTTCCTTAATGGTAACAACGCCACTGCAATTCCAGCTGTAATCTTTTCCATACAATAGGATAGGTGTTATGCTTCTTGATGACAATCATACATATTTTCTGGTAGTTCAACATCTCTCTGATAGTCTATCACATGGTGGATCAATCTCTAGGCTCTGCCTAAGTTTGCTACAGACCCACTTACTTACAGTCATACATTATTATCTCACATTCAATTTTTATTTTAGATATATGTTAATAAAGTCAATCTTACCACAATTTCAATGAAATACACAAGTGAACGATGACTGGCACACTTTCGATCTGCCGTTCTGTCCAGGCTGTTGAGAAATATTGTTTGAACAGCACAAGCATGCTCTCATCGGTACTTGGCAAAATTTTGTTATAAAATGGCGTCCTCACCTAATGCTTTTTCCCCAATATCAACTACTCTGGCCAATGATTATCCATATTTTACTTGTAAACAAAGTCTTTCAAAAATCCAATTCCAACTTCTAATACGTTACTCGGGTGATATATGTTTAGTACTAGGTCGGCCAATAATATTTCGCCTTACTTCAAATTCCACCCAATCCCATTCCTCGTACCATCTTAGTCTTTATTTCCCTTAACTTTAAAAAAAAAATATGCCATAAAATTTTAAGCAGGCATGACTTGACCTGACAGTATCTCCGATTCTCTATAGTATTATTGCCAATATTCAGTTATTTAATGGACTATTTATGTAACTAACAACATATTCTTGCTCCGCAAGTCCTAAAGCACACTAATATATAATTTTTTTGGGGCTAAGTGTATTGGTTCAGAATTACATATTTTTTTCTGTTAGTTGTTTATTTCTAGACTACTACCCGTTCACTTCTTTTCCATGTACTGTTTGACCTATTTTCAAGCTAAATACGAGAATCGTCCGTAGTACGTTAGAATTACGTCATTAATGCTGTCTACATGACCCAATTCCCGAACATTTTCTAGTTTTTACATCGTATTTTGAACAATGCCCAAGGCAAGGCTAGCACGTTGGTTTATTTTTTGAAAACGATGCGAGACGCGGTTAGCATTGGGCCGTCTATCCTTTCCCCTCCCTCTTTCTACACACTATGTCGTCTAGGCTAATACTCTGTTTGAACTTGGAAATATGGTACGTTTTATCTCAAGGACGACCTAGAAAAAGTGGGTACCTTTTGTTCGGCCATATTGCGTTATCTAACTAATACGCGGCAGGCGTGGGTGATGAAGTAAAATTTCTCTACCAAATTCTTTAGTTCTATCCTATCTTTGACTTTATGCTCTACACTGTTATTTTATAATTTAGATATTGTATTTAGAATTTCGCCACACTTCTACTCTTTAAAGATGGGTCTTGGATTCCTCTTTTACTTTATCTTGCTCTTCTATACTTGGTATTTCAACCGTGTATTTCTCCTCTATTTCTTTCTCTGGTCTTACTACTTCCTTATTCTTGACTGAATTATCATCTATTTTACCCTTATCTGGTTTCTTGACTTCGGTCACTGTCAATGACATCTCGTATGGGACTGTTGTGCTTTCCCAATTGTCATCTGTTTGGACAAAAACATCATTTGTATCAGTTTGAACTGACACCCTCCTTGTTTCAGTTTTCTACTGCCGGATCTGATTTCTTCTTCAGATTCAATTTAGGCCTCTCCTTGTAATGAATGCATTTTAGCTGTACCTTCGTATCAATAGTACACTTCATTTTTAAGTGATAGACTTTTACACATTCTCTCTTTTTTACTTTTATACAAGAGTCATACACCTCATATGCATCACCATTCCTTATTGCTAACGCCAAGTCTCACAGAGCTATCCTTCGCCTACTAATCTCACAAGTTGTACTACAATCTTGCATAGGCTCATCACATGATGATGATGAGAAAGAATCATCCATGGATCCTGCAGAATTGCCCATGTCTAAATTTCTTTGAGCAATAACTATAGCCACTGAAATTGAAAGTGGGTAACACTATTTAATGAAAATAGTACCATTTAAGACTCTTGCTACAACAGTAAAGCAAGAAATACTAATGAAATAATGAATACTTAAATAACCAATTACAAATGCCTAACCTCTAGCATTCACTCTCAATACTCACTCATACCAAGTCATGCATAAAATATATAAATGATTTCCAAGAAGACAAATGGGTCTGAAGATGATGAAATACACTACAAGTACAAGAAAGACAAACAATAACCCACAGGCAGGGGGTTAACACATGAAAGTAAAAGGAAAATAGATATAGGAGTATAGTACCACGCCTGCAAACAAAAACAACAACAATGGAACTGTAAAATGAACTTATTTACAGTGATAGTAAGAACTAACGCCAGAAAACCATATGTAAACATAACATGAGAGAAATACTATTATTTACACGACACTGTATATACAAAAAAGACTTTAAACAGCAAACGCAATTAAATGTTCAATTAATACCAACTGGCTACACCTCCTAGTCTATCACAAGACCGGCAGACCAAAATGGAATTAATTTCACAAGACCTATAGACAGATCAATACAGATTTCTTCCGGGAAAGAAAGTCTCACACAAAATATAACCAGAAATAAATGCAACGAATACAAACACTGCACAATGGGTGACGACCAGAACCATGTAAGTGCTATGTAAACAGAGAAGAGTATATGTTGCATGAAATAAATCAACTTATCTCTGAAGTACTGTCTTGAATGTCAGGTCCAATCAAGATGCTGAAATTCTGCAGTAACAGTATCAGAAGTACTGGGATATATCACTCCAGCTCACTGACACAAATTCTGAATAAAAAGAAACAGAAAACTATTAACATATAATCAGAACTATAATATAAACACTAATGTATGCACTACAATAATACTAATACTACACACCTAAAACTAATAATAATGTAAAATATGTCTACAGTACTAAATACTAAATCAGAAGTAAATACAATGCTTATTATCTAGGCATAACCTAGTTACATGTAGACAAGTAGGCTAACTATATTACTTCAAACAAGAAAAAAAATGTCTATCCTAATGTACTACAAATTAAGTACATAAACCTGAAAAAGTAAAGGCAAGTATTATAATGTACAACATCAAATAACACTTACAAACGTACAAATAACACAGCAAAAAAATGCAAAAACTCACGATAACAACTGATTCACCAAAAAAGTAAAACTGAGCAAAACAGATGAAAGCACACTTCACAAAGAAATTTACACAGACGATAGCCACAGAAAACGAATGAACAAGTAATCTATACTATAGTACAAAGAATAATAGGCCTACATATCTTATAGTTTAGCTGCTTGAAGATCATGCACTTGCGTTGTCCGATCCGTAGAAATGATGTCTAGTGGTCTCAATGATGATGCAACTGCCACAAGTTTACAGCACGAAGACAGTCAAACGTAGGCGATCACACAATACACTCTTGCAGCCAGCACTTGAACAATCCACAGTCCGTGATGTTAAGCTCTAGGACCCGATGTTGTAGGCTGAATAGAACGCAGCGACTGAAAATAGTGGCCTGTAGTAACACACACACACACACCTGACCCACTTGCAGGACCAAAGGTCAGCATACACGATCCCACAGGATGCTACTTCTGCTTGGTTCAGTGCACAGAAAATTCACAGTTAAACTGTAACTGTTTTCCGACAATACTTGGACTTCATCGTTGAAACGAACAGTTATTTGCAATACATTTTCTCTCTCTCTCTCTCTCTCTCTCTCTCTCTCTCTCTCTCTCTCTCTCTCTCTCTCTTTCTCTCTCTCTGAAATATTCGAGGGCAGAAAGGAAGTCACACGAGAGGTCGTGAACTTTTAAACCTTGTCAGGTCACTCGTCAACCTGTATCACTGATGAAAAATAAATCGTTAGCCAACTCAGTTAAGTACTTGGAAATAAGCTTGAAAGCTCTGCAACCGCGCTCCTTTATCTTCAATCTACAGCTTGGCATGCAGTTTTAATTAAATCCAGTCATCGGCGGTTTTGCCAGTGATCTTGATAATCTGACGAAATTCAGCGTGAATAATTTGGTGATTCTTAACAGGAGCACCGGGTATAAAATTCAGATGACGATGGTGTGAAAGCTGCAAAATAATATGAGACAAACATAAAGGTATGTTCACCCGTGTTACCGGGGCCCGAAAGGGGAGCAAAGAATAGTAACACTGTTCCCTGCCATGCATGTCGTAGAAAGCGACTAAGGAGGGTTGGGCATGGGGCCGGTTACCCCATCCTGTAAAAAATTTAAACCACAAAAAACTTCAACAAACATGGACAAGTCAAATAAAGAAAATAAAACACAGCCATCCAAGACAGGGGAAGGTCCTCTCGCAGGGAACCGTATGACGCAACACAGAGAACGCCGAAAGGAGTCTGTGTTGCTGACTAACCTTCTTTCTTCTAGGAGAACTTCCAGATTTGACACCTGGAATGTTCGGACATTAAACGAACAAGGGAAAGTGGCACAAGTAGCAGCAGAGATGAGGGAATATAAAATCGAGGTTCTGGGACTGTGTGAAACAAAGTGGAAGGGGGTAGACAGGAAGAAACTCATCACAGGTGAATTGGTGCTGTCCTCAGGACATGAAGACGAAAGTTCACACCACAGTGAATGGGTAGCTCTTATGTTATCCAGAGAAGCACATAAAGCACTCATTGAATGGGAAGCCGTTGGATCCAGAATAATAACAGCTACTTTTAAAACAGCTAAAAAGAAAATAAATATAAATGTCACCCAATGTTATGCACCAACTAATGACAAAGAAGAGTCTGTGAAAGAAGCATTTTATACTAGACTACAGGAAATTATGGAAACAGTAAAAAGTAGAGACATCACAATTTTGATGGGTGACATGAATGCAAAGATAGGTACAGTCATCACCAGCTTTGAAGAAGTCATGGGAAAACGGGCTAGGAATAATGAATGAAAATGGGGAACTATTCTCAAACTTCTGTGCTTCAAATCAACTGGCTATAAGAGGAAGCATGTTTCCAAATAAGAGAATACACAAGGCAACATGGATATCACCAGACCATAGAACAGAAAATCAGATTGATCATATACCGGTATGCATAAACAAGAAGTTTAGATCATCATTGCAGGATGTAAAGGAATATAGAGGAGCAGATGTGGCATCAGACCACCACCTTCTGATAGCCAAAGTAAAAATGAAACTCAAGAGATATCATCATCATCAGTTGCCATCTCCACAATGAAGGTTGGCTGTAATGGATCTCCAACGTCTTCTGTCTCTTGTCTTGGTGGTACACTGATAGACTCTTTCCTGTCCATCTCTTGATGTTATCTTCCCACTTATAGCGCTGTCTTCCCCTTGCACGTTTGCCTTCAACTCTCCCTTCTGTTATGGTCTTCTGCAGGGTGTTATGCCTTTTTATGTGGCCAAAGTATTTTAGCTGCCGATCTTTGACCTCTCTCATTAGTTCTCTTTTCATACCTAGATTTTCTAGGACCTCCTTATTTGTTTTCATCTCTTTCTATGAGATACGCCCCATTCTTCTATATATCCACATTTCAAGAGCCTCAATTCTTTCTTCCAAATGCTTATTCGTCGTCCATGTTTCTGCACCATACAGAAATGCAGAATATATATAACACTTTATGATTCTCAGTTTTAATTTGTGAGATAACTGTTTGGATGTCAGTTTATGTTTCATGTTGTTGAATGTAGCTTTTGCCATTCCTATTTTCTTCTTGATTTCTGTTTCACATCTGCCATCTTCTGTTATTATATGACCAAGATATACGTAGCTCTTGACTTGTTCCATGATTTTCCCATTTATGCTTATCTTTAATGTGGGTTTATCGTCTGTTTTGCTAATTATCATAGTTTTTGTTTTCTCAATATTAATGTTGAGTCCATATTCATGGCTTATACTGTTCACTTGCTTCACTAGTTCTTGTAACTCCTGTTCGCTTTCAGCTAACAACACGGTATCATCTGCATATCTAAGGTTGTTTATTGACCTTCCACTGATGTTCAGTCCTTGTATTTCCTGTATCTGTTTGAAAATTTTTTCGGTGTATAAATTAAATAGGCAGGGGGACAGCACACAACCTTGTCTGACACCTCTTTTTATGTCTATGTATGGTGAATAATTCCTTCCCGATCTTACTGTGGCAGTTTGCTCCCAATAAAGGTTACTGAGTATTCTTATATCTTTTCCATCAATACCTATGTCTTTGAGGATTTCAATTATTTTCTCATGATGGACTCTGTCAAAAGCCTTCTTATAGTCAATGAAGCACATATACATACTTTGTTGGACCTCTGTATATTTTTCTGCTAATATTCTTAGGCAAAATATTGCCTCTCTTGTTCCACTGTTCCGTCTAAAACCAAACTGTTCTTCTTGGATTTCGCTGTTTACTTTACTTTTTATTCTTTCCTGTATGATTTTGAGCAGTATCTTAATTGCATGACTCATCAGGCTGATTGTTCTGAAGTCTGAACATTCTGTTGCATTTGGTTTTTTGGGCAGTGTTATAAAAACTGATGTCTTCATGTCGTGTGGTATATATCCTGTATTGTATATATCGTTGCATATTTCTGTGATTGTATCTATACCAAAGCTCTCCAGAGCTTCTATCATTTCAATTTTTATGTTATCCATGCCTGCTGATTTTCCTTTTTGTATCATATGAATGGCATTCTCTACTTCTGATCTGAGAATGTTTGGGCCTTCATTAGAATCTGGTGGTGGTCTTTTACCTCTGTTGTCCTCGAATAGTTCTTTTACGTATTCTGCTCATCTGTTTGATATGTCTTTCTCATCAAGTAATATTACACCATTTTTGTTCTTGATACAACTTCCTCCTTGTGCAAACCGCGACCGATTTGATAATTTCTTTATTTCTTCATGCATATCTCTTGTCATGTGCTTTGCTTCCAAGTCTTCTATTTCCTTGCATTTTGTTTCTATCCACCGTTCTTTTGCTTCTCTACACATAGTACGTATGTCATTGTCTATTGTTTTATATTCTGGAGTGTTTTTTGCTTTCTTTCTTTCTGCCACTTTATTCAAGATGTCATCTGTCATCCAAATTTGATTTTTCTTAGACTCCTTTTTAGGTAAATTTGCATTTGCTGATTGTATGCTTGTTTTTAAGCATTCCCATTTTGCGGTTGCTTTTTCTTCTGGGTTTTCTCTTCTATACTGCTCCATGCTTTCTGTCTATAACTGTTGATATTTATTTTTGACGTCGATTAAATATTTCTGTTTTATCTCTGGTTGTTTCAGTGCTGATATTTCTATATGGGGTTCCTCCTGTCTTCTGTTTCCTGCTCTTTTCAGCTTTATATTTACAAGAGATATGCAGCAATGCAAAATTATAGACAACAATTTAATGTAGGACATCTAAGAAATCAAGAAACAAGAGACAAATTTGC
Source organism: Oreohelix idahoensis (assembly GCA_024509875.1). Taxonomy (NCBI): domain Eukaryota; kingdom Metazoa; phylum Mollusca; class Gastropoda; order Stylommatophora; family Oreohelicidae; genus Oreohelix; species Oreohelix idahoensis. The sequence continues at coordinate 111,247 of JAMPIV010001653.1, read as the reverse complement.
GCTTACAATATCCAACAAATTCAAAGTGCTCCAACAGCTGGAAGATATAGAGAATATAGAAGACTAATGGCAGCAAATCAAAACTGTATGGAATGAGACATGTGAAGAAATACTGGGGAAAAGAAAACGACAACAAAAAGCATGGATAACAACAGAAACCATCAATAAGATAAAAGACAGAAAAAACAAGAAAGCAGATTTAGACACAAGCAAAACCAGAAGTTCCAAAGCCAAGGTTCAAGAAGTGTACACAGAAGCAAACAAAGAAGTAAAAAGAAGTATCAAAAGAGACAAGAGGAAATTTATTGAGGAGTTGGCAAGAGAGGCAGAAGATGCTTCAGCCAAAGGTAATATGAGAGAACTGTATAACAGCACAAAGAAGTTAACAGGGAAATACAAGCAAACAAGTTGCTTCATAAAAGACAAGAATGGAAAACTGCTCAGCAATATAAAAGAGCAAATGAAGAGGTGGACAGAATATTTTGAGGACCTTCTCAATATACCAGCTCCACAAAACCCCTCGGACATCCAGCCAGCAGAAGAAGAGCTACAAATTAACGTTGAAAGACCAACGAAGGAAGAAATAAAGAAAGCCATAAAGCTTCTATGAGATGGAAAAGCGTCTGGACCTGATCGCATTCCAGCAGAGGCCATCAAAGCAGATATCGACACGGCTACAGAGATGTTATATAAATTACTTGGTAAAGTCTGGGAAAAGGAAGAGATACCAGCAGAATGGAAGGAAGGATATCTGGTTAAGTTGCCTAAGAAGGGAAATTTACAAGAGTGCACAAATTATAGAGGAATAATGTTACTATCAGTGCCAGGAAAAGTATTAAACAGGATTATCCTTGAAAGATTAAAAGAGTCCATAGACAAAAGACTGAGAGATGAACAAGCAGGTTTTCGACAAAACAGATCCTGTACAGACCAGATATCCACTTTGAGAATAATAGTTGAACAAAGTCTGGAATGGAATTCACCACTATACATCGGATTTGTGGACTACGAAAAGGCATTTGACAGTGTAGACAGAGAATCACTTTGGAAATTGATGAGGCATTATGGAGTTCCCCTTAAGATCATTAATTTAATAAAGAAAACATATGAAGACATGACATGCAGAGTTCTTTGTGAAGTACAGCTTACAGAACCGTTTGGGATAAGAACAGGAGTGCGACAGGGATGCCTCTTGTCTCCATTTCTTTTCTTACTAGCAATAGACTGGGTTACGAGAACATCGACAACACACAACAGAAATGGAATCCAGTGGACTCTGATTAAGCAGTTGGATGATCTGGATTTTGCTGATGACTTAGCTCTTCTGTCCCATAACCGTAATCAGATGCAGGACAAATTGAAAAAAATCGATGAGAGGTCACAGCAATTGGGTCTGAAAATACACAAGGAAAAGACAAAGATAATGAGAATAAATGCAGGTAAAGATAACAGGGTTGAACTTGAAGATACACCAATACAAGATGTAGAATCGTACACATATGTTGGTAGCAATATAGACAAAGTTGGAGGGATAGACAGTGATATCAAAATAAGAATACAAAAAGCAAGAGGAGCTTTCATTACATTGGGAAATATATGGAGATCAAGAGAAATCGGATCCAACACGAAAATAAGAATCTTCAACTCAAATATGAAGTCAGTCCTGTTGTAAGGCTCTAAGACATGGAGAACAACAAAGACAACTATCAAAAAGCTACAGACTTTCATAAATGGGTGCTTGCGTAGAATAGAGGGATTAAAATTGTATGACAAGGTTACCAGCGTGGAACTGATGATAAGAACTAGACAAGTGCCAGTGGAACAAGAGATGAGAAGAAGACGATGGAGATGGCTAGGACACACACTGAAGAAACCTGTTGATAGCATTACAAGGCAGTCCTTGTTCTGGAACCCCCAGGACAAGAGAAGCAGAGGTAGACCAAGAAGCACATGGAGAAGAGAGCTGGAAACAGAGGTGAAAATGATAAGGAGAACATGGAAAGAACTTGAGATGATGGCACGTGACAGGAGGACTTGGCCTATGCTCCTTTGGGAGTGGAGGGTTATGAATGAATGAATAAAGGTATGTTATCAGGAACTCGTAGGAAATGAAGAAGTAGAACACTAGACAACAGAAAAACAACAGACATGAGTGGCTTACCCAGGATTTGAACCCTGGTTCTTCCGTGCGACAACCCGCGTAGCTATGCCAGCAAATCACACTATCCTCCCTGCCATCTACGCATCACCAAAAAATGATGCTTCGATGACAGGTCATTAGTGCGAACCGCAAGTCATAACACCGGAAGTTTACCATGGGCAGTTCAGCCTATTAATGACGCAATCACTTCTGTTGTTCCCCTATAATACAGTATAGGCCAGTCCAGAGACCTTAATACAGTGTCCAGTAAATGATAGCAGACTTAGAACAGTAAGAACAGGACAGAGGGTAAGTTTGGTATTGTATAAACATTTATAACACATAAGAAAGGGAAACACGAGGCCTGTAAACAGTAAATTATTATGCGACAAACATAGAGGTTTGTTATCAGGCACTTGTAGGAAATGAAGAAGTAGTACACTAGACAATAGAAAAAAAAACAGTCATGAGTGGCTTACCCAGGACTCGAACCCTGGACCTTCCTTGCGACAATCCCGCCTAGCTATGCAGGCGAATCACACTATCCTTCCTGCCATCTACGCATCACCAAAAAATGATGCTTCGATGACAGGTCATTAGTACGAACCACAAGACATAACACAGGATGTTTACCATGGGCAGTTCAGCCTATTAATGACGAAATCACTTCTGTTGTTCCCCTATAATGCAGTACAGGCCGATCCAGACAAGACAGAGACCTTACTACTGTGCCCAGTAAATGATAGTAGACCTAGAACAGTAAGAACAGGACAGAGGGTAAGTTTGGTATTGTATAAACATTTATAACGCTTAAGGAAAGGAAACCCGAGGCCTGTAAACAGTAAATTATTATGAGACAAACATAAAGGTATGTTATCAGGAACTCGTAGGAATTGAAGAAGTAGAACACTAGGCAACAGAAAAACAACAGACATGAGTGGCTTACCCAGGATTCGAACCCTGGTTCTTCCGTGCGACAACCCCGCCTAGCTATACAAGCGAATCACAATATCCTCCCTGCATCTACGCATCACTAACAAATGATGCTTCGATGACAGGTCATTAGTGCGAACCGCAAGACATAACACCGGAAGTTTACCATGGGCAGTTCAGCCTATTAATGACGCAATCACTTCTGTTGTTCCCCTATTATACAGTATAGGCCAGTCCAGACAAGACAGAGACCTTAATACAGTGTCCAGTAAATGATAGTAGACGTAGGAAAGTAAGAACAGGACAGAGGGTAAGTTTGGTATTGTATAAACATTTATAACACATAAGGAAGGGAAACCCGAGGCCTGTAAACAGTAAATTAATATGAGACAAACATAAAGGTATGTTATCAGGCACTCGTAGGAAATGAAGAATTAGAACACTAGACAACAGAAAAACAACAGACATGAGTGGCTTACCCAGGATTCGAAACCTGGACCTTCCGTGCGACAACCCCGCCTAGCTATACAAGCGAATCACACTATCCTCCCTGCCATCTAAACATCACCAAAAAATAATGCTTCAATGACAGGTCATTAGTGTGAACCGCAAGACATAACACCGAAAGTTTACCTTGGGCAGTTCAGCCTATTAATGACGCAATCTCTTCTTTTGTTCCGCTGTTATACAGTATTGGCCAGTCCAGATAAGACAGAGACCTTAATACTGTGTCCAGTAAATGATAGTATACGTAGAAAAGTAAGAACGGGACAGAGTGTAGGTTTGGTATAATAATAATAATAATAATAATAATAGCTCCTTCAGTCGTAACTGACTATGGGAATGCGCCCCTGAGGTGGCAGCCCTCAGCTGCTTATTTTCCTGGTGCTCCTTTCGACGTTTTCTCCTCACCTCTGCTTGTTGTGTGAGCGTCTCTTCGCCCAATCTGAGGTGGCGCCGTAAATAGCATCGCCACTTAGTGCGATCGGCAGCTTCATCCTCCCATGTTGCTGGATCCATGTCCAGTGCCCTCATATCTCTCTTGCACACATCTTTGAACCTCAGCTGTGGTCGCCCAACTGTTCTCTTGCCATCTGCTAATTGTCCGTAGAAAATATCTTTTGGGATGCGATCATCTTCCATGCGGCGAACATGGCCAAGCCAGCGAAGTCTGCGCTGTCTAAGCAGCGTATACATACTTTGAAGGCCAGCACGTGACAACACCTTGACATTTGTCACTTTATCTTTCCACGAGATGCCGAGGAAGCGACGTAGACACCGCAAATGAAAGGTAATGAGCCTTCTTTCTTGCTTAGCATAGGTCGTCCAGGTCTCGCTGCCATATAGGAGTGTGCTGGTGACGCAGGCATTATATACCGTAGCTTTGGTCTTCATTGTGAGTTTAGAGTTTCCCCAAACACGCGATGTGAGGCGGGCAAAGGTAGCTGCAGCTTTGCCAATGCGGCTGTCGATTTCTGTATCCAGTGAGAGTTTGTCATTGATGGTAGACCCTAGGTATGTGAAGTGGTGCACCATTGCCAATTCATAGTTATCGATAGTGATAACTGATGCAGGCAGCACCCACATCCTGACTCAGCACATTCGTTTTCTTTAGACTTATTGTGAGGCCAAAGTCCTTGCATGCTTTAGTGAAGCGATTCATCAAGCTCTGAAGCTCCTGTTTGCTTTGAGTGACGACTGCAGAATCATCAGCGAACAACAAGTCTCTTATAGTGACCCTTCTGATTTTTGTTTTTGCCTTCAGCCTTGAAAGATTAAACAGACGGCCATCTGATCTAGTGTGAAGGCATATTCCTTCAGTTGCATCTCTGAATGCATGTTTCAAGAGTAAGGCAAAGAAGATTCCGAAGAGGGTCGGAGCAAGAACACAGCCTTGTTTAACGCCACTTCGTATATCAAAGGGCTGTGACGTGCTTCCAGCATTTGTGTACTTATGATAATCTATGTAATACCTGATATTTGTTAGTGATTGATGTTTAAGGTTAATAAAATCACATAAACTCATTTAGTACTGTGTTGGAGATACCCAAAGCCCAACTTTTCCCCTATTCGTTTAATATAGTTTGTATCTATGTCGTCTGTGTGTTTGAAAACACCAAATCGGTGTGCGCGCAGAGGTGTGTCTGGAAAACTGGCAAATAATTGTTTGACCGGGAGAGTGGAAGAGAAGATTGAGAGAAACGATTTGTCGTAAATAAGTCTGTCTTTACTCTCCTCCAGCACGCTGTAAAGCAACGATTTAATCTCTACATTTTCTATCACTGAGCTTTCCATCATCATTTTCCACTCTAAACCGGACCACTATTTCTAAGACTCTTTCTCTCAAAATAAATTTACGACAATTATTATCTCACATTCAATTTTTATTTTAGATATATGTTAATAAAGTCAATCTTACCACAATTTCAATGAAATACACAAGTGAACGATGACTGGCACACTTTCGATCTGCCTTTCTGTCCAGGCTGTTGAGAAATATTGTTTGAACAGCACAAGCCTGATCTCATCGCTCCTTGGCAAAATTTTGTTATAAAATGGCGTCCTCACCTAATGCTTTTTCCCCAATATCAACTACTCTGGCCAATGATTATCCATATTTTACTTGTAAACAAAGTCTTTCAAAAATCCAATTCCAACTTCTAATACGTTACTCGGGTGATATATGTTTAGTACTAGGTCGGCCAATAATATTTCGCCTCACTTCAAATTCCACCCAATCCCATTCCTCGTACCATCTTAGTCTTTATTTCCCTTAACTTTAAAAAAAATATATGCCATACAATTTTAAGCAGGCATGACTTGACCTGACAGTATCTCCGATTCTCTATAGTATTATTGCCAATATTCAGTTATTTAATGGACTATTTATGTAACTAACAACATATTCTTGCTCCGCAAGTCCTAAGGCACACTAATATATAATTTTTATGGGGCTAAGTGTATTGGTTCAGAATTACATATTTTTTTTTCTATGTTAGTTGTTTATTTCTAGACTACTACCCGTTCACTTCTTTTCCATGTACTGTTTGACCTATTTTCAAGCTAAATACGAGAATCGTCCGTAGTACGTTAGAATTACGTCATTAATGCTGTCTACATGACCCAATTCCCGAACATTTTCTAGTTTTTACATCGTATTTTGAACAATGCCCAAGGCAAGGCTAGCGCGTTGGTTTATTTTTTTGAAAACGATGCGAGACGCGGTTAGCATTGGGCCATCTATCCTTTCCCCTCCCTCTTTCTACACACTATGTCGTCTAGGCTAATACTCTGTTTGAACTTGGAAATGTGGTACGTTTTATCTCAATACGACCTAGAAAAAGTGGGTACCTTTTGTTCGGCCATATTGCGTTATCTAACTAATATGCGACAGGCGTGGGTGATGAAATAAAATTTCTCTACTAAATTCTTTAATTCTATCCTATCTTTGACTTTATGCTCTACACTGTTATTTTATAATTTAGATTTTGTATTTAGAATTTCGCCACACTTCTACTCTTTAAAGATGGGTCTTGGAATCCTCTTTTACTTTATCTTGCTCTTCTATACTTGGTATTTCAACCGTGTATTTCTCCTCTATTTCTTTCTCTGGTCTTACTACTTCCTTATTCTTGACTGAATTATCATCTATTTTACCCTTATCTGGTTTCTTGACTTCAGTCACTGTCAATGACATCTCGTATGGGACTGTTGTGCTTTCCAAATTGTCATCTGTTTGGACAAAAACATCATTTGTATCAGTTTGAACTGACACCCTCCTTGTTTCAGTTTTCTACTGCTGGATCTGATTTCTTCTTCAGATTCAATTTAGGCCTCTCCTTGTAATGAATGCATTTTGGCTGTACCTTCGTATCAATAGTACTCTTCATTTTTAAGTGATAGACTTTTACACATTCTCTCTTTTTTACTTTTATACATGAGTCATACACCTCATATGCAACACCATTCCTTATTGCTAACGCCAAGTCTCTCAGAGCTATCCTTCGCCTACTAATCTCACAAGTTGTACTACAATCTAGCATAGGCTCATAACATGATGATGATGAGAAAGAATCATCCATGGATCCTGCAGAATTGCCCATGTCTAAATTTCTTTGAGCAATAACTATAGCCACTGAAATTGAAAGTGGGTAACACTATTTAATGAAAATAGTACCACTTAAGACTCTTGCTACAACAGCAAAGCAAGAAATACTAATGAAATAATGAATACTTAAATAACCAATTACAAATGCCTAAACTCTAGCATTCACTCTCAATACTCACTCATACCAAGTCATGCATAAAATATATAAATGATTTCCAAGAAGACAAATGGGTCTGAAGATAATGAAATACACTACAAGTACAAGAAAGACAAACAATAACCCACAGGCACGGGGTTAACAAATGAAAGTAAAAAGAAAATAGATATAGGAGTATAGTACCACGCCTGCAAAAAAGAACAACAACAATGGAACTGTAAAATGAACTTATTTACAGTGATAGTAAGAACTAACGCAAGAAAACCATATGTAAACATAACATGAGAGAAATACTATTATTTACACGACAATGTATATACAAACCAGACTTTAAACAGCAAACGCAAATAAATGTTCAATTAATACCAACTGGCTACACCTCCTAGTCTATCACAAGACCGGCAGACCAAAATGGAATTAATTTCACAAGACCTATAGACAGATCAATACAGATTCCTTCCGGGAAAGAAAGTCTCACACAAAATATAACCAGAAATAAATGCAACGAATACAAACACTGCACAATGGGTGACGACCAGAACCATGTAAGTGCTATGTAAACAGAGAAGAGTATATGTTGCATGAAATAAATCAACTTATCTCTGAAGTACTGTCTTGAATGTCAGGTCCAATCAAGATGCTGAAATTCTGCAGTAACAGTATCAGAAGTACTGGGATATATCACTCCAGCTCACTGATACAAATTCTGAATAAAAAGAAACATAAAACTATTAACATCTAATCAGAACTATAATATAAACACTAATGTATGCACTACAATAATACTAATACTACACACCTAAAACTAATAATAATGTAAAATATGTCTACAGTACTAAATACTAAATCAGAAGTAAATACAATGCTTATTATCTAGGCCTAACCTAGTTACATGTAGACAAGCAGGCTAACTATATTACTTCAAACAAGAAAAAAAATGTCTATCCTAATGTACTACAAATTAATTACATAAACCTGAAAAAGTAAAGGCAAGTATTATAATGTACAACATCAAATTACACTTACAAACGTACAAATAACACAGCAAAAAAATGCAAAAACTCACGATAACAACTGATTCACCAAAAAAGTAAAACTGAGCAAAACAGATGAAAGCACACTTCACAAAGAAATTTACACAGACGATAGCCACAGAAAACGAATGAACAAGTAATCTATACTATAGTACAAAGAATAATAGGCCTACATATCTTATAGTTTAGCTGCTTGAAGATCATGCACTTGCGTTGTCCGATCCGTAGAAATGATGTCTAGTGGTCTCAATGATGATGCAACTGCCACAAGTTTACAGCACGAAGACAGTCAAACGTAGGCGATCACACAATACACTCTTGCAGCCAGCACTTGAACAATCCACAGTCCGTGATGTTAAGCTCTAGGACCCGATGTTGTAGGCTGAATAGAACGCAGCGACTGAAAATAGTGGCCTGTAGTAACACACACACACACCTGACCCACTTGCAGGACCAAAGGTCAGCATACACGATCCCACAGGATGCTACTTCTGCTTGGTTCAGTGCACAGAAAATTCACAGTTAAACTGTAACTGTTTTCCGACAATACTTGGACTTCATCGTTGAAACGAACAGTTATTTGCAATACATTTTCTCTCTCTCTCTCTCTCTCTCTCTCTCTCTCTCTCTCTCTCTCTCTCTTTCTCTCTCTCTGAAATATTCGAGGGCAGAAAGGAAGTCACACGAGAGGTCGTGAACTTTTAAACCTTGTCAGGTCACTCGTCAACCTGTATCACTGATGAAAAATAAATCGTTAGCCAACTCAGTTAAGTACTTGGAAATAAGCTTGAAAGCTCTGCAACCGCGCTCCTTTATCTTCAATCTACAGCTTGGCATGCAGTTTTAATTAAATCCAGTCATCGGCGGTTTTGCCAGTGATCTTGATAATCTGACGAAATTCAGCGTGAATAATTTGGTGATTCTTAACAGGAGCACCGGGTATAAAATTCAGATGACGATGGTGTGAAAGCTGCAAAATAATATGAGACAAACACAAAGGTATGTTCACCCGTTTGTTACCGGGGCCCGAAAGGGGAGCAAAGAATAGTAACACTGTTCCCTGCCATGCATGTCGTAGAAAGCGACTAAGGAGGGTTGGGCATGGGGCCGGATACCCCATCCTGTAAAAAATTTAAACCACAAAAAACTTCAACAAACATGGACAAGTCAAATAAAGAAAATAAAACACAGCCATCCAAATCAGGGGAAGGTCCTCTCGCAGGGAACCGTATGACGCAACACAGAGAACGCCGAAAGGAGTCTGTGTTGCTGACTAACCTTCTTTCTTCTAGGAGAACTTCCAGATTTGGCACCTGGAATGTTCGGATATTAAACGAACAAAGGAAAGTGGCACAAGTAGCAGCAGAGATGAGAGAATATAAAATCGAGATTCTGGGACTGTGTGAATCAAAGTGGAAGGGGGTAGACAGGAAGAAACTCATCACAGGTGAATTGGTGCTGTCCTCAGGACATGAAGACGAAAGTTCACACTAGAGTGAAGGGGTAGCTCTTATGTTATCTAGAGAAGCACATAAAGCACTCATTGAATGGGAAGCCGTTGGATCCAGAATAATAACGGCTTCTTTTAAAACAGCTAAAAAAAATAAATATAAATGTCATCCAATGTTATGCACCAACTAATGACAAAGAAGAGTCTGTGAAAGAAGCATTTTATACTAAACTACAGGAAATTATGGGAAAAGTAAAAAGAAGAGACATCACAATTTTGATGGGTGACATGAATGCAAAGATAGGTACAGTCATCACCAGCTTTGAAGAAGTCATGGGAAAACAGGGGCTAGGAATAATGAATGAAAATGGGGAACTATTCTCAAACTTCTGTGCTTCAAATCAACTGGCTATAGGAGGAAGCATGTTTCCACATAAGAGAATACACAAGGCAACATGGATATCACCAGACCATAGAACAGAAAATCAGATTAATCATATACCGGTATGCATAAAGAAGAAGTTTAGATCATCATTGCAGGATGTAAAGGAATATAGAGGAGCAGATGTGGCATCAGACCACCACCTTCTGATAGCCAAAGTAAAAATGAAACTCAAGAGATATCATCATCATCATCATCAGTTGCCATCTCCACAACGAAGGTTGGCTGTAATGGATCTCCAACGTCTTCTGTCTCTTGTCTTGGTGGTGCACTCTGATAGACTCTTTCCTGTCCATCTCTTGATGTTATCTTCCCACTTATAGCGCTGTCTTCCCTTTGCACGTTTGCCTTCAACTTTCCCTTCTGTTATGGTCTTCTGCAAGTTGTTATGCCTTTTTATGTGGCCAAAGTATTTTAGCTGCCGAACTTTGACCTCTCTCATTAGTTCTCTTTTCATACCTAGATTTTCTCGGACCTCCTTATTTGTTTTCATCTCTTTCCATGAGATACGCCCCATTCTTCTATATATCCACATTTCAAGAGCCTCAATTCTTTCTTCCAAATGCTTATTCATCGTCCATGTTTCTGCACCATACAGAAATGCAGAATATATATAACACTTTATGATTCTCAGTTTTAATTTGTGAGATAACTGTTTGGATGTCAGTATATGTTTCATGTTGTTGAATGTAGCTTTGGCGATTCCTATTCTCTTCTTGATTTCTGTTTCACATCTGCCATCTTCTGTTATTATATGACCAAGATATACGTAGCTCTTGACTTGTTCCAGGATTTTCCCATTTACGCTTATCTGCTTATCTTTAATGTGGGTTTATCGTCTGTTTTGCTAATTATCATAGTTTTTGTTTTCTCAATATTAATGTCGACTCCATATTCATGACTTATACTGTTCACTTGCTTCACTAGTTCTTGTAACTCCTGTTCGCTTTCAGCTAACAACACGGTATCATCTGCATATCTAAGGTTGTTTATTGACCTTCCACTGATGTTCAGTCCTGGTATTTCCTGTATCTGTTTGAAAATTTTTTCGGTGTATAAATTAAATAGGCAGGGGGACAGCACACAACCTTGTCTGACACCTCTTTTTATGTCTATGTATGGTGAATAATTCCTTCCCGATCTTATTGTGGCAGTTTGCTCCCAATAAAGGTTACTGAGTATTCTTATATCTTTTCCATCAATACCTATGTCTTTGAGGATTTAAATTATTTTCTCAAGATGGACTCTGTCAAAAGCCTTCTTATAGTCAATGAAGCACATATACATACTTTTTTGGACCTCTGTATATTTTTCTGCTAATATTCTTAGGCAAAATATTGCCTCTCTTGTTCCACTGTTCCGTCTAAAACCAAACTGTTCTTCTTGGATTTCGCTGTCTACTTTACATTTTATTCTTTCCTGTATGATTTTGAGCAGTATCTTAATTGCATGACTCATCAGGCTGATTGTTCTGAAGTCTGAACATTCTGTTGCATTTGGTTTTTTGGGCAGTGTTATAAAAACTGATGTCTTCATGTCGTGTGGTATATATCCTGTATTGTATATATCGTTGCATATTTCTGTGATTGTATCTATTCCAAAGCTCTCCAGAGCTTCTATCATTTCAATTTTTATGTTATCCATGCCTGCTGATTTTCCTTTTTGTATCATATGAATGGCATTCTCTACTTCTGATCTGAGAATGTTTGGGCCTTCATTAGAATCTGGTGGTGGTTTTTTACCTCTGTTGTCCTCGAATAGTTCTTTTACGTATTCTGCCCATCTGTTTGATATGTCTTTCTCATCAAGTAATATTACACCATTTTTGTTCTTGATACAACTTCCTCCTTGTGCAAACCGCGACCGATTTGATAATTTCTTTATTTCTTCATGCATATCTCTTGTCATGTGCTTTGCTTCCAAGTCTTCTATTTCCTTGCATTTTGTTTCTATCCACCGTTCTTTTGCTTCTCTACACATAGTACGTATGTCATTGTCTATTGTTTTATATTCTGGAGTGTTTTTTGCTTTCTTTCTTTCTGCCACTTTATTCAAGATGTCATCTGTCATCCAAATTTGATTTTTCTTAGACTCCTTTTTAGGTAAATTTGCATTTGCTGATTGTATGCTTGTTTTTAAGCATTCCCATTTTGCGGTTGCTTTTTCTTCTGGGTTTTCTCTTCTATACTGCTTCATGCTTTCTGTCAATAACTGTTGATATTTATTTTTGACGTCGATTAAATATTTCTGTTTTATATCTGGTTGTTTCAGTGCTGATATTTCTATATGGGGTTCCTCCTGTCTTCTGTTTCCTGCTCTTTTCAGCTTTATATTTACAAGAGATATGCAGCAATGCAAAATTATAGACAACAATTTAATGTAGGACATATAAGAAATCAAGAAACAAGAGACAAATTTGCGCTAGCAATATCCAACAAATTCCAAGTGCTCCAACAGCTGGAAGATGTAGAGAATACAGAAGACTATTGGCAGCAAATCAAAACTGTATGGAATGAGACATGTGAAGAAATACTGGGGAAAAGAAAACGACAACAAAAAGCATGGATAACAACAGAAACCATCAATAAGATAAAAGACAGAAAAAACAAGAAAGCAGATTTAGACACAAGCAAAACCAGAAGTTCCAAAGCCAAGGCTCAAGAAGTGTACACAGAAGCAAACAAAGAAGTAAAAAAAAGTATCAAAAGAGACAAGAGGAAATTTATTGAGGAGTTGGCAAGAGAGGCAGAAGATGCTGCAGCCAAAGGTAATATGAGAGAACTGTATAACAGCACAAAGAAGTTAACAGGGAAATACAAGCAAACAAGTTGCTTCGTAAAAGGCAAGAATAGAAAACTTCTCAGCAATATACAAGTGCAAATGAAGAGGTGGACTGAATATTTTGAGGACCTTCTCAATAGACCAGCTCCACAAAACCCCTCGGACATCCAGCCAGCAGAAGAAGAGCTACAAATTAACGCTGAAAGACCAACGAAGGAAGAAATAAAGAAAGCCATAAAGCTTCTAAGAGATGGAAAAGCGTCTGGACCTGATCGCATTCCAGCAGAGGCCATCAAAGCAGATATCGACACGGCTACAGAGATGTTATATACATTACTTGGAAAGTCTGGGAAAAGGAAGAGATACCAGCAGAATGGAAGGAAGGATATCTGGTTAAGTTGCCTAAGAAGGGAAATTTACAAGAGTGCACAAATTATAGAGGAATAATGTTACTTTCAGTGCCAGGAAAGTATTAAACAGGATTATCCTTGAAAGATTAAAAGAGTCCAAAGACAAAACACTGAGAGATGAACAAGCAAGTTTTCGACAAAACAGATCCTGTACAGACCAGATATCCACTTTGAGAATAATAGTTGAACAAAGTCTGGAATGGAATTCACTACTATACATCGGATTTGTGGACTACGAAAAGGCATTTGACAGTGTAGACAGAGAATCACTTTGGAAATTGATGAGGCATTATGGAGTTCCCCTGAAGATCATCAATTTAATAAAGAAAACATATGAAGACATGACATGCAGAGTTCTTTATGAAGGACAGCTTACAGAACCGTTTGGGATAAGAACAGGAGTGCGACAGGGATGCCTCTTGTCTCCATTTCTTTTCTTACTAGCAATAGACTGGGTTACGAGAACATCGACAACACACAACAGAAATGGAATCCAATGGACTCTGACTAAGCAGTTGGATGATCTGGATTTTGCTGATGACTTGGCTCTTCTGTCCCATAACCGTAATCAGATGCAGGACAAATTGAAAACACTCGATGAGAGGTCACAGCAATTGGGTCTGAAAATACACAGGGAAAAGACAAAAATAATGAGAATAAATGCAGGTAATGATAACAGGGTTGAACTTGAAGAAGCACCAATACAAGATGTAGAATCGTACACATATCTTGGCAGTAATATAGACAAAGTTGGAGGGATAGACAGTGATATCAAAATAAGAATACAAAAAGCAAGAGGAGCTTTCATTACATTGGGAAATATATGGAGATCAAGAGAAATCGGATCCAACACGAAAATAAGAATCTTCAACTCAAATATGAAGTCAGTCCTGTTGTATGGCTCTGAGACATGGAGAACAACAAAGACAACTATCAAAAAGCTACAGAATTTCATAAATGGGTGCTTTCGTAGAATAGAGGAATTAAAATTGTATGACAAGGTTACCAGCGTGGAACTGATGATAAGAACTAGACAAGTGCCAGTGGAACAAGAGATGAGAAGAAGACGATGGAGATGGCTAGGACACACACTGAGGAAACCTGTTGATAACAATACAAGGCAGTCCTTGTTCTGGAACCCCCAGGACAAGAGAAGCAGAGGTAGACCAAGAAGCACATGGAGAAGAGAGCTGGAAACAGAGGCGAAAATGATAAGGAGAACATGGAAAGAACTTGAGATGATGGCACGTGACAGGAGGACTTTGCCTATGCTCCTTTGGGAGTGGAGGGTTATGAATGAATGAATAAAGGTATGTTATCAGGCACTCGTAGGAAATGAAGAAGTAGAACACTAGACAACAGAAAAACAACAGACATGAGTGGCTTACCCAGGATTCGAACCCTGGTTCTTCCGTGCGACAACCCGCCTAGCTATGCCAGCAAATCACACTATCCTCCCTGCCATTTACGCATCACCAAAAAATGATGCTTCGATGGAAAGGGAAACCCGAGGCCTGTAAACAGTATATTATTATGCGACAAACATAGAGGTTTGTTATTAGGCACTTGCAGGAAATGAAGAAGTAGTACACTAGACAATAGAAAAAAACAAACAATCATGAGTGGCTTACCCAAGACTCGAACCCTGGACCTTCCTTGCGACAATCCCGCCTAGCTATGCAGGCGAATCACACTATCCTTCCTGCCATCTACGCATCACCAAAAAATGATGCTTCGATGACAGGTCATTAGTGCGAACCGCAAGATATAACACCGGAAGTTTACCATTGGCAGTTCAATCTATTAATGACGCAATCACTTCTGTTGTTCTCATATAATACAGTATAGGCCGATCCAGACAAGACATAGACCTTACTACTGTGTCCAGTAAATGATAGTAGACCTAGAACAGTAAGAACAGGTCAGAGGGTAAGTTTGGTATTGTATAAACATTTATAACGCTTAAGAAGTGATTGTTCAATAACATTTTACGTCGATCGGAAATTTAACGCGATTGTTTAGTCAATACCACTTTTATTAGTACGGAACACAACATTTAATTATGGAACACTTAGTTATTATTTTTTTTTGCAATCCAATTATTTTCGTATCGAGTTACTCACATATCACATTTCCATTGTTTCATATTTTCACTTTAGCTACACGTGTGCTATACCTAGATTACACCATAACTTTTAAGAGGTTGCGCATCAGTTCCACCTACTTTGAGAGTGTGATTATTTAATGCTAGTTTAATTATTTAATTAGTACTTCATGTGTTACTTCACTTATTTTCTTTCTCCCATAATACTCTTTTCGGAGTGTTGCTTTATTCTCGTGTTTTAATTTGGACATTGATTTTTGTTCCCTTCTGTTGACCCACATTTGCGTGACATGTTTTCTTATCTTTGTTGATTCCTGCCACTTGTTTCACCTTTTAAGGTCATTCTTCACCTTCTGATATTGCATTTGCTCATTTCACTTACCACTTTTTGGATTAGATTTTGTACGTAGTTGATCTATGTCTCCTTTCTTTTGTTTGAATTTGGATTTGATTCTCTTTACACACTTCCATCCCACTATTTCCCTTTTTTTTATAATGACTTAACATATATGATAGTTTACATTGTTAGATAGATGGAATTTGAGTGACCTCACTATTTTCTTCGGTAAAATATTAATAAAAAAAACAGGTTTCGCTTTTTTTTCCTCCGGAGGTGCATGTGAACTGTTAAGTTATTTTCGCGTGGGAGTTAAGTGTTTGAGGCTCTCACATGTGTGTCTAGTCTTTTATAGACGTACATGTGAGCGCATCTAAAGTAATATTTTTAAGTGTTTGTGCGCGATCGTGCGCTATATATGTACAGAAAGGCGCCGTTTTGTTGCGTCGATTTGTTGCCATCCAGCTATTATTCTGGAGGCAGATCCGAAGGTCCTTTGATATAGAGGGACATCTTTAATAAATATTGTTATATGTCTTGGTCCTAAGTTGTGGGAAGACTTACTTACTTAGCCGTTCCCCTTCTACAGTGAGGTGTAGAAGTTTGGAAGAGAGAGCACCAGACTAACCTATCGGCTGTCTTCCTACTGGCCTGGTTCCACTCTAGTCCTCGGTCCTTCAAAGATTGTCTAATGTTGTCCTCCCAGCGGACTCTGTGTCGTCCTGGGGGTCTGGATCCCTGGCTCTTTGTTTCCCATGGTTGTTGTGGTAGCCAATCTTCTCCCATTCTGCAGACATGGCCAAACCATCTTAGTTGGGACTGTTCTACTTGGGACTGCAGGGGGTGGCATTTTAGGCCTTGATGTATCGTCTGGTTGCAGACCATGTCTCTTCTTGTTACTTCAACCACTTTCCTCAAATACCTCATTTCTGGGGTTTGGATCTGGCTTTTATGGATTGTAGTCATTACCCATTACTCGCATCCATATGTCAAGACTGGGTCATAGGTGGAGCGGTATACAGCCATCTTAGTTTTCTTACCAACCTCTCTCTTGCTGAGGAATCCTCGATATATGGCCTAAAAAAGTCTCCCAGCTGCTGCTTTTCGAGTGGCCAACTCTTCTTTGATGCCTCCCTTTCGGTCTAAAATAGCTCCGAGATATTTAAAGTGATCGACCTGCTCCAGGACCTGTTCTCTCAGCTTAATCTGATGTCTTCAGTCGTCTCGTGATATCACCATGGATTTTGTTTTAGAGCTGCTTATTACCACCCCTATCTTCTCCAGCTCTTTTTTCCAGACTTGCAGGTTGGATTGGAGATGTGACTCTGATTTAGCAATCAGGGCAACATCATCAGCAAATGCCAGCTATGAAATACATACCTGTCTCATCTTCCAGTACTCCAATGAATACTTTCTTGTTCTCTCCTTACATGATTTGATAACATCGTCCATGAGGAGTATGAAAAGAAAATGTGACAGGATATCACATTGTCTTACACCCGTGGTGATCCTGAACTCTTCTGACTTATGGTTTGCTGTCCTCACTTAATTTCTGCAAGACTTGTAGAAGATCTGTATAGCATGATTCAGGGGTGCTGGAATGTTCTTCCTTGCCAAACAGTCCCAAAATTTGCTCCAGGGGACCCTGTCAAATGCATTTTCCAGATCTATGAAACAAAGATGGATCTCACTCTTAATTTCAAGGGCCTTTTCACTCAGCTGTCTGAGTGTAAAGATTACGTCTTGAGTACTTCGATTTGCTCGGAATCCGCACTGGACCTCATCCAATTATGGCTCAGCTAGGCGTCGGAGTCTCTGCTCTAGGATTCTAGAGTAGATTTTAACAGGGACACAGAGTTGTGGGAAGACACTGAATTATATTATGACATCTCCCTAGGTAGAGCATATATATATATATATATATATATATATATATATATATATATATATATATATATATATATATATATATATATTAGCCAGAACTGGCTCTTTTCAAGTATCACATAGACACTCAGTTTATCCTTTGCAAGTATTTGGCAAAACTTTGGCATGTCTAGCTATGGCGTGTCGCTAGTGCGTCCAAATTTCCTGCTAAGAAGTTTATAGGATCATAACGCATTATCTTTATGGAAGTCCTCTAATATATTACACCAGTTTTGTGATGGAAACTTAGATTATATAAACCTTTTTGCCGCAGAGCTTCCGTAGCCCTTGAGATGGTGACGGTTAGTGAGATCGGTCAGCATCCATCTCGATCCTATGTATTAACGATATATTTTCTGCCATGAACCCATTATGAAGATGTACTTATACTTGCCTATGATGTCCTGTCGTATAATAAATAGTCTCGTCCTTGATGTACTTTCAAGAATGGGTCCAGTGTACAGCACTTACAAGTTGGTCAGGTTTATGACACAGTCGTTGCTGTTACGTTGACATTGTCCTCAAAATCATTAACAAATTAAAGGCCCGTTAGCATTCGCTTCATCATCAACACGTCGGCCACTTACAGTAAGCCCGACAGATCTGACACCACCATTGTCAGCAGTGCCAGCCAAAACAACACCCCCAAACACTCCAGTAACAGTATGTAATGCTGATTTTATTTGATCTTCTTTAAATATTTGGTGTTGTCAAGCTTAATGATAATAAACAACAAAAGAACTTAACTTGGTGTGTTGGTCAGACCCATACCCAATTAACCATAGTTTTACACGTTTGTGTGTCTTGTAGTCACATAGTTGTGTGTTTGCGTGGGTAGTTAAACTTATATTTCATATAGGGAGCGAAAGATTGTCTTATAATATAATATATTATAGTCGTATAGATAGGCTGGACTAGAGAAACTTCTCATTCCAGACACAGATCTTCTCCTTAAACTATTCACTCGTGAAATCTATTTCTTACACCTTTACTCCTCACGTACTTATCACCAACCACTATACTCAGGCGGGACCATAAATATCTTTCAAACCTATCTAAAATTCATGACAAATATCTACAAACTAGGCAATTGACAACAGTGTTCGCTTTCAAATTAATGTCGTGGATCATTTGTACCCGGGGTATAAAAAATCAGAGGTGATTGTTTGAATAATGTCTGCCAGTTGGTAGGTACCTCGACAATTCCAGTCCCGGCACCCACATGTACGGACGTAATTCATAGACAGTCTTCCACTTTCTGTCTTGTTCTTCTCTTACCAGCTTTTATTTTTTGCTCTCTCTCCCCTACTCTCCTTATACATCCACGTTTATTCGTTACATTGGTAGAATGCATTGGCGACACAGCACGATCCCCGTACCTACCGCGACAGTTCTAGTTTTTTCGCATAATACATAATATAATATTTGCAAGATATGGTGGAAATATTCTATCACTCTCAGCCGCCATGCCAGGGAAAAGGGAAGGGGTGTTCCTTAAGAAGTCCATCTGCCTGGTGCCGACACAGACAGCCAATGTCTAAGACTTTTTTCTTAGTAGCCATCCTGTCTCTCAGCTCATTGAGTCATCTTAGACTTGAGGTCAATAACTAATGACTGTGACAGAATATGCCTTGACTTGGGTCTCATATGTTTATTAGTTACATTTCTAGATCAGAATTGATTAAAAACTGAATGTGAAGGCAGTTGTTGATGACTCCATTATTGTTAGAATATGTGTTGATGAATTTATAACACATGTGCTTCACGTGAGCATTTCTACGATGTTTGCATCGAACTGAATGTGAAATGTGACTGATGGATTAGTTTTTTTCATTACATCTGACTTTTGAGCATTGGAGGGAGAAGCGGTTGCGCAGTAGTTAATGCACTGGCTTCATAGCTTTACAGACCGCAGGCGGCTCTGGGATCGTCCTAGCCTCTTGAAGTGGATACCAGAGTAACTCTAGGAAATTTTAAGTCGGTGTGCGTGATGCTGACCACATCAAACTTAGTGTGACTATGGTCAAGAAAATATGGCCTAACACCTTATTCCCAGTATGCCTCAATGAGTGTGTAGCGAGGATCCTTGTGAGCATACCCGCAGTAACAATGTCAGTGATTGTGTATGAAAAAGGTGCACAATTTTTTTGTAGTATTGAGGAGCACCGTGCGGTACGGACTTGAAAAAAGGAAACAAGGAATATGATATGGAAGAGAATAAAGAGGCCTGTGAAAATCTTCTTCTTCACGTACCATGCCTAGTGGCTTTAATTTAGAGTCTGTCTGAGTACAGAGACAAGACACCAGTTTTTGAGGAAGTCTGACAAGATAGATTTAGATGAGAATTACTGTGAATGTGGAAGGATGAGACTTATAGCTTCAAGGGTGAGAACCGAGATTGACTCTCCCTCGCCACTTGTGACTTATTTACTAACTATTGTCTCACCACCTCTGACTACCAGAACGGAGATAAGGTTACACTATGTTATCCACAGACACCACTATACAGTCAAAACATACAAGTACATTATATACTGCTCAAAAAAAGTTAAAGGCCACTTTCAATTTTTAGGTCATTTCAACTATGCTGTTTTTTTTAAAAACCTGAACACTCAGTCAAAAATGTTTTGCTGCATTTTGTTGCATGCTTAAACAATGTTTGTTAATCTGACAATAAATCAAATCTGTGTTACGTGTGTGTACCTCCAAGGTCAATCAAATGTACATGGTGGAAAGGGAAATAATGCATGTTTGAAAATGCTTCCTATGGCAAAGCCTGTTGATAACATTGCTGAAATTTGCTTTTCGCGTGCAAGTCGTGACTATAGTGAACACACGTCACCCACTTTTTGGAAGGAACGGGCAATGGGTATGTTTGTAACATTTACCATTTTAGCCATGGCTCAGCGGAGACCCTTGACCAATGTTGACAGATTGAGAGCGATGGCATGGCTGCAGGATGACGTAGGGCTGCGAGAAGTTGCTAGGAGATTAGAAGTTGCCCACTCTGTCGTACAAACTCTGCCTGATCGTTATAATGCAACCGGCTGTGTCGCAGAACAACGCAGGTCAGGACGTTTAAGGTCTACCACAAGACGGCAAGACACGCTGAGCAATGGCTAAAATGGTAAATGTTACAAACATACCCATTGCCCGTTCCTTCCGAAAAGTGGGTGACATGTGTTCACTATATTCACGACTTGCACGTGAAAAGCAAATTTCAGCAATGTTATCAACAGGCTTTGCCATAGGAAGCATTTTCAAACATGCATTATTTCCCTTTCCACCATGTACATTTGATTGACCTTGGAGGTATACACACGTAACACAGATTTGATTTATTGTCAGATTAACAAACATTGTTTAAGCATGCAACAAAATGCAGCACAACATTTTTGACTGAGTGTTCAGGTTTTACAAAAAAAAAACAGCTTAGTTGAAATGACCTAAAAATTGAAAGTAGCCTTTAACTTTTTTTGAGCAGTATAGTTAAAGATAAACTGATCCAGTGTACATTTTATAGCTCCTTAAACAACAAAATTAATACCACAGCAAACAACAATAACGTGCGAGTTTGTACAACCTGAAATAAAGAACAAATCAAGTGAAAGAAACAATATAAAAATGTCCACGCTCTCTTTCACACCTGCACGAAAAACAACTAAGGATAAAGACATTCACTTGGTGGGGGTCTCTACGTAAGAGCCACCACTCCACCACTAAATCACTGTCCCGCTGAAGATTTATACTAATGACTACCCTGTCTCAAATGCGCTCTATTCGGTCCTGCACTTCTAACTAATACACCTCCAGAAATGCTAAGCTAATTGATTTTTCAGCGCTAACTCAGAGGCTGTCGTCTAAGTATTTATATCTGACCCTACTGTTCCTCGATAAACTCCTTTCCCTCTCCTCTGTCTCGGTTCAGTGCCTCTCTAACGCTACCGTCTTCGTCTGAGGCTTTGGTGAGTTCCTTAACGTCACGCACCTCCTCTCGTTAGCATTTAGAAAGGTATGTTTTTCCTCTCTCCTTTCCCGAATACTGATGAAGAAAGCCTTGGTGATTTGATATAAATTTAATTGCCTAAGGCTGTAGATGAAATCACTGCTGATAACTCTCAATTCTGCAAACCGCCGAGTTAACCCGCTTCGGGTTTTGGCCTACTGCATTATTGCGGCAGTATGTAAACAACACCAGGCAACGTTGCCTGTTTTGGTATTGGGCCGTTTTTGAGCTAAGAGTTCTTATTTAGAAACCAGTTCCCGCTGAGGTATGGTTCCTCACTGCAAGACAACTTCTCATTCCTCTCAGTGTTGCAGACGTAACTGGGCGCAAGGTACAACCGTGTACCCAGTTTTCCTGAAAGTACACTGATGTCTTATGCCTCCTTCTCTCTAAAAGGCAAAGTCCGTTGTAGGCTTAGGTTGATCTACAACCTCCTTGCCGTGAAACGCAGTAAAACAAAAAAACAACATCTATACAACAATTCAAAATTACCTCATACATAACACATTAACACCCAAAATTCATCAACACCCTACTTCTTCTTCTTTGATCCTTAGCTGCCGACCGTCTAAGCAGTCAATGCCCATCACGCCTAGTGGAGTCTTGTAGGGCAACAACACATTTATTCCACTTTGCTTGGTCGGTGGCCATCCTTCGTACAGTGCCCCAACTCTGGTTCATTCTTTGAATTTCGGCCTCCACAGTGCTCCGGTAAATTATTTTTGGTCGGCTTCTCTTTCGTTTTCCTTCAGGGGTCCAAAGCATAGCTGTTCTTGTGATGGCATTGGGATCTCTTCTGAGGACATGGCCAACCCAGCTACAGCGTCTGCCAGCTATGATGGTGGGCATGTCCTCTTGCTTGCTCCTAGTAAGCAGATCTTGGTTGGTGATGGTATTCGGCCAAAAGATTCGGTGAATTTTTCTTAGGCATTTTGTGTGAAAAGAGGACAATTTCGAGATTTCCTTCTCTGTAACTCTCCAGCTTTCCGCACCATAGAAAAGCACAAAAAACACACAGCTCTGATATAATTTTATTTTATGCT
Source organism: Oreohelix idahoensis (assembly GCA_024509875.1). Taxonomy (NCBI): domain Eukaryota; kingdom Metazoa; phylum Mollusca; class Gastropoda; order Stylommatophora; family Oreohelicidae; genus Oreohelix; species Oreohelix idahoensis. The sequence goes on along the minus strand of JAMPIV010001653.1, from coordinate 88,376 downwards.
TGTGCTGTATTGAAAGTACTTCCAGATGTTCTTTAGGCTAAAAAAGGATGTTCTTGCTTTGTTCATTCTGTTGTTAATGTCTTTGCTTGCTCCGTCGTCTGGTGTTACTATGCATCCTAGGTATGTGAAGGTGTCTGTACCAGTTGCTGATTCCTTACTGATAAGGGCTCAGGGCTGCTCACATTGAGCATCATAACCTCTGACTTCTTTAAATTGATGTTCAAGCCCACCTGCTGGCTAAACGTATTAAGTCTATCCGTTTTATCCTGGATGTGTTGATGTGAATGTCTTAGAAGTGCAATGTCATCTGCATATTTCAGATCTTCCAATGTAGAAAATGTTGTCCATCTTATTCCTCTTGGACTGCCCTCTGTTGTCTGGCGCATCACCCTAATAAAAATAGAGTGGTTGATAAGGGGCATCCCTGTCGTACTCCTGTCTTCACCTCAAAGGTTAGGTTGCTCTGCCCAACACTATGTCACCGTGGAGTCTTTGCAGCATTATTATGCTGAGTTCAGATTAACAGTAATTTGGGGTCGTTAAAATAACAGGGTATGAGAAAATGGTTTTGAAAATGTAAATAATTTATTAAAGTGGACTATTTGTCTTATAGATGGGAGTCAAGAAACAGCACTATTGTGCTTAGTTGGTAAGGGAGATAACTATTTTAGACTTTAATATTTCCTAAGTGTACATAATTCTGCTTTATAAAATTAGCATAATGATTGTTTGCGATAAGCTTGAAGTAACAGAACATAGCGTTTAAGCAAAAACCACTAAGGGAGATAACAATATTATTAGCGCCCTTTACAGTTAAGAGAACAGAGAGCAGAATAAACGCACGTGAAAAGTGAGCAAAATATAAACAGTTATGTAGCACAGTTCACGGGGTTGACAGAGTAGGGTTAAAAGCGTGAAAGGTGAGATTAGGTGAGTGAACTGAGGATCATGGGAATAAATTGAAGGGGAAAAGAGATTAGTCACTCCAGAAACCTCAACCAGGGTAGACGTGTCGCGCTGGGCGCTCAAGAAATTTGAAACCTGCGGTTTGCAGAAGGTCTACAGAAATAGCTAGATATAGAAAGGTAGTGATAGGAATTCAGGAGAACACTTAGATTTGATTGATAATTTGTGCTGTTAAACATAGGATTAGCTCATAGGTGGTGCTAGTAGGAATCGTGATAGGTGCTGGACTTCGTTTAAAACGGTAAGATGCCTTTATGACTCTACTTACACATAAACTATATGAAGAGAGACATGTTTTTTTAGAAACACGCTCAACATGTTGTCACAGGCTAATGTCGCTTATATTTAAGGGAGCGAGCTACAGAAGAGAATATTGAAGCAAAGGCATAATTAAAGTTTAAAAAGTGGATAACTTTTATTATCAGATAGCCAGGATGGGCTGTCATACAAAGACGATGAGGCATTGTCGTAAAACAAGAAAATATTGTACAAGGGGTTTACAGCACTGACATTTATCAAACATCTCATGCGCTCTCTAATATAAGAGTAAGTATGAAGACGCCACCACAGCTGCACCTGTCATTATATTACTTTGTTTAGGTGAACTATGAATTGATATTGATGCATGAAATTGAGCTATGCCTAGCAGATTATAGTGCTTTAGACAAGAGTCTACAGTAGAGAAGTGAGTAAGGATAAGGACCTCATGATGAAACAAAGCAACATCATCAACAGCACCACCTCTAGAACAAAAATCATAGACACAGAAGCATAAATACTTGAGTTCAGGAGACATTGAAGCATGGAGAGTTGTTCAAGAACCACACAGAACAGAAAGAAGAGAACAGCTTTGAGAGATTTCGCTTCAGAGTTAAAGCGTTGCAGGAGTTTTGCAATCGATTTTCCTTGCATCAGAATAGTAGACGGATTGGTTGCAAAAGTTTATAAGATTGAAATAAAGGAGATTGTTGAAATCAAGCTACAACCATTCAAAGTCAAAGAAGGAAGACCAATATTGAATTTGAAAAAACGAACTGAACCTGCAGTTACTAGAATAGAGCCTCAGACAGAGAATGTCGCAGTACAAACGGATGACACGTTTAAGAAGAGTTTAATCCCAGTCAGGATAAAGTCAAGACAAGTTACAAATGTCGCAGTACAAACAGATGACTTACCTGATTTATACAGTACTGAAATGGTTGATAAGATAGAAAAGCTGACATCCGAAGAAAGTTATATGAAGAATGACAGTGACATCATGAAGTCAGATACATTCTTGTCGATGCTATGGAGTCAACCACAAAGAAAGAAAGATAAACGACGCAGAAAAGTCCAGCAAACAGTTGCTAATATTTCAGAGATAGAGACTGCTGATGAGATGCTGAACAGTCTAGTATCAAAAGGAATAGGTGTTCTAGAAGACATAAAGACATTACTTCTTCAGATGGGAAAGTCAAGTCAAAGTAACAAGAATGTTATAGATAACATCCAACAAAGTAACATTCAAGATCAAGTGCAAGATGAGAAACAAGAAGCTGTCACATACAAAAATCCAGAAAGAACTGACCTGAATTTGCAAAGTCATGTACCGGTTCCAGAGCTAAGTGACGTTCCCTTAGATTGTGGATATTCAAGAGATGATAGCCTTAGTCCACAAAAGAATCAAGAACAGCTGAAGCAAGTTACAGTAGCAGCACAGATGGACTCAGCAACACAGAGAATACAGCGACAGTTTCGGCAACACAGACAGAGAATACAGCATCAGCACAGATGGACTCAACAACACAAACAGAGAATAAAGTTGCAGATTCAACAACACAAACAGAGAATAAAGTTGCAGTTTCAGCAACACAAACAGAGAATAAAGTTGCTGATTCAACAACACAAACAGAGAATAAAGCTGCAGAGTCAACAACACAAACAGAGAATAAAGCTGTAGTTTCGGCAACACAAACGGATGCTGACCTTAACACTGACACATCATGCAGGTGTACAAAAACAGTACAGAGGGTCGACAGTGTTTTAGAGGAGAAGACAGTTATCAAGTTAGCTAACCCAAGTGAACAGGAGTTAAAGACAGCAATAAAAGACCTACTGGAAGGAGTTAGTTCTCACACAGTAGTACCGTGAACTGGGGTGACTTTGCCCCATGGGGTGACTTTGCCTATTAAATACTGAAAATGTGAATGTGTTCATACTTGCATTTCTAGAGTTGTTTGCCTTCATTTTTCAACTCTTCATGAAAGAAGACATGTTTAGTGGGATGTTTTTGGTGTTTCTTCCCTCCTAAGCGCTGAGACACGAAAGAAGCAGCCCTGGTGTTCTTGACATCGTTTTTTTTGCTGATTTAGGTGAGTTTGTACTTCTATTTGAATGTGATATAGTTTATTTCCCTATGTACTTTATTCTCATGCATTTCGATGATAAAAAGGTTAATCATTTGTTTGGATAAGCTTTAGTCTCAAGTTTCTTAAATGCTTTCCTTCCACAGTCTGGGGCAAAGTCACCCCATTGATCTAGACTTAATGTGGTCTTAAACTTGCTTTTTCAATGTTGCACACTTTGGTGTTTATATATCTTGGTTTTGTTTTTTTCTTCAGATCACCATGCCCAGACATCACAAGAGAAAGCCTGGTAGCAGACACTATAGAGACTATTCTGAAGAAACCTTGCTTAAGGCTGTTGAAGAGTGTAAAACAACTTCTATAAAAGAAATCTCAAAAATCTACAACATACCATTGAGAACTCTACGGAACAAGGTGAAGGGAGTCCACAAGAAGACACCTGGAGGACAGTCTGCTCTGTCAAGAGAGTTTGAGGAAACACTTGTAAATCACATAACAACATGTGCAGACTATGGAATGCCCGTTGAAAAAAACGACGTTAAACTTCTGGTCAAAGGAATACTAGACAAAGGCAAAATTTCAGTTAAAAAATTCAAGAACAATACACCTGGAGATGACTGGGTGAGGATTTCTGAAGCGACACCAAGATGTTGTTTGTCAGAGGACATGTCAAAATATAAAGCGATCACGAGCTGAAATAAATCCCAAAGAAATTCAAGGCTACTTTGACAATTTAAAGCTGTCTTTAGAAGGTGTCCGTGCAGAGAACATACTTAATTATGATGAAACAAATCTTGCTGATGATCCAGGGCAGAAAAAATGTGTCTTCAAAAGGGGAGTTAAATACCCAGAGAGAGTAATGAACTATTCAAAAGGCAACATCTCCATCATGTTTGCTGGGACAGCTACAGGGGAACTACTTCCACCCTACATCATATACAAGTCAGAGCACCTGTGGCATTCATGGTGTGAAGGTGGCCCACCAGGCACTAGGTTTGGGAGGAGCAAAAATGGGTGGATGGATGGTACCAATTTTGATGAATGGTTTCTGAGTGTTGTAGTGCCTTGGGCCAGGAGAAAACATGGTCGCAAAGTAATCATAGGGGACAATTTAAGTTCACACATCAGTGCATCAGTGATATACAAGTGTGAAGAACTGAATATTGCTTTCATCCTGCTTCCTCCTAACTCCACAGACAAGTGCCAGCCACTTGATGTGTCTTTTTTTGCTCCTCTCAAAAAATTATGGAGAAAGCTGTTGGAGAGTTACAAGCAAAAACACCCATCTTCTGCATCACTAGACAAGAAAGTGTTTCCAGCAATGCTAAATAAATTAATTGAAGGGATGGGTATGAGATCAGCCAACAATTTGATTTCTGGGTTCAGAGCCTGTGGCATTCACCCCCTAGATGCAAACCAAGTGCTGAAAAAGCTGCCAAAGTCAACTGTCACTAGTGACACAAGCAAAGACCCACAAGGTGTTTCAGATGCTGTACTAAACTATTTCATCATCTCAACCCATAACCCGTCATGGGTCGTAGGGGTGCCATGGTGGAAGCATCAGCAGACAGGGTCCTCCACTGCTCTCTATTCTCAGCAATGCGTACAAGTGTGGAGAAACCGTGTCCTGCCCATTCTTTGATGTTATCAGCCCAGGATTTTCTTTGCCTTCCTCTTCTCCGTTTACCTTCGACTGTTCCCTGGAGGATCGTTTTCGAAAGGGAGTCATGACGAGTTACATGCCCAAACCAGGCAAGCTTTCGACGTTTCACTATTGACAAAAGTGGTTCTTGATGGCCTGCATAGGTGTTTATCTTCTCTCTAACATAGACATTTGTTTTGTGCTCTTTATAGCAAATGCGCAAAATTCTTCTGTAACATTTATGCTCGAAAGCCTGAATCCTTCGCTCCGTATCTGCAGTGAGTGTCCAGCCCTCACACCCATACAAGAGAATAGATAATACAAGTGATTTGTATAATTTGATCTTCACAGGAAAACTGATGTTACTTTTCCAGATCACATTCAACCTTGTCATGGCAGCTGAGGCCATCTCAAGTCTTGTCTTGATTTCTTTATTTGATCTTCCATCACTACATATAGTGGACCCGAGATATTTAAAGGTGTTAACTTCTTCTAACGTTTGCCCATTTAACGTAATGTTGGTCGGAACATGTTTCTTATGGCTATTCACCAATATCTTGCTTTTTTCTATATTAATTTCCATCCCATATGTTCTTGTTACTTTCTCCAGTCTAGAGGTAAGGTCTTGAAGTTCTGATTCTGTTCCAGCTATCAGATCAATATCATCAGCAAAACGTAGATTACACAGAGGTCGGCCTCCAATCGATATGGTTGATTTATAATCGTAGAGAGCCTCCTGCATAATATGTTCTAGATAAATGTTAAAGAGCACTGGTGACAGGATACATCCCTGGCGAACTCCTACAGTTGTTTTGAAAAATTCTCCAATGTCATTGCTTGCAAAAACAGCACTGCTTGCGTCCTTGTATAGTGCTTCAATGATATCTATGATGTTGGTATCAAAATTGAATTTTCTCATTATTTGCCATAAACCTTCATGCCAGACTCGATCGAAGGCTTTTGTGAAATCGATGAAGTTATGGTATAAATCATGTTGATGCTGGAGATGTTTTTCGATCAGTAATCTAATATTGAAGATTTGTTCTGAGGTACTTCTTTTTGGTCTAAAGCCAGCCTGTTCCTCTGACAAGATTTCTTCTGATTTCTGTTTTATTCTGTTCAAAAGTATCCTTAACATCACCTTACTTGGATGACTAATAAGGCTAATGGTTCTGTAGTTCTTGCACTAAACTATTTGCAGACTTTTAAATACTCGCCCAATTCAAATGGTTGCACAGGAACTGGCAGCAGGCATAAGAGGAAGAAAGTTTCTGTGCCACCAGGGAAATCGGTGAGTGCGGAAGACTTGCAGTCTGCTCAGTCTCAATCCTTGACATCTGCACCCCCAGCATCATCTTCAGCACCTGTTCAACATCAACCTTCAACATCTGCTCAAGCACTGCAGTTGCAACCTTCGGCATCTGTATCTTCCTGCCGGTCATCACCATCCGAGTTTGAACTCGAGAAAACAGATTCAGATTGTGAAGACATTCCATTTTCTGACACTGATGAGGAGTGGCTGCCACCAACGAAAAAAGCATGTAAAAAACATTTTTGATGTGAACTGGTGGTGTGATCTTTTCCCCCCCCACTATAACAGATGTGTCTTTTTGTAACGCGTCGTAAATGATTTGATTAATTAATCAGTGAATGTAGAAAAAAATTTACTTGTTTGTATTTTAAGTATTCTTTGAAGCTTTTATATTACTATCAGGTATTGTGCATCTGATTTCCCTACTTTCAGGGTTTTAAAAGTGTTTTTAACTACTGGTACGTTACATGTTTTGTCTTTTTAAAAAAAAATAAGGTATGAAGGCAAAGTCACCCCATTTTTACTTCAGTTGAAATATTTCACAATACCTCTTAAATCATCTAATCCTGGTGGAATTCTGACTTCATTTAAAAATAAAAACAAAGCTTATGTATCCACTCTGTATTTCAGCACCTTTGGGCTGTATTTAGTGTTGGTTAATATACTGTAAAAAATCTGTAAAGATGAAATGTAGGCAAAGTCACCCCAGTTCACGGTACTAGATAATATACGGTCATGTCTAGAGAGAAAGCTTGATACAGACTTATCGGGAAGACAAGATGAACTTCGCAGACTTGTGGAGAGAGTATTGGAAGAACTTGAGCGCTGGCATGTCAAGATAAGGGATAGCAACTTCTTCTCAGATTCATCATCAAGTTACACAGACGGTGCATCGTCAGATGAAGATGAAATAGACTGGCAACTGGAAGAGGCAGAAGGATATTTGTCGGAAGAGCTTGATCATGCAACGGACGAAGAAGGCCGTATATATTATTTTCCAAAACAACCAAACATAGAAGAGTTGAAAAAGAGAATAGAAGTCATCATAGCACGGCCTGGGTTTGACGGGTCAAGAAAAACAGTATGGACATTGCTAGAAAAAAGGTATCGGACACAGTTTCTAGAGATAAGAAATGAATTAGATATGGTTATAACGAAAATGTTAGATGACGAAATCATGAAACAGAGACACCTTGTAGAAGAACTTCAGCACAAGAAGGACATGACTAAGAAAATGGTAAAAGTGGTTGAACCAGACATGGACGATGAAGATAGGAGAAATACAGATCGAGAGGATTTCCGATCTAAGAGCCGAGATAGGCTGAGACATAGAAGTGATAGTAGAAGAAGAGATACGGATCGACGCGGTTACCGATCCAAGAGCCGAGAAGCTTATAGGAAGAGTAGTAGAAGTAGAGAAACTACTAAGGATCGAGGGAGATACCGATCTAGTAGTAGAGAGGAGGAGAGAAATAAGAGTTATATAATTAGAGGTCGCGTTAGCGACATAGAACCTGAGAGGAACTCAGGGAGTGAAAGAAGGGAAGAAATGGAAGATAGAGACAAACCGAAGCAAACGGTTGACGAAGTAAGAAATAAGGAGGTTGAGAAAAACTTGGGAGATATACGAGACGGAGAGAAAACAAGTTGTTAATGAAGTCAGAATAATAGAAGGGGCTCAAGATATGGATAAACTGATAGCAATAGAGACACTTAAAAGTAAGGAGGCAATAGAGACGCTGAAAAGTAAAGAGACGATAGCGTTGGAGACGCTCAAGGCCAAAATGATGAAGTTAATAGAGATGGTGAATAAGTAAGGAGAATGGGAGATAATAGCAACAAGCTATGAGAGCAGTGGCATAGCATAATAAGATATAAACAATATGGCAGCGGTAGCTCAGTCTTGAGAAGACTTAGTATAATGGGTCCGTACCGCACACAAGAGAACTGAGTATACCTGACCAGTAGGATACTGCAGTAGGGGAGAAGAGTGAAGGAGATGTAAGACGTACATTTGAGGCCGCGGTAGTACGGTGAGAAAATTTTTGTGAAAAGTCGTGGTGACGACGGAAATAGTAAGTCGTAGTGACGACGGCAGAAATACTAGAAACTTAGATTTTTTAATGAAGCAGCGGAAGACAGCAACTATGGGATGAAATAAAGCGACAACTACGACTATCAGCTACAAGTTAATCCTACCTTATATGATCAAGATGGGACATGGAAGATAATACACTTGTACAATCAGCAAGATAAAACAGTACAGCGGAGTCCAAGCCTTACAGACGAAATACAGAAGCAAGAATCACATCAGGAGTCTAGCCGCACTACACGAAGACAACACATCAGTGTTCGCAATGTTAGTCACATGGTCACAACCTTCATTCCCTATTCCTTCGTTAATCCCAACATACTCCCTGCAACACCTGTTGCAACCCCAGTGATCATGTGAAGCGAACATGTGATGACAGAAGACGATCACTCACACCTTCAGAAGTATCAGCCGAATTGGAACTTTACAGAAGGAAACAGAAGCCAACCATGACTACCAGCCACAAGTTGACATCAGCCTAGACGATCAAGTCGGGACATTGAAGATGGGAGACCTTTGCAGTCAACGGGAAATGACATACTACAGCGGAGTCGAAGCCTTACAGAAGAAATAAAGAAGCAAGAAGCACACGAGAAACTAGATGCACTATGAAGACAACACATCAGTGTTCGCAATGCTATTCACATGGTCACAACCATCATTCCCTATCCCTACGTCAGCCATAACATATTCCCTGTGACACTTGTCGCATCCCCAGTGATCATGTGAAGCGAACAGGTGATGACAAGTGACATACAAGCAACGAGATGGAACTATTCAGCAGAGACGAGGCCGTACAGAAGAAACAGGAGTCAACAACCACAACCACTAGCCACAAGCTAACCCCAGCTTATACACTACAGTTGGGATGATGAAAATGAAATGCCTTTACCAGCACTGAGGAATAATAAAACTTATCATCATTGAAGACTTACAGCATAGCATACAAACATTATCGAGAATACTGCTAACAAAATGAGAGGTACCAGTACAATCAGAACGTAGCAACATAAAGCAAAGAAAATGACATTGAAGGAATGAACGACTTCAACAACACCAGACTCAGAATGTAAACATCAAGTATACAAGCTATTGTCATACTGACAACAACAACATATTAATTCGTTCGTCCTCATCCTCCTGCAGAGCGACTATAAATAACATCACAACTGATACCAATTTCATCGTAGTACGACAGTCGTCTCTACAGTAGAGAGATTTACACTGTTGGAGTTTACAAAAGAGATCTCCAAATTCATACAATCAGTGTAATCGCCGTAAAGTACTTCCCCAGCAAATAGTACTAATTCACAGCACTCACCCAGCTATAGTGCTTAAATAAGGTACCCCAATCAACGGTATCCAACGGTTAGTTAGTTCATTAGGTCTCAGTGGTAAACTTAAGTAGTTGTTAACATTTCACAGTACACTTACACTTTTACACTATACACTAACTTTGCGAATAGACAGGGTAGAACTCCGCGAAGAAACTTAATGGTGTACAACAGTATGACTAGTAAAAAAGTACATTCATCACATAAACATGAAACATTATATGTAGTGATAAGACTTTGATCACATGCACATGAGTGATAACTACTGTACTCTCGCGATATTCAGAGTGATAGTGAAATAGTTTATACAAGAGACCAACGTAACTGATAAGTTAGATTAAACAATGAATTATTTCATAAAAACAATTGAACAATATTATAAGAAAGATACAGATTTCTAGAGAGACAATAACAAGCTTCTTCACAAGATGAGACTTATCAAGACTTAGGTTAAAGTTTTCATGTTAATTTACAATGTCCATGTTTTTCAGAGGTATACTCTCTCCACCACCAGGCATAGAGGGCAAAAAAAAAAAAAAAAAATGTCACAGTCCGAGCCAACTTATGTCATAAGGGAAGCCTACTTCACAGTTGGAGATGTGCACATTATATGGTTGATAAAAAGGGTTCTTACTTAAGGTTGCATTGTTAGACAGGCGACTTAAAGATGAGATGTTGCAAAGTGGATACCATAGCCACTGTATTCCACATTGGTTTGAAACATAATAGGCCTGAAGATTTTGGTTAAGTCAGACATACTGGGGTACAGTGCATATTTCAGACGAAGTTAATGATTCGACGGGTGCATCCAAGGCTAGCATCAGCCGAGCACTTCATATTCTGACGTAGTGACATAGGTCTTTCGCTATTGCCCCAAGACAGATGGTAGGATTTTGTGTAATTAGTTGCATACACGACTGGTAATTCGACTGGTGCATCCAAGGCTAGCATCAGCCGAGCACATCACATTCTGACGTAGCAACACATATTTCTTGCTATCACTTTGAGGATTTATTTAATGCATGATTTGTGATGCTATATAGTATAGATTTCTTTTCCACTCTGCCTATCTGACCGTTACAATGTACACTGACATTGACGGCAGGTATTATAGACATATTAAGGACTGACAAACCTCTGCTTCCAGAGGCAGTTCCATGTCGACCCATGTAGATAACTAAATACAATATGTAATAATGTATGTTCACATATTTATGTAATGATTGATGAGATACTTTAGTTAAAACATTACTATATAGACTACAGTATAGTCTCATTTGCAGTTAATTTCTTCATTGCCTTTCATAATTATCTTTGATTTTTTTTTTGAGCCAGCTGTGGATGGTATAGAGTAGTAATGATAGTAGGTTAGTTAGAGTTTGGGTATTTTTGATAGGACGCAAATGTCTCACTGCGTGATACATTTGTGTGGCCCCGGGACATATATGTCACCGTGGAGTCTTTGCAGCATTATTATGCTGAGTTTAAGTTCAGATTAACAGTAATTTGGGGTCGTTAAAATAACAGGGTATGAGAAAATGGTTTTGAAAATGTAAATAATTTATTAAAGTGGACTATTTGTCTTATAGATGGGAGACAAGAAACAGCACTATTGTGCTTAGTTGGTAAGGGAGATAACTATTTTAGACTTTAATATTTCCTAAGTGTACATAATTCTGCTTTATAAAATTAGCATAATGATTGTTTGCGATAAGCTTGAAGTAACAGAACATAGCGTTTAAGCAAAAACCACTAAGGGAGATAACAATATTATTAGCGCCCTTTACAGTTAAGAGAACAGAGAGCAGAATAAACGCACGTGAAAAGTGAGCAAAATATAAACAGTTATGTAGCACAGTTCACGGGGTTGACAGAGTAGGGTTAAAAGCGTGAAAGGTGAGATTAGGTGAGTGAACTGAGGATCATGGGAATAAATTGAAGGGGAAAAGAGATTAGTCACTCCAGAAACCTCAACCAGGGTAGACGTGTCGCGCTGGGCGCTCAAGAAATTTGAAACCTGCGGTTTGCAGAAGGTCTACAGAAATAGCTAGATATAGAAAGGTAGTGATAGGAATTCAGGAGAACACTTAGATTTGATTGATAATTTGTGCTGTTAAACATAGAATTAGCTCATAGGTGGTGCTAGTAGGAATCGTGATAGGTGCTGGACTTCGTTTAAAACGGTAAGATGCCTTTATGACTCTACTTACACATAAACTATATGAAGAGAGACATGTTTTTTTTAGAAACACGCTCAACATGTTGTCACAGGCTAATGTCGCTTATATTTAAGGGAGCGAGCTACAGAAGAGAATATTGAAGCAAAGGCATAATTAAAGTTTAAAAAGTGGATAACTTTTATTATCAGATAGCCAGGATGGGCTGTCATACAAAGACGATGAGGCATTGTCGTAAAACAAGAAAATATTGTACAAGGAGTTTACAGCACTGACATTTATCAAACATCTCATGCGCTCTCTAATATAAGAGTAAGTATGAAGACGCCACCACAGCTGCACCTGTCATTATATTACTTTGTTTAGGTGAACTATGAATTGATATTGATGCATGAAATTGAGCTATGCCTAGCAGATTATAGTGCTTTAGGCAAGACTCTACAGTAGAGAATATAGAAGTGGAACTTTCAACAAACGTACTGAGCGGATAACTTGTACAATAAATAACCAGGATTAGCTGTCATGACTATGAAAGAGAGTCATAGTCTACGGCCAAAGTAAGAAATAAGAGTTGGAAATGCTCAACATCTGCAGAGTTTATTCTGCGCTCTCTCATATCAGAGTAAGTATGGTGGAGGCCATTTTGGTGTTGGACATTGTTTGATTATTTCAGGTGTAGCTATTGAATCTTATATGCTGCATTTAAAGGAGTTAAACCTAACTAGGTTGAGATTAGGTGAGAACATGACTCCAAGGATTTAGAAGAACTGTTGTAGAAAACATGAGAGAAATAGTAGAAAATGAGAAGGAACTTTAGTAGGCTAGGTATATAACGAAATATGCAAGAGGCTACAGGAGAAACAATATATAACTATGCTTTGAGATATTTGATTGAATCAAGTGGAAGACTTGAGGACATTGTAATTGAGAACTGTATCTGATGAAAAATGTTAGATGATCATGGATTATCTTATGTAAATAAAAGTTGTTTTCGAAATTGAATCACATCACTCCGGTTGCTTTGATGTGTGAAGAGATTAAGGAATGGAGAGTTATTAGAAGTGAGTAATAGGAGAGATAGGAATAATAGAACACCCTATACGCATCAGTCGCTATACAACACCTAGGAGAGAAGAACGTGGTCTGGGTTGAAAAATAAGACGAACCTTATCTCATCCAGGAATCACCATCTCTGGCGAAAGGGGCCAGTCAAAGGGATAGCTCTAACTTGGAAGATAAGTCAAAGGAAAAGAATTTGACCACTGAATTAAATACTAGGCCTGCCTCAGTCACCTAGTTAAAATATATTAGAAGGAACACTGTCACGGTCACATATCCACGTAAAGTTGGCATAGAGGATTTTTATGATTGATACTATGCAGCTTGAAATTCCATAAGTATTTTCCATAAACTATCGCTTTGTATGCTGTCAAAAGCCTTTTGAAAATCAACGAAACTAATGTACAGCTGTCTTTGCCATTCTGTGCACTGCTTTATAATGTTCCTGAGAGTAAATATATGATATACACATCTTCTGTTCTTTCTAAATCCTGCTTGCTCTTTTCTCAGTTTGTGGTATACTACTTTTGAAATTCTCTGTATAATTATCCTGCCTAGTATTTTGCTGGGAACTGAGAGAAGAGTGATTTCTCTCCAATTATTGCAGTCTGCAAGATCTCCCTTCTTGGGCAATTTGACAATTATTCCTTTGTTCCACTCTGTTGGTGTTGTCCCTGTTTTCCAGACTTGCGCAAATAGTGGTTCTAATAGTTCTGCTGCTAGCTCAGGGTCTGTCTTAAATAGCTCTGCATTTAAGTTATCAATGCCAGCTTTTCCGTTCTTTAACCCTTTGATTGCTGTGATGGTTTCTTCTTTTCGTGGAATGTCTGTATTAACATCAAGATCGTTTTCAGCCTCAAAAACATTCAAATGTGTCTCTGGCGATTCCTTGTTCAGAGTTTCTCTGAAATGCTCTGCCCATCTTGTTTCCTGTCCCTCTGCTGTCGTGATGAGATTTCCTTACTTATCTCTTACTAATGTAATATTGTTTGCACCTCGTTTTCCGCTGATGTATTTAGTTATTTTGTATACTGTGCTTTGTTCATTTCTCAGTGCTGCCTCTTCTGCCTGTCTTGCAAGATCGTCTAGGAAATTCCTTTTGGTTGCTCGGGTTTGGCATTTAACTTCCTTGCCCAGCTGACAGTACTGGTCGCTATATAGCTGCTTTAAATTGGGGGACTTCGCTTCAGTTTTCATTTCTCATCGTTATGGTGTTTAATGTTTCTGGTGTTATCCAGTCTTGCTTCTTCCTTTCCTGGAATCCCAAGCATGATTTGCTGCTTTCCTTATATATTGTTGCAATGGTGTTGAATTTTTGGTCTATATCACCAGTCAATGTCTTTTCCTGACTTTTGGCAAATTGATATCGTTTCTTTATGTCAGCCGCAAAAGCTTTTCTGGTAAGGGGGTCCTTCAAATTGCTGATGTCAAACCTTTTCTGTGAAGTTACAGTTGGTCCAGCCCTTCTTAGTTTCACTTTTAGTTTTGCTACTACTAAATGGTGATCACTTCCCACATCTGCACCTCTTCTTACCTTCACATCTTGTAATGCATGTCTCCATCTACCGTTAATCATGATGTGGTCTATTTGGTTTCTGTCCCGACCATTTGGTGATTCCCATTCTAATTTGTGAATTTCTTTATGTGGGAAAAGTGTTTCTCCAATGGCAAGGTTGTTAATGCTACAGAAACTTATTAATTTATCCCCATTTTCGTTTGCTGTTCCGCTGCCGCATTTCCCAATTACTCTTTCGTTATATGTATTACATGTACCAACTTTCGCATTGAGGTCTCCCATTACTATAATAAGATCATATCTTGTCGTGTCTGCCATTTCTTTCTGCAGTTGTTGATATAATTCATCCTTGACCTCTTCATCGCTGTCGTTCGTTGGTGCGTAGCATTGTATTGTTGTAGTATTGGTGAATCTCCTTCTCAATCTTAATCTTATCAGTCTGTTGTTAATGGGTTTCCATTCCAGTAATGTCCTTTCTATTCCTTTCTGTAGAATAACGGCTACGCCTTCATTGTGCTGTCCATCCTCTCTTCCAGAGTAAAGTACTGTTTCTCCTGTTGCTGTTTTAACTTTTCCTGCCTCTGTCCATCTGCTCTCGCTTATCCCTAGAATTTGTAACCTATAGTGTCTCATTTCTGCCGTGACCTGTTTTAGTTTACCCGTCTCGTTCATTGTCCTGACATTCCAAAATCCTATTCTTGTATCATGCGTCCGTTTTTATGTCAGTGGCTTCCTTTCGGCTTCCACCACTGATAGTCATACGAGCCTCAGACGCTGGATGTCCGCCCCGCAGCAACGTTTGTTCATCTGTTGCTGTTTCCGTAACTTCCTTTCCTTTTTTTTACATAGACAGGGGTGTCAGCCCTATGCTAAAACCCCCAACCTGGAGGACCAGGGTGTCTGCTTTAGTCTGACCCCTGCTTGGGCAAACCTGTCCAGCTTGGTAGAACCTTCCAGGTGTAAAACTCCCGCTGGCATAGCTCTGAGGTTAATCAGGGTACACAAGCCGCCATACCTCGACAAGGTATTGACCTCGGTGATGGCACACACGCTATGCACAAGAAATAAACTTATATTTCTGCCCGAGTGTCAGACTAAATTACAGCTCCCCTATCTCTCCCTCACAATTTACTCGCTGTCTCTTACGCTAAACCCAGAAACGGGCTGACCTGAATCTTTGGTGTGCGTGTCTCGCCAGTAGGCATCACAACATCGCTTCACTGAAGCTAAAATCACCTGTAAAGGAGTAAAGGATCCCATTACACGCCCATTGAGGCATATTGGGAATATGATGTTGGGCCCATATTTTGTTGACCATCGGCACATTAGGGATGATGTGGTCAGCATTACACCGACAGCCTTAACCTTCCCAGAAGTTGCTCTGATACCCAATTGAGGCTGGTGATCGAACCATAGACCATTAAGCAAGGAAGCCAGTGCACTAACCACTATGCTACCGCAGCTCCCCTATACTGAATAACTTCCAGCCTTATTCTTCTTAAAGACTGCCCCGAGAAGGTTATTAAATTATCAAATTTATTTAACACACATATTCAGGCACAATCTATGTTAATATTAAATCTCCATAACCCCTTGTCTTCTGACTACATGACCAAATAGCTTACTTACTTACTTAGTCGTTCCCCTTCTACCTTGAGGTGTAGAGGTTTGGAAGAGAGAGCGCCAGACTATCCCATCGGCCATCTTCCCCCTGGCCTGGTTCCATTCTAGTCCTCGATCCTTCAAAGATTGTCTAATGTTGTCCTCCCAGCGGACCCCGGGTCGTCCTGGGGGTCTGGATCCCTGGCTCTTTGTTTCCCATGCTTGTCGTGGTAGCCGATCTTCTCCCATTCTGCAGACATGGCCAAACCATCTTAATTGGGACTGTTCTACATGGGTCTGCAGGGGGTGGCATTTTAGGCCTTGACGTATCGTCTGGTTGCGGACCATGTCTCTTCCCGTTACTTCAACCACCTTCCTCAGATACCTCATTTCTGAGGCCTGGATCTGACCTTCGTGGGCCGCAGTCACCGCCCATGACTCGCATCCACATGCCAAGACTGGGACACAGGTGGAGCGGCACACAGCAATCCTCGTTTTCCCACCAACCTCTCTCCCGCTGAGGAATCCTCGATTTATGGCTTGAAAAAGTCTCCCAGCTGCTGCTTTTCGAGTGGCCAACTCTTCCTTGATGCCTCCCTTTCGGTCTATAATAGCTCCGAGATATTTAAAGTGGTCGACCCGCTCTAGGACCCGCCCTCCCAGCCTAATCTGATGTCTTCTTTCTTCTCGTAATATCACCATGGATTTTGTTTTAGAGCTACCTATGACCATCCCTCTCTTCTCCAGCTCTTCCTTCCAGACTTGCAGGTTGGATCGGAGATGTGCCTCTGATTTAGCAATCAGGGCAACATCATCAGCAAATGCCAGCTCTGAAATACCCACCTGTCTCATCTTCCAATACCCCACTGAATACTTTCTTGTTCTCTCCTTACATGACTTGATAACATCGTCCATGAGGAGTATGAAAAGACAAGGTTACAGGATATCACATTGTCTTACACCATTGGTGGTCCTGAACTCCTCTGACTCACGGTTTGCTGTCCTCACATAATTCCTGCAAGACTTGCAGAAACTCTGTATAGCATGAATCAGAGGTGCTGGAATGTTCTTCCTTGCCAAACAGTCACAAAATTTGCTCCAGGGGACCCGGTCAAATGCCTTTTCCAGATCTATGAAACAAAGATGGATCTCACTCTTATACTCAAGGGCCTTTTCACTCAGCTGTCTGAGTGTGAAGCTTAGGTCCTGAGTACTTCGGTTTGTTCAGAATCCGCACTGGACCTCATCCAATTGTGGCTCAGCCAGGCGTCAGAGTCTCTGCTCTAGGATTCTAGAGCAGATTTTACGAGGGACACTGAGAAGGGATATGCCTCTATGGTTTCAACATTGTCGATTGTCACCCTTTTTGAAAATTGGTGTTATGATGGCAATCTCCCAGTCCTTTGGTATGGTCTTGTTGCACCATGCTGCCTGTAGGACCCTTAAGAGTAATAGGTCACCTGATGCTCCCATGTACTTAACCATTTCTGGTGTTATACCATCATGCCCTGCTGCTTTGCCCATCTTGATTTTCTCCAGTGCTGCCTTCAGTTCTTCCATCTTTATGTCATCTTCATCACCATCTGTTTCATCTTCTGTGAATATTACTATCTCGGCCAGAAATTCTTTACAGCCTGACTTTATACCTATGAACTCTATTTAACACACATATTCAGGCACCATCTATGTTAATATTAAATCCCCTTAACCCCTTGTCTTCTGACTACATGACCAAATAGCACAACTAATTAAAACACAAACCACACCCGCGTAAATTCACTACAAACTATCATAATCAAATGCGGTTACTAACCACTATGCTACCGCGGCTCCTCTGCTAGCTTATACGTAGTATAATTATAGACAAAACCGACACTACACTGGCTCTAGTTTTATATAAAAAAGCAATTGATGGCACTCCTGACTAACATGAATTAAATTTAATCCCCGAAGAAAGATTACTCTAACATGCTAAAACCCTATAGAAAAAACTAACTACACAACTATTTATTTATGAACATACCAAAACTACCGAATTTCCCGGACCGAGCAGATGGCAATGGTGCTATTCACGGCACAAATTCTTGAGCTAGTGAGCGATAAATACTGCTGACGCTCACTACATATATTGTGAATAGACTAATGCAATACAGAAGCTGTGAATCATCGCGTCTGGCATCATCTATCAGGAACCGCTTTTAACCAACCTTTGACCTACTATCCTGCCTGCACATAAATTAAATCAAACCCACCCAATAATATAATAAGATAACCACTGACTCAGTGTTGACCGAGCAAATCCAAAAATTATTGCTGCTCACTCGCCGAAATTACCAACGGGCTGATCACCCGTTTGCCAGTCACTTCGATTACGGAAACAACAGCAAATGGATTGATTTGCCGTTGCCCTAAAGACGCCAATAGGCGTGATGGGAAACAATGGCAAAGAAAACCTATCTGCTGTTGCCCTAAGACGCCACTAGGCGTAATGGCCACTGACTGCTTTGACGGTCGGTGGCTAAGGACGGAAGAAGAAGACTCGCCGAAATTATACGTAATATTTCGTAACGCTACTGACATCCTATCTACCGGAAGGACTCACTGATTCTGCGTTACCACCTGTGTCATGCTTCCCCCCCCCCCTACAAATAAAAGAGTTGGTGAAGGTTGTCTGAGTAATCCAACCGCCATAACATAACCCAGAATTAATTAATTACGCATTTAACGCCCTAAGATCAATTAAAGAACAAAAAATAAATAAATGGAACAAAAAAAATGGGCGAGTTGAAAATAAAAATAACAGTAACTCATTACATGCTCCACCCTTCTGAGGTCGGGCCTCCTAGCCTAAAAGACTAATTTTCCTTTTCATACTGGCCCCTATGTATGTCCGTAGGGGTCCCTGTGAGCACACATTTTTTAGGGACAAAACTTGTGGTGACCACATGGCGATCGCAACACAAATGGTCGCACTTCATCTTTCCTTTCCTGCGTTTCCTTCGCTCATGCATTTTCCTAACAGCTCGCTGTAACTTAGGATCACCGAGTGTTTTGGTCCCAAAGTGACCTGAACCCTGCTGTCTGACTTGGCCAGAAATCGCCCTAACAGTGCGTAACCGTTTACCACTGGCCTTCGCTGCCTGGGCCGGTTTGCGATTGTTGTGTTCTGCTGCCATAAACAAAGGCGTATCTTCCAGTAATAACATGGAAGAGTGGTCTTTCAAAGACATTTCTCCATTGTTGGTTTTAGGCCCCATTTGGCCGGATTGTCTATCTACTGATAGAAAACCAGAATGTGGGAAACTTCTCTCGTCAACCTTCTGGACCCCCGAGATATCGGGCCCTGCATTAAGTAACGTTACAGAATGATAAGAGGAAGAGTTACAAGAAGAGGCCGTCTGCTTTTGAAATTCTCTGGATGATTATCATGCCTATGATAAGGGTGGATTTAAGGCTGTCTTCTCAATGATGATAAGGCCGCTATGGACGTTGCAAGTATAAGTCCAAGTACGTTGACAATCTTTAGCTCTGTCAAAATACCACCCCTATCGACACCAGGTATATTATAGTTGAAGATGTAGGGTGTCTTATCTGGTTTTTGTTGTTGTTGCTGTGTATATATTAGTGAGGTAGTTCAGAGTTACAGCATATGAAGTATGACATGTGAAGTCATAAAAAGGGTGAACTGCTTTGACGTTTCATCATTTATTTGGACGCCACAAATGACAGGTACGTTACAAAGTCATAGACATCAATAGTTCAATATATTCAGCATACTAAAGTTGAATTCATGGATCTGAATACATTCTCCAAGTTGATACAGATAATCCTAGCTGACGATAGCCTCAGCTTCATCTCATAAATATCAATACTCCTCTCTGATACTGGAAGATCAGATGTACAAAATAAGTCCATTACTGTTCGCACGAGAATGGCATACATGGAGTACAGGTCAAGCTGACCTTTATAACATTCCTAAGTCTAACCCTCGACAAAAGGTTCAATCGCTGATATAGCGATGTTCATAGGACGTAGAACTGTTCTTCGGGTTTAGTATATCCCGTATACATATAAATCGCAGGTATGAAGATTCCTGGGGTGTGACTTCTAGTAGAAGAACCTCTATCACTGTAATACGTGAGCGAGCAGAGATCGACCATTGTCAACATAATGTTAAATTATAGATTTGAAACAGGGAGCCGCGCTAGCGTAGTGGTTACAACACCGCTCTGGCGACCGGGTGATACAGGATCAAACCCGGGCGACGGCATGTGAGGATTTTTCGTCGACCGGGATTTGGACTGGATTAACTCGAGACCTGGCGAGAACATTTGAAGGAGTGTCGTCGACCAGGGACTGGCGGCTCCTGAGCCGACCCAGCTGCAATGGGTACCTCTGAAATCGGCGAGTATTTGCCTGAATGGCGAGGGACACCTGTCTCTGTACAAGAAATAAAGGGATCATCATCATGTGACGTATTCTTTCCAGAACGTTGTCTCCATTACAGCTGCTCTGAACGCATCACGATTCTGGGCAAGTCGACCTGCATCAGCCAAAGACAAGTTCAGACTCTCTGTGATGTCCTGGGTCCACCGTCGTCTAGGTCGACCCCTTCCCCTTTTTCCAGGGACCATGCCTTCCATCACTGTTTTTTCCAGGCTATTATGTCTTTTTATATGACCGAAAAATTTCAGCTTCCTTATTGCGATGGTATTTAGGAGCCAATGTTCCTGTACTTATTCAGATTAGCCATTATGGATTTCTTGGCATTGTACATCCAGTAGTTTGCCATTGCTTTCTGGATGGTTCTGGCCGCTTACCATTACAGTCCATGGTGCGCCCTCAGCCCGATACCAGGCCTTTCCAACTCCTGCCCTAGAAGCCGTTGTCAAAATATTATTGATCATCCGCCCGTTCGGCCAGCAGTTGTGTGTACTGTTTAAGGGGGAACCTCCCTTTTTCAATTTACTCATGTGGTTCTGCCGGCCAGTCAAAGCCGTTGCCCGGGGGGTGGCGCTGCCGTACACAAGCAGACTCGAGGAGCCATACATGAGCTGAACTGGAGTGGGGGAACCAAATAGGATCCAGGCCATCCTCAAAAAGAGGAAGTGACTGCCTCTCACCGTGAGGTACTATCCCTTACACACTCCAGCCCTACCCCCCAATAAAGGGATACTCACGTAAAATCAATGTCAGGTTAGACATAAATAATAACCTGAGATTTCGCCTCGAGTATTAGCGGGCGTACGAAAAAAAAAAATTTGAAACATAAATGAGGTATTACCTTGTTTCGAAATCAACACCACAAAACACACGCCTCCAGGCGTTTTTTGAATCATCAAGGGAAGGACCTTGTTAGCTACACTAACTCACAAAAGGATTCCTAATTCCCTATTAACAAAATCACAGAGACGCTGCATAGCGTCCTGCTCGGCTCAGAACATCTCATCGAATCCCTGGGCGGAAAACGATTCTAACTCTCTTAAAGTTGGGACATGCGCAGAACGCATACACCTGAGTAATAATCAACGAGACGATGGTTGAAGACCTTCCAGAATGATTTTTGTAAGAAATCGCGCCTTATATGGACAGCAAAAGAATCCTCAACACTGGTTTCAATCATTCTAAGAAACAGTTGACCGATACTACCATATAAGGAGAGTGACCAACACATCGTACAGAAAATGGACCGATGAGTCCCTGTCACAAGAGAAGGTAACCATCCTTGTAAAATGTAATCACAGTTAAACAAGAGTTATCTGGCTTAGACTGTGCGAAAAATCAAAGTGTACAATTCAGACAAGTTAATTACACAATGTCTTTAGAAAAATGTATACAATGTCTTTTAGAAAATAATTCTGTGTGTAACAGCCTAGTATTTTGCTGGGAACTGAGAGGAGGGTAATTCAATGTAGCTGTGATGATTTCTTTACTTTGTTGGTGTTGTTTCGTAGAATGTCTGTATTTACGTCTAAGTCACTTTCAGCCTCAGGAACATTCAGCTGAGTCTCTGGTGGTTCCTTATTTAGTGTTTATCTGAAGTGCTCTGCCCATCTTGTTTCCTGCCCCATTGCTGTTTGTTGCCAGTATATGTTCTTTATTATCCTCATGTTGTTACTATCAATCTTCATGCTGTCTAGCATTTTTTCAAATTTCCTCATGTTTTACCTTGTCGAATGCCTTGGTGTAATCTATAAAGCACAAGTTCAGATCTGTCTTCACCTATATGGCTCTATCTATTAATGTTCTTGAAATGTATATATATAAAGCATTGTTTGTGCCATTACCTTCTACACATCCACACTGTTCATCACTCATTTTTAAAATTTTATTTCTCGCTCTTCTCATGATAATTCATAATAATATTTTGGTCACATGACTCTGGATTTTTTGCCTCTTGGTACGATACCCCCTTTCCAATGGCCACTGTAATTATTTGCCTTGTTTGTTGGTATTCGGGACACCCACAGTATCATGGTCTGTGGTTTCCGAGGCAGTTGGTACATTTTCTATTAGTGTTTGGCGCCTGGTAGTCGAGGTCTTTCTTTGCCTTAGGGCAGTCTTTGTATTCATAGCTGTCCGCATAGTATCTTCAGACCGTCTCTTTTCTGCACGTGTTCTTTGTGTGAGAAAATCCCTGGCACTTCGAACACTGCATCACTGGCGGGATGTAGACATGTGTTCTTTGGGGTCTATTCTGAATAGTGATACTTTCGGGAACTGTTTTCCCTTGTAAAGTCACTATTATCAGTCTGGTGTCTTCTTTGTTCCAGGACCTTAGCCTTTTAGCATGTGTGATTCTGGCCAGAGGGTTTTCGGCCTGGATGCAGCTGAGGGTCTCTGCATCTGACAAGCTGATGTTGATCCCTTTGATGACTACTTTCTTAAATTCTATGTGGATTTCTGCTTGGATTTTGATTGGTGTGGTAGCTGCAATTCTATAGGCCTGGACACCAGAGCAGTCATCTGCGATTTAGTCTTTTCGGTATCATTCAGGGCAAGTGTCACTCCCTGTTGGTGCCTTCTGATACTTAGTATGCCTCTTTTGCCTACTACATTCTCCAGGACATTGATTACTTTGTCATCTGGGAGTGCAATGGGGGGTAGCTTCTCCTCCAGACAAATGCGTAGTTTTTATTTTGCGGTCTTGTTCCAGTTCCTTGTGAGTGATTTTCTATAGTCCGCCTGCACGGCATCTCCCCTCTGCCACCACTGGCTGTGCATCTGTCTTTAGTCTCGGTACTTTTTCCTCGTCTGTCTGATCATGATTCTGTGTGGCATTCTGCACCTTCTGATCACCATGGAACACTTGGTTGTTTTCATTTGTTGTTTTGTCCAGACTAGATCTAATCATTTGTGTCTCAGGGCTTTTGTTGGCTTGTGTCTCTGCTCTTGCAATTTGCGCCATCTGTGTAACGTTGGATTTGACACTCCTCTGCCACTTGGTGATTTTCCGTCATTGAGTTTTGGACAGCGTCTTCAATGTCTAGACCTGGCACGACGAGCATGGAAGTTGTTTTGTACGGTGGTGGTGTATTCGCTTATAGTTTATCTCTTGCCTCCTTCTGGCATTTTAGCCTTCTCATCAGAATTTTTGCAATTCTGGTAATGGCTTTCTTTCCTCTTGGGCCAAGAGCTGCATCCAGTACAGTACAAACACCAAATTAAGACTGTATGAGAGCTGTGTACTTTCTGTGCTTCTCTATGGGGAAGAATGCTGGAGAATAAGAGAGAAGGAAATGTCGAAACTGTCCTCCTTCCACACAATCTGCCTAAGGAAAATTATCCGAATCTTTTAGCCGAATACCATCAGCAACCAAGAACTGCTTATTCAGACTAAGTAGGAGGACATGCACACTATCATAGCTAGCAGATGCTGGAGTCTGGTTGACCACATCCTTAGAAGGGACTTTGATACCATTACAAGAACAGCTATGCTTTGGACCACCAAAGGAAAGCAAAAGAGTGGCCAACCAAAAACAATCTGGCAGAGAACTGTGGAAGCCGAAATGCAAATAATGAACCAGAGTTGGGGCACTGTATGAAGGATGGCCGCTGACCAAACAAAGTAGAATCAATTTGTTGCTGCTCTACAAGACGCCACCAGATGTGATGGCCACTGACTGCTTTGATGGTCACGGGCTATGAATCAAAGAAGAAGTAGAAGAAGAAAAATGAGATAAATTACTGGAGTTTTTTCTAAAACAAACACATTGTCCCACCACCACCACATTTATTTGATAATTCAATATTCAGCACCATGTTAAGAAACTGATACATATTAGCACCATATAACATTTATATATACATAATAATAATAATAATAGCTCCTGCAGACATAACTGAATATGGGAATGCAGCCCTCAGCTGCTTATTTTCCTGGTGTTCTTTTCAACGTTTTCTTCTCTCTTCTGCTCGTCGTGTGAGCTTCTTTTTGCCCAATCTGAGGTGGCACAACAGGAAACATCACCACTTGGTGCAATGGGCACCTTAATCCTAACAGGTTGCTGGATTTATATCCAGTGCTCTCATGTCTCTCTTGCATATATCTTTGAATCTCAGATGCGGTCATCAAATTGTTCTTTTACAATCTTTTGCGATATATATATATATATATATATATATATAAATATATATATATATATATATATATATATATATATATATATATATATATTTATATATATATATATATATATATATATATATATATATATATATATATATATTTATATAATTTTATCAGTGCCACTGTTACACTTATCAGTAGCTCCTATCTTTAACTGTTGTTGAGGTGGTAATATGTACCATTTTGCTTACACAAGTATATGTATTTATTTATTTATGAGAGATAGGCAGAAGGAGGGAAACCAAAAAAACACTTTGAGAAGGGAACTGGAGGCAGACGTGAAAGAGATAAAAAAAAGTTATAGTAAGACATTGAACAGATGCCACATTATGTAAAGGCTTGGCATACATGTGTTGAGACCCACTGCTAGTTAGGGAACTGAAAAATAATGCTGATTGTATATCTTTAACCTCTCAATGTGACCAAAAAAAAAAAAAAAGCACACATAAAATATTTATAGCCCTTTTCATTTTAATGGCACAATTTGTGCATCCATAGAAAATACTGCAACAGAAACATCATAATTACATGGCATCTTTTATGATTGTCTGAATATGTTCTTAGCTAACAGGCAGAGGCCACACTTTACAATAAGAAAATAACATTTATAAGACCTCTCTGTAGTATATCACAAAATATAGCACCACAGAGATTACATTTATCTTGCTCAACTTGCTCAGATGCATGAAGGCATTTCTGGAGTCATCTTTAATTGATCACCTACTATACACAATGCTACAGTACACATATGTGGAAGTGAACCTCTGTGATGCTAATTACACCCTTAATGATGCTTGAAATCATCCACACACTTCAGGGATTCTCTCTGTGGTGAAACATGTTGAGAACCCAGCATTGCACACTAAGCTTTTGTTCCCAGACGTTGTTCTTTAGCTTTGACCTGGTTGACTGCATGTAGCTAGATTTCACTATGGAACCATTGATAAGCAGGGGAACTGAGAAATGGCTCTGTGCAGGATGTGACAATTCCTTTGGAAAGCCCAGAACAAGAGCACAGTATTTTAGCTCTGCATAGTTGGCGCAGTATGCCAAACACTTCTTACTCCTAGCTTGGGACCCCTATGTGATTATCCTTTAAATGCAAGCTAAGCTGGAGAAACTGCAGCTCAACATGTTTCAGAATGGTAGAAAAGCCACAAGAAAAGCCTAGATCTTCAGTGTTACCAAAAGTATTGAACTCACTACTGGCTGCAAAAGAGTGAGAAGCTCAGCAGCCCTATTAAACAACAACAAATCTGGTTGCGATTTCAATTTACACAACAAAATACTTTTTTCACTACCAATTTGAAAAATGTCCACAGGAAGTGATCAAATAAGTTAAACCATTAAGATATTTTGTGAATAGGGGGCTGAAGAATAATGAATGAATAAACATCTAGCTTACAAACTGTGTAAGGTAAACATCACATAAATTTTCTCTGATGTAAGGCTAGTGTGCAGTTTTAGAATACAGACTTGAGTAACTTGACACCACAAATATCTCACTCAGATAGTCCCTTCCATGTATGCCTTCTTTTGTGTAATTCTAGAACACAGACTTGAGACAACCTAATACAACAAACATCACATTTATACATCTCTCCAATGCATACCTGTCAACCTCCTGAGACAAAAAAATAATTACAAACACCCAAAAATCCTTACGCAAAAAATATGTTAATAAATTATACACAATAGTTTTAAAATGGGAATTGACACATACGAATCTATTAGCATTTGAATTAGTGTGATATAAAACATGCTAATAGTCTCATGCTGTTCTTTACATATAAAAAACTAAGTGATCGTGAGGTACTATTCTTTCGATGTACAGTGTTTTGTATTATAATCAACACATGCACTTTTAGCACTTTGCAGAATTGCACTTGTGGGGTTAAAGTCCGCACAGCATGTATTAATGTTAATCTTACACTGTAAAAAAAGATATGAATGTGTCTGCATTCACGGACCTCCTGCAGCCTGTGTGGATTTTTTTTATTGAATAATAAAGCAGCGAAGTTTAAGCAAACACATTTTTTTTAGTTATGTAGGGCAGACACAGAATATTATGACATTAATTTATTGGAAATATATAAATGATCAAAATATAACTGGAAAGATTAAGAGAACAAAAAAAAAAAAAAAAACAACAACATACAATGAAGCAAAGCAAACAGCTCAAAAACAAAAATGAACCAAATTATGAACAGAATATCAAATCTAGGAAGAAAAACGTAGCACCAAAAATTTACAAAATTATTTAAGAGTTGGTAGCCTAGACCAGTGATAATAGATTGTTACTTTATAAAAAAAATAAAGCAGCAAATCTCAACCGCTGGAATAAAGTAGGTAGGCCTACTCAATGCAAATGCACTTTTTTCTACTTTTGTAGGGCCTACACAACATTTTATGAGATTAATTTATTGGAAATATTTAAATGGTCAAAATATAACTGGAAAGATTAAGAGAACGACAAAAATAAATACAATGAAGCAAAGCAAACAGCTAACAGCAAAAAATAAAAAGTTAACAAAATTATGAACAGAATATAAAATCTTGGGATTTGAAAAACTTAAAAATTTACAGAATTATTATTTAAAAGTTGGTAGCCAAGACCAGTGATAATAGATCGCCATTTCATTAAAAATATTAAGCAGTGAATCTTGACCGCTGGAATAAAGTAGGCCTACTCAACGCAAACAAACTTTTTGTTTTATGTAGGGCCTACATAGAATATTATGACATTTATTTATTGGGAATATTCTGAAGGGCAAGATATAACTGGAAAGATTAAGACAGTAATTAAATTGCAATAAAGCAAAACTTACTTACTTAGTCATTCCCCTTCTACCATGAGGTGTAGAGGTTTGAAAGAGAGAGCGCCAGACTATCCTATTGGCTGTCTTCCTCCTGGCCTGGTTCCATTCTAGTCCTCAGTCCTTCAAAGATTGTCTACTGTTGTTCTCCCAGCAGAGACTCTGGGTCATCCTGGGGGTCTGGATCCCTGGCTCTTTGTTTCCCATGCTTGTTGTGGTTGCTGATTTTCTCCCATTCTGCAGAGATGGACACACCATCTTAGTTGGGACTGTGCTACTTGGGTCTGCAGGGGGTGAGATTTTAGGCCTTGGTATAACATCTGGTTGCGGACCATATCTCTTCTTTTTACTTCAACCACCTTCCTCATACCTCATTTCTGAGGTATGTATCTGGCTTTTGTGGGTTGTAGTCATTACCCATGACTTGCATCCATATGTCAAGACTGGGACATAGGTGGAGCAGTATGCAGCCATCTTCGTTTTCTTACCAACCTCTCTCTTGCTGAGGAATCCTTGATTTATGGCCTGAAAAAGTCTCCCAGCTGCAGCTTTTTGAGTGGCCAACTCTTCTTTGATGCCTCCCTTTCAGTCTATAATAGCTCCGAGATAATTAAAGTGGTCGACCTGCTCCAAGACTTGTTCTCCCAGCTTAATTTGATGTCTTCTTTCCTCTCGTGATCTTACCATGGATTTTATTTTAGAGCTGCTTATGACCATCCCTCTCTTCTCCAGCTCTTCCTTCCATACTTGCAGGTTGGATTAGAGATGTGCCTCTGATTTTGCTCCACAAACATCACACTTATAAGGTTTCTCTCCTGTGTGTGTCCTTTTGTGACTCTTTAAATGATCATTCCGAGAAAATTCTGCTCCACAAACATCACACTTGTACGGTTTCTCACCTGTGTGTGTCCTTTTGTAACTTTTAAAATGATCGTTCTGAGAAAATTCTGCTCCACAAACATCACACGCATAAGGTTTCTATACTGTGGGTGTCCTTTTGTGACTGTTTATAGCACCACTCTGAAAAAATCCTGCTCCCCAAACATCATACTTATAAGGTTTCTCTCCTGTGTATGTTCTTTTGTGACACTTTAAATGATCATTCCGAGAAAATTCTGCTCCACAAACATCACACTTGTAAGGTTTCTCCCTTGTGTGTTTCTTTTTTGACTCTTTAAATGATCATTCCGAGAAAATTCTGCTCCACAAACATCACACTTGTAAGGTTTCTCTTCTGTGTGTGTCCTTTTGTAACTCTTTAAATGATCGTTCTGAGAAAATTCTGGGCACTACTCCGAGAAAAATGTGCTCACCTGTGTGTGTCCTTTTGTAACTCTTTGAAGCACCACTATGAGAAAATTCTGATCCACAAACATCACACTTATAAGATTTCTCTCCTGTGTGTGTCCTTTTGTAACTCTTTAAAGCACCACTATGAGAAAATTCTGCTCCACAAACATCACACTTATAAGATTTCTCTCTTGTGTGTGTCCTTGCGTGATACTTTAAGGCACCACACTGAGAAAATTCTGCTCCACAAACATCACACTTATAAGGTTTCTCTCCTGTGTGTGTCCTTTTGTGACTCTTTAAATGATCATTTCGAGAAAATTCTGCACCACAAACATCATACTTAAAAGGTTTCTCTCCTGTGTGTGTCCTTTTGTGACTTTTAATGATCATTTTGAGAAAACTCTGCTGCACAAGCATCACACTTATAAGGTTTCTCTCCTTTGTGTGTTCTTTTGTGACTCTTTAAAAAATCATTTTGGGAAAATTCTGCTCCACAAAGATCACACATATAAGGTTTCTATACTGTGTGTGTCCTTTTGTGACTGTTTAAAGCACCCACTCTGAAAAAAATCCTGCTCCACAAACATCATACTTATATAAGGTTTCTCTATTGTGTGTGTCCTTTTGTGATTCTTTAAAAGACAACTTTGAAAAAAATTCTGCTCCACAAACGTCACACTTATAAGGTTTCTCTACTGTGTGTGTCCTTTTGTGATTCTTTAAAACAACATGGGACCTCAAGACGCAGCAATAGAGACCGCAGTCAGCGACTCATAGCTTGACTGCCTGCGTCAGGACCAGCAAACCAGAGCTGGTCAAGACCGCACTCCACCTCCATGTGGTGGTCCTGGAAACAGTCTGCAGCTGTGCAGTCTGGCTGAGCGAGTGTGGATCAAAATGGGAAGGCAAACCCGGTCCTAAAAAATGCCGTGCAGAAGTCGGATGTGTTGACCGAAAGGTGCAGATATCACAGCTTAGGCGTAAAGAGACACAATGCAACCACCATCCTTTTCAGGACGAAGAAGAAGAAGAAGTAAAACAACACTATGAGATAATTCTGCTCCACAAACATCATACTTATAAGGTTTCTCTCCTGTGTGTGTTCTTTTGTGACACTTTAAATGATCATTTTGAGAGATTTCTGCTCCACAAGCATCACACGTATAAGATTTTTCTCCTGTGTATGTTCTTTTGTAACACTTTAAATGATCATTCTAAGAAAATTCTGCTCCACAAAAATCACTCTTGTAAGGTTTCTCCCCTGTGTGTGTCTTTTTGTGACTCTTTAAATGATTATTCTGAGAAAATTCTGCTCCACAAACATCACACTTGTAAGGTTTCTCTCCTGTGTGTGTCCTTTTGTAACACTTTAAATGATCGTTATGAAAAAATTCTGCTCCACAAACATCACACTTGTAAGGTTTATCTCCTGTGTGTGTCCTTTTGTGATTCTTTAAATGACAACTTTGAGAAAATTCTGCTCCACAAACATCACACTTATAAGATTTCTCTCCTGTGTGTGTCCTTTTGTGATTCTTTAATTTAAAGCACCACTCCGAGAAAATTGTGCTCCACAAACATCACACTTATAAGATTTCTCTCTCGTGTGTGTCCTTTTGTAACTCTTTAAAGTGCCACTATGAGAAAATTCTGCTCCACAAACATCACACTTATAAGGTTTCTCTCCTGTGTGTGTCCTTTTGTGACTTTAAATGATCATTTTGAGAAAACTCTGCTGCACAAGCATCACACTTATAAGGTTTCTTACCTGTTTGTGTTCTTTTGTGACTCTTTAAAAAATCATTTTGGGAAAATTCTGCTCCACAAACATCACACATATAAGGTTTCTATACTGTGTGTGTCCTTTTGTGACTGTTTAAAGCACCACTCTGAAAAAATCCTGCTCCTCAAACATCACACTTATAAGGTTTCTCTCCTGTGTGTGTCCATTTGTAATTCTTTAAAACAACACTCTGAGAAAATTCTGCTCCACAAACATTACACCCAAGGTTTCTTTCCTGTGTGTGTCTTTTTGTGACTCTTTAAATGATCATCCCGAGAAAATTCTGCTCTACAAACATCACACTTGTTATGTTTCTTTTGTGTGTGTCCTTTTGTAACACTTAAAATGATCATTCTGAGAAAATTCTGCACCACAAACATCACACTTGTAAGGTTTATCTCCTGTGTGTGTCCTTTTGTGATTCTTTAAATGACAATTTTGAGAAAATTCTGCTCCACAAGCATCACACTTATAAGGTTTCTCTCCTGTGTGTGTCCTTTTGTGACTTTAAATGATCATTTTGAGAAAACTCTGCTCCACATGCATCACACTTATAAGGTTTCTCTCCTGTGTCTGTTCTTTTGTGACTCTTTAAATAATCATTTTGGGAAAATTCTGCTCCAGAAACATCACACATATAAAGTTTCTATACTGTGTGTGTCCTTTTGTGACTGTTTATAGCACCAATCTGAAAAAATTCTGCTCCACAAACATCATACTTATAAGGTTTCTCTATTGTGTGTGTCCTTTTGTGACTCTTCAAAGCAGCATTCTGAGAAAATGCTGCTCCAAAAAAGCACACTTATAAGGTTTCTCTCCTGTGTATGTTCTTTTGTGAATCTTTAAATGATCATTCTGAGAATAGTCTGCTCCACAAACATCACACTTATAAGGTTTCTCTCCTGTGTGTCCTTTTGTGACTCTTTATATGATCATTGTGAGAAAATTCTGCTCCTCAAACATCACACTTGTAAGGTTTCTCTCCTGTGTGTGTCCATTTGTGATTCTTTAAATGACAACTTTGAGAAAATTCTGCTCCACAAACATCACACTTATAAAGTTTCTCTCTTGTGTGTGTCCTTTTGTGACTCTTTAAAGCACCAATATAAGAAAATCCAGCTCCACATAAATCACACTTATAAGGTTTCTCTCCTGTGTGTGTCCTTGTGTGATACTTTAAAGCACCACTCTGAGAAAATTCTGCTCCACAAGCATCACACTTATAAGGTTTCTCTCCTGTGTGTGTCCTTTTGTGACTCTTTAAATAATCATTTCGAGAAAATTCTGCTTCACAAACATCACACTTATAAGGTTTCTCTCCTGTATGTGTCCTTTTGTGACTCTTTAAATGAACATTTTGAGAAAATTTTGCTCCACAAATATCACACTTATAAGGTTTCTCTCCTGTGTGTATCCTTTTGTGACTGTTCAAAGCACCAATCTGAGAAAATCCTGCACCACAAAAATCACACTTATAAGGTTTCTCTCCTGTGTGTGTCCTTGTGTGATACTTTAAAGCACAACTCTGAGAAAATTCTGCTCCACAAACATCACACTTATAAAGTTTCTCTCCTGTGTGTGTCCTTTTGTGACTCTTCAAAGCACCAATATAAGAAAATCCAGCTCCACAAAAATCACACTTATAAGGTTTCTCTCCTGTGTGTGTCCTTGTGTGATACTTTAAAGCACCACTCTGAGAAAATTCTGCTCCACAAGCATCACACTTATAAGGTTTCTCTCCTGTGTGTGTCCTTTTGTGACTCTTTAAATAATCATTTTGAGAAAATTCTGCTCCACAAACATCACACTTATAAGGTTTCTCTCCTGTATGTGTCCTTTTGTGACTCTTTAAATGAACATTTTGAGAAAATTTTGCTCCACAAATATCACACTTATAAGGTTTCTCTCCTGTGTGTATCCTTTTGTGACTGTTCAAAGCACCAATCTGAGAAAATCCTGCTCCACAAAAATCACACTTATAAGGTTTCTCTCCTGTGTGTGTCCTTGTGTGATACTTTAAAGCACCACTCTGAGAAAATTCTGCTCCACAAGCATAACACTTATAAGGTTTCTCTCCTGTGTGTGTCCTTTTGTGACTCTTCAAAGCACCAATATGAGAAAATCCTGCTTCACAAAAATCACACTTATAAGGTTTCTCTCTTGTGTGTGTCCTTGTGTGATACTTTAAAGCACCACTCTGAGAAAATTCTGCTCCACAAGCATCACACTTATAAGGTTTATCTCCTGTGTGTGTCCTTGTGTGATTCTTGAAAGTACAACTATGAGAAAATTCTGCTCCACAAACATCACACTTATAAGGTTTCTCTCCTGTGTGTGTCCTTTTGTGACTCTTTAATTGATCATTTCGAGAAAATTCTGCTCCACAAACATCACACTTATAAGGTTTCTCTCCTGTGTGTATCCTTTTGTGACTCTTTAAATGATCATTTCGAGAAAATTCTGCTCCACAAACATCACACTTATAAGGTTTGTCTCCTGTGTGTGTCCTTTTGTGACTCTTTAAATGATCATTTTGACAAAATGCTGCTCCACAAGTATCACACTTATAAGGTTTCTCTCCTGTGTGTGTCCTTTTGTGACTCTTTAATGCAACACTATGAGAAAATTCTGCTCCACAAACATCACACTTATAAGGTTTCTCTCCTGTGTGTGTCCTTTTGTGACTCTTTAAAGAACCAATCTGAGAAAATCCTGCTCCACAAAAATCACACTTATAAGGTTTCTCTCCTGTGTGTGTCCTTTTGTGACTCTTTAAAGCACCTTTATGAGAAAATTCTGCTGCACAAACATCACATTTATAAGGTTTTTCTCCTGTGTGTGTCCTTTTGTGTCTCTTCAAATGATTATTTAGATAAAATTCTGCTCCACAAGCATCACACTTATAAGGCTTATCTCCTGTGTGTGTCCTTCTGTGATACATTAAAGCAAAACTATGAGAAAATTCTGCTCCACAAACATCACACTTATAAGGTTTCTCTCCTGCGTGTGTCCTTTTGTGACTCTTTAATTGATCATTTCGAGAAAATTCTGCTCCACAAACATCACACTTAAAAGGTTTCTCTCCTGTGTGTGTCCTTTTGTGACTCTTTAAATGATCATTTCGAGAAAATTCTGCTTCACAAACATCACACTTATAAGGTTTCTCTCCTGTGTGTGTCCTTCTGTGACTCTTTAAATGATCATTTCGAGAAAATGCTGCTCCACAAAAATCACACTTACATGGTTTCTCTCCTGTTTGTGTCCTTTTGTGACTCTTTAAAGCACCACTCTGAGAACATTCTGCTCCACAAACATCACTCTTATAAGGCCTCTCTCCTGTGTGTGTCCTTTTGTGACTGTTCAAAGCACCACTATGAGAAAATTCTGCTTTACAAACATCACAATTACAAGGTTTTTCTTCTGTATGTTGACTTTTGTACCATTTTAAATGAAGTTTTTGTCCTGTAAGTTCATCACACATGTAAGATTCTCCTTCTGTATTTGTCACCTTGTGATCACTTTGACAAAATTCTGCTCCACTGACATCATATTTGTAATGTGTCTCACTATTATGCTGCAATATGGGTTTCTTTGGATAATCAGTCCTAGAAAACCTACTAAGACCACCACACTTGTTAGGTAGTTCTTCTTTATGCTGCATTACGTTTGCCTTTAGATAACCAAAATGAGCAGCCCCATACCAATAAGATCATATTTAGAATGCTTCTGTGCTTTTTGTATTCTTTCTTGTTGACATAGACTGGATTGTGTAGCTAATTCTACATTACCAACATTACTTATATAACACTTTTCTCTTATATGTGGAAATGCATGTTCATTATGGTCACCTTTCTTGCTAACCTGTACTCCACAAACAGGACAGCTGAAAAGTTTCTCTTTTGTACTTATTATTATTTCATCTGATTGTACACTGCCACACAATTTAAAACCTTCTCTACTTCCACTGTTGTGAGTACAATCATCATAGACTATTGCTGATTTCCTGCTGCAGTTCATTATCTCAGAGTCTGCAACATTCGGTGATTGTACCTCTTTTAATCTTGATTCAATGTTATTGTCTGTACTTAGTGTTGCAGCTGCCGTACTTACATCAGCTTTCATTTCACTCACAATGTTTTCAGTGAATTCTGGCAACACTTGATTGAATGCAGCATTGTGCACTGGTTCACTCTTTATGAAACTGTTCATAATTTTCAAATCTGGAATGTCAACACTAGAGTATAGGTGGCATCGCTGGTTACAGCAATGGTCACCTGATATTCATTGAATAAAAAATAGTAATAACAACTTCAGATAATTATGGCATGCACAACAAATTTCAATTCTGTATGTTTTGTAGCATCATATTAGGCATGATTTAAAAGTTAAGCAACTTTAAGATTATGTAAAAAGTATTTGCTTCTGTCTGATATGTTAATTGTTCATGGTATATTGCAAACTATGAAACTAATAGTATACATTTAATAATTTTAAACGGTGTCACAAAATATTTTTGTTTAATGTGGTCGCTAAAAGCATACATCAATTAACAATTTTATTGTTTGATTGCCTCCCTTGGCTGTCAGAAATAAGTAATAATTTATTTCCGAATTACTTCCCTCCAAACCGTCCTAAAATGATTACAAATATTAAATTGTAAATAATATTTATTTTTTCTGTCATGACTAAAACTTTTTTGCAAGAAAAGAATTTCATGATATTACCTGATAGATCTGTGGAGTAACAGTACTGAGTCATTAAAATTTAATCTTTGTTTTTGATAAAAAGAGTTTTGCCCAATTTCAGTAATGCCAGCAATTGTATACCTAGACACTAAATTTGTTGGTTCTTTCAGAACGTAATTAAAAAACAAAAAACAAATTATGTGCCCACAGAAAAATTGTAAAGCAGGAGGCATACACTGTCTGCAGATAATGCATGAATACATTTCAATGCACATTCAGAAATTTTTGGTTTATCACTTAACTACTCTATAGCAGTATATGCCATAGGAATGCCTTTATCTTTTTTTTTTAAATCAATTTGTTGCTGCCCTACAAGACACCACCAGGCATGATGGCCACTGACTGCTTTGACGGTCTGCAGCTATCGATCAAAGAAGAAGAAGAAGAAAAATGAGACATGAGATAAATTACTGGAGTTTTTCTAAAACAAACACATACTGAGTAGCACTCAATTGCCCTTCATTCTTATCAGATTTTGATCAAATCTGAAACCGGACAGTTTTTTTCTGCCTGAATGTTAAATATGAAACATTTAAAAATTAGTCCAGCAGTTCTTAAGTGAGCAGGAGAGACTAAAAACACTCATATCTGATGACTAAACAATATTCTATCTATCTATTCAAGTATGACAATCTTAATCACAATCTACTGTCATAAAAAGGAAAAAAAAAAAAAAAAAAAAAAGCACTTTAAAAATACAATCTGTTAACTAGACTAATCAAGATTTTCTCTCATGAAGTATGACAAAGCCTTTCTGTTCTTGTTATGCCAAGCTCATAAAATTGACTTTCCTAAATTAACGAGGCATGCTGCACAGATCAAATTAAGGGGAGATAATGTTTAGTTACTCCTAACAAGTTTTCAGAAAATAAATCAACTCTATCACAATTAAAGGATAATTTCACGCTGTTTAACTATTATAAAGCAATGAAAATCTACACATGGATGGTACTTTGCATGAAATCATTTTGTACAAAATTCTTTTAGTTCGATTAATAAAGATGAATGTGCATACAGGAGTTTAAATTTCCCTCTTTTCTATTACAAAATCAGTGGATTTTTCCACCACAGCAAAAGTAGTTGACCTTACATGCTACAAGATTTATAACCTTGGGGTCAGCCAAAAGCTCTCAGAACTATAAAAGCAACTTTTCATAGGATGCAAACAGCCATGATATAAACAATTTTAGCAGTTTATAAAATTATATTAAACTACTCAATAAACTAATGTGTATAATAATTAAATATAATATTCAGCTCGTATAAATATAACTTTGATCTTTGACTTTTGTTAAGCTAATATTCCCACAAATACATTTTGCTGACATTAATTTTGGAGTGAATAAAACTTTCAGAGGCTGTGAATGCTTTCATGAGTATTTATTGTTCAGGGTTCTTTCATGGGTGTCATGGGCTAGATTTTTCTCTCGCTCTATCTTCTGTCATTAAACCTTACTTAATTACTTTATAAAGGAATGTTCAATAAATTACCGAATCTATGTGCCTGACTTCACACTATATCTTCTTTCACCTACACAGAGCTGTAGAGTTTACGGTCATTCAAAAATACCTTGTTACTATCAATTTCCCTCATCTGTGCAAAGTACTTGCTGGCTTGAATAGAACAGATAGTTGCAGGGCAGCTAACATTAATGGGATGTATTTGAAATGGTGGCTACTTCGCAGTAGTAGTGATTTTAATTAGTTTTCCATGCTCTTAACCCATGGTAAAGAAAATGTATATCCATGAGATTCTATCAAGGGAAGAGTGTTCAGGATTTAATTAATTTAAGATGAGAAATTGTTTAAGAAAGATGGTGTGTGGTCCCATACATCTGTCAGCTGAAAATGAGATTTTTTTTTGTATTTAACCCTAGAGCTCACTAGGCCCAGACACTGCTATTGAAAAATTTGGTTTTTTAGCAACAAAGTACAACCAAGTGGTTCTTTAGGATAGTCTAGAAGAGCTTACATTTTCATCGATGACAAGAAACCTGGATCAGGGAAAGAAAGCTTTGGAACCCTGAGATAGTCCTACACATACCACACAACCTTTTCCCACACCTGGTTAAATCAGGAATGACTGTGATTGCAGTCAGGAATCTAGCTACTGTAACTTCATAAAAGTGCTAATGATAAAAAAATCAATAACTTTGTAGAACCACTGAACTTAAACCAATTACTTAAGAGTCCTAACAATGAACTTTCAGTAACTGTGTAGACAAGATTGAATTGTATACAAATGACATTTTGTTTTCATCAGTAAAAGTTTATTGTAATTTTTTTTTCTGAAATCAAGATTAGTGTTACTGACTTTTCTTTGATGTCACTTTGATGTCTAATACATGTTTGTATTTAATCCATGGGAGTTCTTTCCAATAATTAAGTACCATAAGAAACAGAGACCTGGATACCTTTTAGCTCTTAGACTACTCAGAGGATTCTCAACCTGCTAAGAGACAGTTAATGTCCAGTATCCCTATAAATATGCCAGTGATTCTCACTCTGTTCTTTTCTTCCTGTGAAACTTATATTTAACATTTTCTGCAGTTTTTACTTGAGCCAACCTTCAGTGAAATCATCTTGTGCAGTTTTGGTACTTATTCCTATGTTCACTTATTCTATCAGTCCATCTTCCATTGTAACCGGCCACTATGGGTAAAATTCTATGTAGTTTCAGGGGTTCTATAAGAAGACAAAAGATGAGGAACACTGTTTCAAAAATGGCACAGCTTCAGACGTGACTAAGGGCTTGCAATCTCATCATGTAAAACAGCCCACTTGAGAATTCATCATCACAAATGCTTTGATTGTCCCATGCTTCTTCAGAAGCATAGAAGGTACAATCCTTCATTCATGAGGAAATAAATGTATGAAACACTCTTTTACTGATAGTTGTAAAACAGGTTCTGCACTTAGCTACCCCTTTCCACAGACCATGTCTCCAGACAACAGCTAGACTGGTAGCATGTGCATACTGTCTTATTGAATGTGCTACTATTCCCACTTTAACTACAGATCATGCTAGATTACAGACAGGTGTATCAACAATGTCAGCATCAATTTTTTGTATGTGGTAGTTTAAGCTATAAGATCGCTTAATGCTTGATTTCACCATGACTACTTTTTAAACCCTCCTCCAATAAATTAGCTATAGAAGAAAACAGTGTTACAGAATGATCCAGAAGATCCATGGGGTTGCAAACATCTTGAAGTAACACAATAAAAACAGCACATGAGCCTACATTATATGCACCAGCATTCAGCCTCAACTGAAATGCTCCATTGCTTAAAAAGGAAGCTTATTTACATGCGTACCTTCATTTCTCCATATATCTGACTGTTTTACTTTATGCTCTCCTAATCTCTTCCTGCTGATGCCTGCAACTATCTGGGAATTAATGTCTGAATCTTTAGAGAAGCAATTCCAATAACACTCCTGGATGACATGCAAACAAAATCATAGGTTATGTGAAAGGTTTTTACAATCACTACCAATCAATATTGTTCTCACAAGGATCAATTTTGAGACTAACAACAAACTGAAGTGTTTGAAGTATGTTTGTATACACAACAAAGACTTCAGTAAAAACCTGGAAATAAATTCTCAGTGTCCACAAAGTAGATGTATAAATGTGCCTGACATTGATGATTCTGAGTCTTGCTACCTGATCTGCATATGATTTTGCTGTTCAAAATGTGTTTGTTCTTCCATGAGTTTGTTTATTTAAAGCTTCTTTTTCATGATCTAGCATCACTGAGGTCAGAATTTTGTTCAACCATTGGCAATGTTTGTCTTCACAGTTGATGTAAATAATCAAATTGAATTTCTTAAGTAATTGAAATGTAACAGGCTGGCAAGAAATA
The DNA here is from genome assembly GCA_024509875.1 of Oreohelix idahoensis. Taxonomy (NCBI): domain Eukaryota; kingdom Metazoa; phylum Mollusca; class Gastropoda; order Stylommatophora; family Oreohelicidae; genus Oreohelix; species Oreohelix idahoensis. Next base: position 49,198 of record JAMPIV010001653.1, on the reverse strand, counting down.
GAAACAAAGAAAGACAACACTGGAAAAATGGTGCTATGTTTAGGACATAAGAGAGGTAGAGGTAAACAAAAACAAAAAAATGGAGAAGGGAAATGGAGACAGACATGAAATGGATGTAAAGACAAGTAAAAACAACTGAACAGATGGCATAGGACAGGAAGGCTTGATCTGAATTTGTTGAAAGCCTCTCACTCATTTCCTTTTCTAATTCAATTATAGCTAAATACAGCTTGACATTTTTGAGGCACTGTTTAATTTCTTCAGTAAGAATGAAACGTTTTTTTTCTAGTACTAGCACATGGCCACTATTACAGTCTGCTCCTGGCCTAGTTTCCACAGATAACAACCATTTTTCAAATTTCCTGTATACCAATATGTAGCTGATTTCTTCTTCTTCTTGTGATCACATCTTTGATGTTTACACCATCAGATGAGTTCTAATGACAAATTTGACTGTAGTCTGGAGTTCCTATTTAGCTCCATATAGCTTTGAGTTCAGTGTTGAGTCATTGGGTAAGTATATCTTTCTTAACTGGTCATACAGAGGACAATATTGTAGAACATGCTCAGTAGTTTGTTCATTTAATCCACATGTGCACAGTGGTGAAGCAGACAATCCTAGCTTGTACATGTGTTTATTCAGTTTGTTATGCCCTGTCTTGAGACAAAAAATGGTGATCTGTCCCTGCTGGTCAAGAGTGTGGTAATCATCATTGGATTGATTCTGTTCTCTTCTGAAAACCTGAATAGCTCTCTTTTTTTTAAAGTATGTGATTTTGTTATCTTCTTGTTCACATTCTGCTCCTTTATTTGGCAAGTTTATCTGCCTTTTCATTTCCACGTACAACATAGTTAGATGGTACCCACTGAAGTATGGTTCACTTCTTTAAGCTACCTTGCTTAGTTCATTTCTCAAATGCCGGATTTTACCACCCTTGAGAGCTTGCAGTAAAGACAGTGCATCTGTGAGGATGACTTTCTAGAGGCAGTCAGAGTTGTGCTGAAAACGGCCGAAAGGTGCAAATATCACAGCTTCACTGTAAATGGACACAACGCAAGCAAGGTCCTTTTCAGGACCAACAAAGAAGAACATGATATCCAATTCTGAGACCACTGATTGATGTATAAACTTGGAGGGTACTGCTGGCCTGTTTCCATGGTACAGGGAAAAGGGTGGGCTTCAGTGGTGTTGTCTTCATGGATAAGTCTTCTTGATGCTGTCTTTTAAGTTATTTCCCTGATGGACAAAGCTGCTACGTTTTAGACATCCCAATGAAAGATCATCTAGTCTTGCCTTCATTCGGTGCGTTGGCATACGGTTGTACTTTTCCATCTGGATCATGCTTTTTGTATCTCTTCTATAGGACAATGCCTGTAATCTAGCAACTTTCTGCATCTCTGATAACGGCATAGTTGTCAAGGCTTGTTAGCTGATTTGATTATAAGCATTGTATTTTAATGGGTTTTCACTTATCAAAAGGTGCCTTGTGTTGTAAGCAGTGCATGACCATTGAAGAAATCGGGTTTCTCTAACAGAGGGTTCCTTCAAATTATTGTTGCACATGCTTTATGAAAGAAGTAAAAAGCATTGTGAAGGATGTCAGAGTGAAAAGTGTGATGTTGAGGGGAGACTCAAAGATGGCCAAGTCGATAGAAGGACAAGATGTCTATTTTATGCATACTTTATTAATAACATTCAAGACTGTGAAATCCCAAAGCAGGCTGGGCCTCTCATTTATCAATGGGATAATTAGTCAAATTTCAGGTTGTAACAATGTAACTGCTGTTTATGAAACCGGGCACAATAATGGAATATGTGCAGTACAAGTAACTAGGGTCATGAGAGAAGGTACTGGATATGTGATGTCAGAAGTAATACCTGAAATGCTCTGAAAATATTGTTTGTTGGATTTATTATGTCAAATTAAACCTTGGATTGTTCTAGCTTGATTTATTCTCTCAATCTATGTTGTGTGAATCTGTATGTCAGCCCATCTTAACAGAATCATAAAATATAAGCTGTCAGGGTTACACAACACCTTGCATAAAAATATAAGCTGTCAGGGTTACACAACACCTTGCATACTGTTAGAAACCTTGTGTTTCCTTTATCATATGGTGTGTTCTTGCATTCTACATGTTTGCCACCTCTTTAACTTTTTTCTTTTCCTTGCCACTACTTCCCCTTTTTTCATTACTAACTTTCCCACAGGCTTCCAACACAAAGCTGTCTCATGAGATTTGCACTGGGCATAGCCACACCACATTCATTATAAAATTTGACTGATCCTTCTTTCTTGTTTATTTCATTCAGAATAAATTATTATGTGGCAGTCAGAATAAAATTAACCTGCTCTAGTATATCACATTTCATATAATCCTAATACATCTACATTCTATTTTATTCCCCTTAATTTTTTAAAAACAATTTTCCATCCTGGAGAAGCATCCGGACATTTAAAGTTACTATGGTATATGGTATTTTCCATACTGAGAGAAAATTCTGAGGGCTTATGGAATTCCAAGCTGCATAGTGTCAATCATGAAAAGCCTCTATGCCAACTTTACGTGTAGTGTTGGGCAGAGCAACCTAACCTTTGAGGTGAAGACAGGAAAATGACAGGGATGCCCCTTATCAACCCCTCTATTTTTAGCAGTCATAGACTGGGTGATGCACTAGATAACAGAGGGCAGTCCAAGAGGAATAAGATGAACTACATTTTCTACATTAGAAGATCTGGAATATGCAGATGACATTTCACTACTAGCACATTCACATCAACACATCTAGGAAAAATGGATAGACTTAATAAGTATAGCCAGCAGGTGGGCTTGAACATCAATCTAAAGAAGTCAGAGGTCATGACGCTCAATGTGAGCAACCCTGAGCCCATATCAGTAAGGAATCAACAACTAGTACAGACAGACACCTTCACATACCTAGGATGCATAGTAACACCAGATGGCGGAGCAAGCAAAGACATCAACAACAGAATGAACAAAGCAAGAACAGCCTTTTTTAGTATAAACAACATCTGGAAGTCCTCTCAGTACAGCACAAAATTAAGATTATATCAGAGCTGTGTGTTTTCTGTGCTTCTCTATGCTGCGGAATGCTGGAGAGCTACAGAGAAGGAAATGTCGAAATGGTCCTCTTTTCACACAAAATGCCAAAGTAAAATTCACCGAATCTTTTGGCCGAATACCATCACGAACCAAGATCTGCTTACTTGGAGCAAGCAAGAGGACATGCACACCATCATAGCTAGCAGACACTGGAGCTGGGTTGGCCATGTTCTCAGAAGAGACCTGTTGCGGTCAGTTTGCGGAGTCTAGGTTATGGAAAGAGTGCCTGGTTATATTGGGAACTTTATATATTAATTTTCTAGTCTAAGGGCATTAATCCATGTTTTTGTTGGGATGATAGTTGAAAGTGGTGGTGATACCACTTGTCTGTTATGTCTGTGGTTTGATTTGAAAACCGATGTCAGCTTTTCCTGATACGTTTTCAAACCGCCTATTTTGAGCTTAGCTCAAAAAGGTCTTGCGTGTCAGAGCGCATGCGCAAAGTTTTCTGGCGCAGATTTGAAGAGAACGACTGGGAGTGTGTGCTGTGCTTTGACAGGGTCAAGATGGCTAAGTCCTCTGAGTGTCGACAAGATGTCGAATATTATTTTGTGGATTATATTCTATACGCCTAGGATAGGCAAGTGAGTGTGGTGATTGTGATTCTGAAGGGACAGTAATACTGGGCGATTTCCACAATCCCCGGGAGCTATTCTGACGAAAGCTCTCATAATTGCTGCAAAATGTAGACAATCCATCTGCCGGCCATGTCTGGCGGAGTGAATTTTCACGCTACAGGCCCAGAAACTAAGCTGAAGAAACACTGTCCCAGGGGGAAACTGTAGACAGCTGTCTGCTGGGACGTGTTCTAACACTAATGTCAGTCCGCCCAGGGACTTCACATCTTATGCAATAATTGCGTTACTAGTATTAGAAACGAAACAGGTAAACGTTAGGAATGAGGATGAAAATATTTTTTGCAAACGAATGGATGCGAAAAATACAGGGTCCTCGTTATTTCGGGTCCCATAATTATGGAAACTTTCGAAGAGGTAGTCACAATAGACACTACCAAGGCTATTCTTTGAGGGGACATAGGAACCAAACAGGTAGATAGAAACTCCAATCAATGGGTAAATGACAATAGTAATAATGGAAACTGGGATTCGAACCAGAACTGTGATCATGGTAGGGTAAATAATGACAATTGCAGAGGGAATAATAATCGTGGTAGATCTCAATATAGGAAACATAGATCTTATCATCAAGGAAACTCTGCACAAGAAGAATCTCAGGGAGCCTGTAGTCAAGTGAATGATAATAAAAACCCTCATGCTGTCACTTGTTCTGCTTTTGACTTTGGGAGAGCAACTAAATGCCCCCAATGCACAACATTGTTTGAACCAACTACAGTAACTACTTTAAGTTGTGGTCACCCTCTTCCCGCTCTTCCTGCTTCAGTTGCACATGACGGGAGAGGGTCTGTTATCTTACATAAAGGTCTTGTAAATAGTAATCCAGTCTCATTACTTTTTGATTCTGGATGTACTACTATCGGAGTTAAGCAATCCCTCATACATCCTTCTTGTGCCACGGTAAAAGTAGTCAAATGTGTGACATTTGGTGGCACTTTGGAAAAATACCCAACTGCTATTATTCACATAGCTACTCCCTTCTACACAGGAGAGGTCCACGCGTGTCTTCTGCCAAATCCTATTGCAGATCTTATCATCGATCGTATTCACGGAGTTAAGGAATGCACCCCGCAGCAGATTGCTGCTTGGGAAGAACAAAATATTCAAGCTGCAAATGCAGTGGTCACAAGAGCACAGGCTCTTAATATGCCTCAAACTTCATCAACTGATAGTAATGAAGTGCATAGCCAAGCTGATCACTTGGTGATTTCACGTGACTCTTTCATAAAATTGCAAGAAGAGGATCCTTCTTTAAAAAAATTCTTCATCCTTGCAAAAAAAAGGGGATCCAAATCAGAACACTAATTGCAAATCTTGGATTACTATGAAGAATGGCGTTCTGGTACGTATGGTACACGACTCGACAATGTCTATGCATTCTCAAAATCTTGTTCCCAAGAGTATGAGAGTCCAAATTTTGCAACATGCACATGACTCATTTGTAAACAAAGACATACGTATTTATTGCCGATCTTGCAAAATATGTCAAGAGGTCAGATCGAGAGGTCCTCGACATGCATCGCCTATCTAGGCTGCAGACGTTCCTATTAGGCCATTTCAGAAAATGGCAATAGATATTATTGGTCCTTTTAAGATCAAGTCAGCAAGGGGACATCAATTTATCCTAACATGTGTTGACATGTGCACTCGGTGGCCAGAGGCTATACCTCTTAAGAGCATCTCCACCGCTGATATCGCAGACGCGTTATGGCTGATATTTTCTCGTTTGGGATTTCCCGGAGAAATATTGTCAGACCATGGCACCCAACTAATATCAGACACTATGTCGCAGGTGATGTCTACTCTGAATATTAAAAGGTCTCTGAGTAGTATTTATCACCCAATGTCTAATGGGTTAGTGGAATGTCTAAACAGAACACTTAAGAACTTACTTGGTAAGATAACTGAGGATCATCCTCAGGATTGGGACAGGGTCCTACCTGTGGCTCTCTTTGCATATAGAGAGGTCCCAAATGAACATACAGGATTTTCTCCGTTTGAACTTGTCTTTGGCGCACGACCGCGAGGTCCTATGTCTTTACTTCATGATCTTATAACTGCTGATAATATTAACGATGACACTCAATCTTCTTATGAGTACATCATTGCTCTCAGGCAAAAGATTATGGAAGCATGCAAACTAGCAACTTCATCATCCGAATTTGCTAAAGAAAAGGCAAGGCAGTTTGCAAATAAGAATAGATGCCTACGACAACTTTGTCCTGGCGACAAGGCATTTGTTTTGTTACCTTGTAGGGAAAATAGACTTCTTATCGCATGGAAAGGTCCATATACTATAGTCTCAAGAATTTCCGATGTTGACTATGTTGTTGATATTGATGGAAAGCATAAAACTTTCCATATAAATATGCTTACGGAATTTCATGAATGACCAGACTATTTACAGCCTATTTTTTAGGCTACGGACGATGATCCAGTCCCACATGGTCATTACTCATCCCTGTCAGTTATACAGGATGAGGAAACTATTTTCTCTGATGTTAATTTTCCTCTGCCAGTGATTCCACTTCATTCTACGGAATCATGGAAAAACGTTACTGTTTCTCCTAACTTATCAATTGAGGAACAGCGACAAATTTCTTCTATGCTACAAACTTTTCAGGATGTCCTTACCAACATTCCTGGACACACTAATGTCATTGAACATGACATATTACTTACCGATGATAATCCAATCAGGGTCAGACCTTACCCTATTCCTATTCATTTTCAGACACAAGTCGAGAAGGAATTGGATGAAATGATACAATTAAAGATAATTGAACCATCCACTTCAGCATACTCTTCGTCCATGGTTATTGTTCGCAAGAAGGACAATAACATACATCTTTGCATTGACTATCGCAAATTAAATCAAGTTACGAAATTTGATGCTGAACCTATGCCTTCGTTAGAAGATCTACTTATTAGACTTTCTAAGTCTCGATTCTTTACCAAACTAGACTTGTTGAAAGGCTATTGGCAAGTTCCGTTAACTGAACGAGCCAAACCCCTCACTGCTTTCTCAACACTTAGGGGTTTATTTCAATGGAATTTCATGCCTTTCGGCCTTATGAATGCTCCAGCTACTTTCGTATGCATGATGCGTCGAATTCTGTCATATTGGTCAGATGTGATTGCATACTTGGATGATATTTGTCTTTTCAGTGATACTTGGGAAGATCACTATTTGGGTTTATATGAGTTACTATCTACTCTACGTGAGCACGGTTTGACTGCAAAACCCTCTAAAGCCTATGTCGGGTTTGGTGAAATTACTTTCCTGGGTCACCATGTTGGTCATGGTCTATTGAAGACAGAAGACCATAACACTTCTAAGATACTAAACATTTCTATTCCGAAGACTAAAAAGCAAATACATAGTCTCTTGGGTTTAATACAATTTTATGGGAGATTTATAAAGAATCTGCCCTCTATTATGGCACCTCTTTCTACCTTGTTGAAGAAAGGTTCTCCTAATATGGTACATTGGTCTCAGGAATGTCAATATTCATTGGATCAGATTAAAACTTTATTTTCATCTCCTCCTATCCTAAGGTTACCTACTACTGATAAGACTTTTGTGCTTCGTAGTGATGCCTCATCCACGGGGATCGGGGCAGCATTAATGCAAGAGTATGATGAAACTCTGCATCCTGTAATGTATATCTCTAGGAAACTGAATGCAGCAGAAAGGAACTACTCGGTTTTAGACCGTGAATTGTTGGCTATGGTATGGTCAATCCTTAAGCTACAAAGATTCTTTCTTGGCGCGCATTTCATCGTGGAAACCAACCAAAAAGCTCTTACAGCTATCCAAAGTAAAAACTTGAAGAGTTCGAGATCCACTCGATATGCTATTGCTCTTCAACCTTTTCACTACATGGTACGAGCTATCCGTGGTTCAGATAATGTCATGGTGGATATACTGTCTAGATGTCCACATGACTCCACTTAACTTTTGTGTCCTAAAATTCCTAATACACGTCTAGACTTATGACAGTTCTGTACTATGGCTATATATGCTAACACATTTGTGTTCCCCTGTGTGTTATAATTACGTGATATCTTTCCCTGTTACCTCCTTTGGTATAATGGAGGAAGGGTTAGTTTGCCACAATTCAAGGAACAAAAGTTCCCACAGCCACAATTATAGTATGATTTGTATGTTTGATTAATGTATATTAGAAAATCTTACGGTTATCATATGGAATTATTTGAATCCTCTCAGCAGAATCATTGCTGGTGCTTGAAGAATATCTCCATGTTGTCATCCAGGATGTATGCGATGTCGATACTTTCCATGGCACTGAAGATGCGCCCGATTTGTATTGGAGCTGCATCACTTTTTCTGTTAAATAATTGTATTATATGCTATTGTATTGAAATTGTATGTCATGATAGTATAACGTACGTTTTGTGGGGTAAAGTGATTGTATCACTGGGTTTTGATGAGTTGTCCATTGATTAAATGGGTAATAAGGTACTTATGGATTATATGACATGTATATAATTTTTGATTACATTGTAACTTTGCCAGCACTATAGTGTACGTTGGTGGCCCCTCCGTCGATATGTGTATACTTAGAGTAATATTTTCTCTAATGTACTGAGATATATTCTCATCTGACGTTCTATGCACCGAGTTAGCCTCATATTAGGCATTATAGTTATTTGTGATACTTCTCATCTGCACATTATTTGTGCGTTATGAGCTTGTTGTATCTTGCTCTAGGATGTATTTCAAAAAAAAAAAGTTTCATTTTTTTTCCCCCGGAGGGTGCGGTAAACTGTTGCGGTCAGTTTGCGGAGTCTAGGTTATGGAAAGAGTGCCTGGTTATATTGGAAACTTTATATATTAATTTTCTAGTCTAAGGGCATTAATCCAGGTTTTTGTTGGGATGATAGTTGAAAGTGGTGGTGATACCACTTGTCTGTTATGTCTGTGGTTTGATTTGAAAACCGATGTCAGCTTTTACTGATACGTTTTCAAACCGCCTATTTTGAGCTTAGCTCAAAAAGGTCTTGCGTGTCAGAGTGCATGCGCAAAGTTTTCTGGCGCAGATTTGAAGAGAACGACTGGGAGTGTGTGCTGTGCTTTGACAGGGTCAAGATGGCTAAGTCCTCTGAGTGTCGAATATTATTTTGTGGATTATATTCTATATGCCTAGGATAGGCAAGTGAGTGTGGTGATTGTGATTCTGAAGGGACAGTAAGTTTATTTACTCTTTGAACTGTTTCCCTCGTTTGTAAGAATCTTACGTGACTTATTTTCGTAGCCAGCATATGACTTTTATCCTGGGCGGGAGAAAATCCACTCCAGCGCATTTGAAAAAAAGCTCACAATGTTTCCTAATATTATGCCCTAGGATGGTGCAGGCCTAAAGGTACTTTATATTGCTAGTATCCCGCTATGTCGGCGATACCATTTACAAGGTGGGACTCCCCTTGTTTACTGAAGAATATAGCTCAGATGCCATCCTTATCATTTATCTGTAAGCCCGCCATGTTGCGCGGTATGTCGTAGACCCTTCTACTTATTTGTTTGATTGATGTCAGAAAGGAGTTTGTCTGAACTCATATCTTGAATGTACTTTACTACAGCTGACGAGAGTGATATATAAGATCAGCTTTATCATATTTATGCATAGCTTGACAATGAACGATATTCATATGATTTATGCCCTGAACTGCATTACAACTGTCCTATGTTGATGTCAGCGTATCTGTCATTTGTGGAGCATTAAATCTATAAAACGTCAGAGGTGTTTCAAGCACTATGTGGATTACTGCATGTAATGTCTACTACAAGTGTGATGTCCAATAAGTAACCGTCTTCCATGAACATTCATTCACGCATTCGCATCCATTGAGATCCAATCACACTATCCTACAACACTTCAACACGCCAAGTCATCTACATGAATGCCAGTGTTATTGCGGCCAACCAGGGCTGGTGTATGATCATGTTAGCCTGTGTGGCTCTGAGTCGTTTGCTACATTGGTACTGGACTTTTAACATTCTACTTGCATTTACGGTGGTCAACTGGGTCTGTCAGACTTGTGTCACGGACACCTGATACGCTTGAATGCACACAGACACTGCATGTCTGTTTACATTCATACACCATTACACTTCAACAATATGATTGACCCAGAGAGACAGTGGACTTCAACAGTGACCCAACAAGACCCCGATGCCATCACAAGAACAGCTATGCTATGGACCCTTGAAGGATAACAAAAGAGAGGCCAACCAAAAACAACTTGGCGGAGGACTGTGGAGGCTGAGTTGCAAAGAATGAACCAGAGCTGGAATACTGTACGAAGGATGGCTACCGACCGAGCAAAGTGGAATAAATTTGTCGTTGCCCTATAAGACGCCACCAGGCCTAATGGCCACTGACTGCTTTGTCGGCCATGGCTAAGTATCACAGAAGAAGAAGATGGTATATGGTAAGAATCTCTTTAATTCCTTGACTGACAAGTCTAACCCAAATGGCAGTGGGGAGGGGAGAGGTTAAAGAACCTCAAACTTGCCTCCTGTCAAGTCACAATGTTTATAAGATGTTTTATATAGGCAGTTGCCCCAATCCCCCCTCCCTTTCTAGGCTTTAGTGAAACCTCCTAACCTTCAATATGTGATCAGTACAAAAAAAATAAAAACACCTACAACTCAATTCCTGTTTTTCACCTACGTTTATATTTGAGTCAATTGTTTTAATATTCTTTGGTGCCTTGTAAACACTGAGTTTCTTACAAGTCATGAACTTTAGTTAACTATATATAATTAAGCTAGAATTCAAGATTAACAAATACCTAGCAAAGACAACCATCAATTCTTAAAAAGACCACTTAAAACTGTCCAAAATCAAACCTTTATGGGTGCAGCATATTGCAATATAAATGTCTGAGCATTAACAGTATACCAACCATCCTTAAAAGCCACAATATTATTAAAGCTTTCAAACAATGTTACAAATAGTGTACATACCTTAACATCTGTTTCCTGCTTTATTTCTGCAAATAGACTTGTGACATTAGCTTCCACATTTCTTCCAGCCTGAAAGCAATGAACTGTAGTAGATGTACTACTGTAGGTATCACATTAAGAAAATAAAGTTATAATAAAAATATATTACACTAACACTTGAATAACATCATCATCAAGCAATAATTAGTGTTAAATAGTGAAGCTTAATGCAGCTGCAATAGCCATAAACTTGCTTGTTGTATCTTAATCAAGATCATCCCTGTAATTTGTCTGTTATTTACCCAAATACAAATGTGACTGCTCAAGGAAGCTATGACAGAAGAACTTGAGTTAAAGATTTTAGACCTTCAGAATGATGTTTTAAAATCTCATTTATATGATAATGAATTTCTGGAATAATTTTGACCAAAAAAGTCAATTTTAAAAAGATCACAGTGGATCACTGATGCTGAAATGGATGATTGCATAACTATAAATAGTTGGTCAGTGACATACTGTGCCAAATAATAATAATAATAATAAATTCTTTAAGCACCAAACACGGCGCATAAGGCAGAAACCAGTGCTCTCCAGGTTGTTCGTTGTGACGCCACTCCTCTTAACTCTTGCACATTATTTAGGCCCAACGTTCTTCCTTCTCTTGTTATTGTTCTTCTAAGTGTTTCTTTTGGTCTTCCTTTTTTCCTCTTACCCTCAGGAACCCAAGTGAGCGCCTGTAGTGGTATTCTGTTGTTTTGCATTCGTAGGACATGACCGATATATGACCATCGTCTTTTCCTTATATAGTCGGAGACATATTTCTGCCTAGAGTCTTCTCTTATTTGTCGATTAGTCTTGAATTCTTTCCAACTGATGTTCATGAGTTTTCTAAGACATTTGTTCTCGAATGTATTCAGCTTGTTCTCCAATGATTTTGTGATTTTCCAACTTTCACAGCCGTATGTTAACACTGAGATAACATTCAAATTAAACAGAAGAAGCTTGGTATGTATATTCAGTGATCATAATTTCCAAATGTTAGATAATCTATTGAAGGCGCTAGCTGCCAAAGCAATTCTAGTATGAATTTCTCTTGTTGTGTCACCATCCTGAGTCATTTTACTGCCTAAATAATTGAAACTTTCAACTTTCTGTAGTTTTTCCCCGTTCAGGATGATATCGAAGGTCTCGTTAGAAAAGTTCATAACTTTAGTTTTAGAGGCATTTATTTGGAGACCTATTTTAACCGAGAGCTGACACAGATTATTTACTGCTTCTTGGGCCTGTCTGGGTGTTGGACTTAAGAATGCTAAATCATCTGCACAATCGAGGTCTTCCAGGGACTTTCCATCTGTCCATTTTATACCTAATTGTTCGTTGTGGGTATAGTTTTTCATAACCCAATCAATAGCTATTCCAAAAAGTAGTGGTGACAAAATACAGCCTTGTTTCACCCAGGGGTGAAACTGTGCCAAAGATCATACTAAATACACTTTTGTTTTGACTCAAATAATTTGAAGATCAATTTAGTTTTTGTAACCCTGATTATTTCTTATACAGGTGTGTAACCCATATGTGTAACCCATAATTCGAACATCCAAAAACCAAGATATACCAAAAAATGAAAAGTGTTTTGGCTGACTTTTGGGCTACTTTTAAGTTTCCAAAACAAACAAAAAATGATTATTATAATTTTTAACTGGTATGCAGGGTACTGAACACACACAATGTTCAGTTTATTACATTTCGTTCTCTTGAAGTGCAAGCGCAGTATAAGCTGAAGTATGCACTATAATGTAATATAAATTTTGAAACACAACTAGTTAGTTGTATCTAAGCACCACTTTCAGCCATGTGTGAATATTTCTGATTTCATTTTGTCATTTTGAGTGGATATTTGTGAGCTAATTTCATGAAATTAATTTCATTGTGAAAATGTTGAAAAGAGCTGCAGATACTCCTGTGGGTAGCAGTGGGAACAAGAATAGAAAGCATTTATCATTATTGATAGCGCAGAAGGTAGAGTTAGTGCAGAAGCTTGATCATGGTATCTCTGAGCGCCGTCTTACTGAAGAATATGGTGTAGGAACTACCACAGCATATGATATAAAGAAATGCAGACAAGCTGCTGAAGTTTTACATGGACAGAGAATACCAAATACTAATGTCAGACCAGAAATATTTGCACAGAGGAAAAAATTAAGAAGTTTTTGGCTGTTTATGGAATTAAAGAAAGACTGCTTAGACAGAAACCATTGTTAATGAGACAGATGACACTGGGTAAAATCTGCAGTAAGGCCATCTGTCTTACTGCCTATTCATGAGCTGAAAATCTTGTTTGGTCTATCAACAGATGTCTGACGCCAAGCTGATGATAGTGAATAGAGCATTGAATGTACATGTGCAGTGTTAAGTCATATTTTTATTAATGGAGTTAAGTGTTAAAGACTTGTATGTACAGGTTGGATTTTTATACACGCTAGTAAACACGCGCTTTGTGTTGAGAGATTTTTCTAAATTCGGGGGCTGTATGCTCAATTTTTGAACACTGCTCTACTGACTAGCTGTTAGTTTGTTTTTAAAAATATGATAAGGAATCTGGTCGAATGTTCTACGAAATGGTTTTGAGGGGAAAGGCAGATGAATTCTGCTCACATCTCAAGCTGCGAGTTCGCGCTTGAATGAATTTTTACTGAGCTGTTTTGAGCAGCGGATTTTTCGTGACAGTACTTTGCTGGCAGAGCTTGAAAATGGACGCTTGACCATTTTTGCTAGTGTGTTCCAGTATATATCCTTTTGGGAAAGGAATATTTGATAATTGGAGAATATATTCATATTGATTCTAAGCCAGGGATATTACTGCTTACTTATTATGTACTGTGCATTCAACTGAAGATAGAAAAGAGTATATATTCATATTGATTCTAAGCCAGGGATATTATGGCTTACTTAAGTACTGTTTATTGAAGGGATTGTTCCATGGATATGTTATAACTGATTCTGTATGAGGATATGGTGAACTGTTGATGCTTTATGATTTGTCGCGAACTGTAACCTGTGAAGTGTGCTATTCCTGACGTGATTGTTGCTGTGTAGTCAATAAACTGTGTCGAAAGTTTAATCTAGTTCCACCACTTCCTGACTCCTGCATGTTGCTGTAGTGCAGGAGTGCAGTAGATGTGTAGCCAAGTACCTAAGACATTTGCTTATATTGACATATGCATAAGTACACAACTGTCGGCCATCCGTAAGCCTGACACATGCTGATTGCCTTCATCAGCGAAAGTTAATAATGACATTTATCTTCTTTTGAACCTCCACCATTCCATCTTTAACATGCAGGTATTTAACAAAGTTTATGTTTGAAGTTTTAAAAAAATATTTTTCTTATAAATAATTGTACTACATAATTTAAGTGGGGCAATTTTTGGGCTATTTTGAGCAATATTTTGGGCAACTTTGGGTGATATTTTGGGCATATTCTGAAAACTGAAACATGGCCCTCTCCGAGCATTTCAGATTCTGGGTGTTGAGTATCTTAGATATTTTGTTTATTTTGTAATTGAAGTTTTTGCACCTCAAAACACCCTCTCAGCTTTGAATACATGTTCATATACATTGTTGTTGATGTTTTAACACAGATGAGAATGGCTCATAGTAATGTTCATAAATAGTCATGAAATGACGGCTCATGAATCCGTGGGTTAAAAACTGTTCACGACGATCGCATATTTTTTTGACAACGTTAGTAGAACAAAGGGACAGTCAGTGTGATTTTTGGTTTTGAGCAAGCTAGAGGTGTTCTGCCCTCTAAAGGTGTGTGTGTGTGTGTGTGTGGCCCATGCCATTCTATTCAAGTATGTTGAATTGATTATGTGTATCTCAACATGAGAATTCTATTGGAGTTTGATAAATACATGTAAGCTCAAGGTAGGAGCCGTGTAATTCATCCAGTGATGGCTGATTGCAGAATGTATGTCCTTTAGAGAACAGTTAAATATAAATGAAGTACATTATCTTCATAGAAACCACGGGTTCTTATTGTATGGGACATGACTGGTAACAGACCTATTAACTTCAAGAGTGTATTCACCCATGAACAGAGGCTCATGCAGCCAAGCTGTTATTTACAAGTAGATGACAGTCTTACATGTGCTATCCACACAAAATTCATTACACATTTTTCTAGAAATCGCCAGTAGGGTTTCTGAAGTGCCAAATGTTTATATTGGCTAACATTGACGTATATCTTGTAAACCGTTTTGGAATGTGTTGTATGATGAAGTATCTTGTGTTACATGAATAAATTGTAGAAGTCGTCAATGCCAGGCGTCCAAGAACATTTTATCTAAGTGCGGTGTTCCAGATGTGTTGTGTAGTCGGCAATATTGTGGGCATTGCCTAGTTTCACAGAACACCTCCTAACATACCATCAAGTAAAGAGAAGCTATCACCAAACAACAAGAAGCACTACAGACCACTCATTAACATAACACAGGAAGATTCACACCACCTTCTCAACAATAAAGTTTAGTAAAGAACCCTCAATATTAGTGGAGATACTCTATCCCACTTAATCATTGTCCGCAACACTGGGTATTGTTAAATGTGTTACTCAGCCTTTTATACACTCTACATCTTAGTTTCGTAAAAATAAAAGTTCTTTTTAAAAAGTGAGGGTGGGAAACCATAAGTCAGAAGAGTTCAGGACCACCACTGGTGTAAGACAAGGTGATATCCTGTCACCTCATGGACAATGTCATCAAAACATGTAAGGAAAGGACCCAACAAGTACTCAGCAGGGTACTGGAAGATGAGATGGGTCTGCATTTCAGAGCTAGCATTTGACAACAATGTTGCCCTGATTGCTAAATCAGAGGCACATCTTCAATCCAACCTGCAAGTCTGGAAGGAAGAGCTGGAGATGAGATGGATGGTCATCAGCAGTTCCAAAACAAAAACCATGGTGACATCACAAGAGGAAAGAAGGCATCA
This sequence comes from Oreohelix idahoensis, assembly GCA_024509875.1. Taxonomy (NCBI): domain Eukaryota; kingdom Metazoa; phylum Mollusca; class Gastropoda; order Stylommatophora; family Oreohelicidae; genus Oreohelix; species Oreohelix idahoensis. The sequence continues at coordinate 33,469 of JAMPIV010001653.1, read as the reverse complement.
GATTAAGCTAGGAGAACAGATCCTGGAGCAGGTCAACCGGCTTAATTACCTCAAAGCTGTTATAGACTGGAAGTGAGACACCAAAGAAGAGTTAGCTACCTGAAGAGCAGCAGCTGGGTTACTTTTTCAGGCCATAAACCAAAGATTTTTCAACAAAAGTAAGCAAGCAAGAAAGAAGATGGCTGTATAATGCCCCACCTATATTCCAGTCTTGACACATGGATGCGAGTCATGGGCAATGACTACAATCCACACAAAAGCCAGATTTAAATCTTAGAAATGAGGTATCTGACAGAGATGGTAAAGTGACAAGAAGAGATATGGTCTGCAACCAGAGGATATGGCAAGGCCTCAAAACCCAGCCACTGCAGACTTAAGTAGAACAGTCCCAACTGTGATTATTTGGCCATGTCTGCAGAATGGAAGAAGATTGGCTACCATGACAAGTATGGGAATCTAAAATCCAGGGACAACTCCCCCGGGAGGAGAACATTAAACAATCTTGGACTCAGAACAACTGAGGATTGGATTGGAACCAGACCAGAAGGAAGACAGCTGATAGTATAGTATGGTGCTCCCTCCTCCAAACCTCTACACCTCACGGCAGAAGATGGATGACTAAGTAAGTAAGTAATAAGTGAGTCCCAAAAATTGGTTGTTGCTCTTCACTCTACTAGTTAATATAAAATGTGCATATGGTGCCATAAAGGTCGAGGACCCTTGTTATAGAGATTTGCTTTTTATTTTTTTTTCAATAAACATTTCATCACTTTCCATTTCTGCCTGTTTCCCCACCCTCATTTCCAATATATCTGTGACCCACAGTTCCTATCTCTCCCTTGGGTCCACATCTGTTTAATACCTTTCACACTAGCAGTTAACAAACCCTAACCTTAAAATAATTTCTCAAAGTAAAAAAGAAAATGAGAATAAAAATGACAGAACACTCTTGACTCACTCTCACTGCCCAGAGATATGAGTAAATCACAGATAAGATTTTAACTCTTAGACAGGAGCAATGCTAACAGTGTTGGTTCGTTTATACACCTGTACTGCAGCAAAGATGACAGAAAAGAATTAAGTTATTAATAATAATTTAGAAATTCTTCCTTTTAATCTAGTTCAGGAGTTTGCAACTGGTCAATCAAAATGTATCAGTAGATCACATGTGATGACTTGGTAAATCTTTAAGCGATGAAGGAAATAAAAATAACCGACAGAAAAACAAAAAAAGGAATGACAATTCTAGACTAACCCTATGGACTCTTAATCTCTCAAGCATGATCCAGTTAAAGATTGTCCATGACACTGATAGTAACATTTATCATCATGCTTCAGCTCTCCAAGAAGCATACACCTTCAACAAAAGTATGCTAAGTCTTCCTTTCTTGTGCCTTCAGCACAAGTCCTACTATGTCTTCCTCATGTCTGTCTCCAGTTTTATTCTCTGTGTGTTCATTGGTCTCCCTCTACCTCTCTCTCCCTTGAAACTATGGAACAAGGACTGCCTTGTATTGCTATCAACAGGTTTTCTCAGTGTGTGCTGTGTCCATCTCCAGTGTCTTCTTCTCATCTCTTCTACCAATGGTAGTTGCTTGGTTCTTGTCATCAGTTCCGCAAGGTGATCTGGTCATACCACTTCCATCATCCTATTCTATGCAAGCACCCATTTATGAAAGTCTAGCTTTTTTGGTTGTTGTCTTTGTTTTCTCCAGGTTTCAGAGTCATGCCATACTGACTTGACATTGAACTGAATATTTTGATTTTTTTGCTGGGCTTAACGTTTTTGCTCTCCACATATTTCCCAATGCAATGAAAGATCCTCTAGCTTTTAGTATTCTTATTTTGATATCACTGTCAGTCCATCCTTCTTGGTCTACATTGCTGCCAAGGTTTATGTATGATCTTGAAGGGGCATTTCTTCAAGGGCAATACTGTTATCATTTGTTGTATTTATTATGATTATCTTTCTTTTCTGCCTGTGTATATTCAAACCTACTTGCTGTAAACTCACACCAAGCACTTTCATTGTCTTGCATCTGATTATGGCTATGGGACAGGAGAGCCAGGCCATCTGATAAATCAACATTATCAAGTTGTTTAGTCACTGGATACCATTTCTGTTGACTAAAGTTGTTGGTTGAGGTCAATGTTTTCATAATTCAATCTATAGCCAATAGGAAGAGAAATGGTGACAGGAAGCATCCCTGTCACACTTCAACTCTTATCCTAAATAGTTTTGTAAAACTTTCTCCATGAAGAGCTCTGCATATTGTGTCTTCATGTTTTCTTTATTAACTTAATGATCTTCAGGGGGACTCTATAATGTCTCACCAATTTCTGAAGTGACAGTCTGTCCACACTGTCAAGTGCTTCTTCATAGTCCACAAAAACCTATGTAAAGAGGCAAGTTTCAGACTGTGTTCCACTATTATTCTCAATGTGGCAGTCTAGTCTGTACAGGATCTGTTTTGCTTAAAACCTGTTTATTTATCTCTCAGCTGTCTATCTATGAACTCTTTTAATCTCTCAAAGATGATCCTGTTTAATATTTTTCACGGCACTGATTGTAATATTGTTCCTTTGTAATTTGTGTGCTCTTGTAAATCATAAGCAGCTTGACCAGATAACCATCCTTCCTTCTGCTGGTATTTGATATAAACTTTATTCCTCTGTAATTTGTGAACTCCTGTATATTTCATATAGGATAACTTGATCAGATATCATTCTTTGTGTTTTCTTGATGCCATTGTCTATACTGATGGGACTGTAATGCGTGGTGAGAAATCAGGTTAGGGCTTCTATGCTAGTGTACTGGTCTGAACTTAATGGATGGGTTTGAAAAAAAATCGAAAAAAGGTGATTCGTCTTACGAGGACAAAAGACAAAGAAAATAGTCTACGTTACGGCCACAAGGCCTTCGTCAGGAAAGGAAAGAAAGTGAAGGCTAGATAGGACACATAAAAACTAAATAAAATAAAAACTGGGTACTTCCCTGAAGGCAAGAACCAAAATTCTATCAAAATCGCTGTCTGTTGATGACCACGTGGCTGAACTTAGTGGGGCCAATTCCAGCATGAGAATCTAAGCAGCAACTTACCTCACTCAGTCCATGCTTCGAAAGGTTCAAAGTGGTTGGTTGCGTAAACAGAAAACACATGATCAGTCTACAAGAGCTGGTGGGGCCTAAGTGTATGCAACTGCATTAGCCATAATCAAGAGCACAAATATATGCTTTTTTTAAAAATAAATGACTTTTAATCATCAAGGTTTGTTGGAATTTGGCATTCATTCTCTCCTTTCCTTTTTTTACAACTTTCAATTTGCATTTCTGTGACCCACAGTTACTATCTTCCCCTATCCCCACATCTTGTTTTGATTTGTGTGTAGTGCATTTTTGACAAACTAACTTGAATGGCAAATTGCAGTGAACATACCATAATCCTCAAAGTTATCTCCAAACTTAAAAATAAAGGAGATCACAGGGGATGATTTGGTAGATCTTTACATGATAGAAATTTAAAAAAAAAAAACGATAGCAAGCTAAGGACTTACTCTTTTTCAAAGGCATTAAAAAGTGCAATATCCCCAGGATTAAAGGTACTTATTCTGGGTTTCCATTGAAATCCTATGAGAAGCCTTATTAAAATTCCCTTTATTTATGAACTGCATAAGATAAGAATGGGATCCTTTATTTGATGTGACGTTATCATTTGGTAAAATGTAATTTAGTTCAAATTTTTCAATGCCTTGTTCAAAGAATTGTAGTAAGAGGGTTATGCTACAGAGATGCAAGTAACTTATATGCTGCACTTCTTCAACATTTTTTATACTCTGGAACCTGAAACAGATATGATTGTATCAAGGCAGATCTTTAGAGAGCTAAGTTTTTCTAAAGTAGATGCTCACATCACATAGGTTGCATTCCGCTGATCTAGTCTATATTCTAAAACCATAAAGTGACTTCTGTTACTGTTTTAGCAATCATTCTTAGTGAAGTTAAACAGCATGTGTACATGCTTTGGCATTTTTATCATAGTTTTGTAATGAATCACATGGTTCAAAGAATTGTAGTAAGAGGGTTATGCTACAGAGATGCAAGTAACTTATATGCTGCACTTCTTCAACATTTTTTATACTCTGGAACCTGAAACAGATATGATTGTATCAAGGCAGATCTTTAGAGAGCTAAGTTTTTCTAAAGTAGATGCTCACATCACATAGGTTGCATGCTGCTGATCTAGTCTATATTCTAAAACCATAAAGTGACGTCTATTACTGTTTTAGCAATCAATCTTAGTAAAACCATAAAGAATGTTTTAAGCAAAGTAGATGCATTTTAGTTAAACAGCATGTAAATTTTTATCATCAGTTTAATGATATAACAAATGATTTAGGTGAGGAATTTAATGTCAAATGCAGATGATGTTGCTATATGGAAGACTGGGAGATATCTGCCAAAATTATATAAGGATCTACAGAAGCAAATAAATAAAGTATGTAAATGGATGACAAAATGGGGTTTTCAGCTGAATACAAATAAAACATTGGGAATGATCTTCAGTAAAGGTAGGGTTGTAAAAAATAAAATTATAGACATAAATATCCAAGGGCAAAACATTAATACAGTGCAAACCACTCGATATCTAGGAATGATATTGGACCAACAGCTGAACTGGATAAACACATAGATAAACTAGTGGAGTCTTGCAGGGGATTTACTAACTTATTAAGATATTTGAAAGGTAATGGATGGGGTGCAAGCACTAAGATAATGCTCACTTTTTATAAAACTTTTATTAGAGGAAAAATAGATTATGGAAGTATAATATATGACTCTGCTATACACAGTAAAAAGATTAAATTAGACAGAATTCAGCATCAGGCTTTATGTACAATAGCAGGTGCAATCAGATCAACATCAATGGGAGCTATAGAGGTGGCTTTAGGAATCATACCCTTAGAATTACAGAGAAAGGAGTTAAGACTAAATTACATGAACAGAGTTATGTTAGATAAGTCTCACCCAGCACATACAGCTTTTACCAGATGCCAACTAACAACTCAGGCCAAGCCTATGAATACCACTAGATACCCTACAGGATGGAAGTGTATGGAGGAAATTGTCCATCTGGATACATTAATTACATCAATTAATAACAGTTGTGAATACAAGCCAGTGATTCCGCCCTGGGAAATCTAGAAACCAGACACGGACTACCACCTAGCAGAAATACTTAAGAAAACAAATAATATAGAAAATATTAAAAACACCGCCAATAAATATATACAACAAATATCAAAAGACAGCATTACTGTGTACACAGATGGATCCAAGGGAGAGGATGGCAAATTGGGGATAGGAATATATATTCCAATATGGAAAATGGCAAAAGAATATAGCATCATGGAAAATACATCCATTTTCACTGCAGAGATGGTGGCAATACTAAAAGCACTAGAAATATTCTCTAATAACCCTCCCAAAAAATTAACAGTTTTAACTGACTCTCTTTCAACAATGAAAGCACTTAGAAACTTATGAGAATGTAGTAGACCTGATATAGCAGAGGAGATATTTCTGCCTACTACATACTTATATTCCAAAGGATGTTCAGTCTTAATTGCTTGCATACCTTCACATGTTGGCATAGAAGGAAATGAAAAGGCAGATAAAGAAGCCAAGAAAGGTAGATTTGATAAAAACCTAATATATGTAGGGATGAGTAAATCAGAAATTAAGAGCTTAATTAAAGATTTAATAACAGATGAATGGAAAGCAGAGTGGGATAAAAATCTGAAATGAAGACATGCATATAAGATGTTCAAGGCTCCAACAAGAAAATGTCAGATATCTAGGGAATTGAAAATTCCCAGTAATAAGAAACTTCTCAGACTACAGCTGGGAAAAGGCTATTTCAGAATAGAAGAACCTTACTGTGCAGGATGTCTTCAAGACAATAATATAGAACATTTCTTGTTAAAATGTAAGAGGTATGACCAAATGAGAATACCAATATTAGATTATTTGCAAGCATCCAACTTACCTATAAATATAGAAGAGGTGTTGAGAATAGACAGACCTAGGGAACTGCAAAATATAGTCAAACAATGTTTAACATGAACACATGTTAATATATAGTGGCTGGGAATGTGAAGGTCTGATGCTGTTCTTACAATACATGTGACTTTAAACAGATGAAAGTCAATTAAATATCTGTTAAAGTCCGTTATATAACTAGAACCACCAGGCCTTTACACCCCTCCACTTTAATATTATTCTTGTTCATAGTTTCTTCTTGATTTTGTTTGTTTGTTTTTTTTTCTATTTATTTAACATATAAACACAATTGTGGTTATCCCTATTTACATTGATTTGACAAATGTGATGCCACTTTCTCATGTCGGCAGTTGTTCATATTATTTAGAATTGAAAACAATATATATCCTAATTATAACCCATCAGAGGTTGAACGAGATATTTTTTTTTCATTAATTTAAAAAAAAAAAAAACATGATTATGGTTTTCTTTAAATTACCACAGAAATGTGACAAGTCTAGCATCTACAAATTCTAAGTCTCCTGAGATAATGAATGTGTCACATTTACTTAAAAACATATTCGACAATTAAGAGAATTGAGTTCCTCCATGCATTTCCAACCTGTTGCGTACCTACTGGTATTAATGAACCTACTTTCTGAGTTGTTAATTTATACCAAGCAAATGCTGAAAAGATGCACGAGTTGTCTAACATAATTTTGGTCATATAATTTAGTCTTAGTTCCATTCTCCAAAGTGAGGACTACTAAGGCCACCTCCACAGCAACCCTCGATGTTGATCTGATTGCACCTGTAACTGTACATAATGCTTGGTGCTGAATTCTATCGTATTTTGAACGAAGGGAAGAACGATTTCCTGCACGCTGCCATATTGTGACTCCGTAAGGTGTGTATGTATGTAATTCGGTGTGTTTGCACGTAACGTAAATTTCGTGAGCACGATTTATTACGGAATTAAAGATTGTATGTGTTGTGTATCATAATTGGTTAAAATCGAAATGACTGGCGCCAAATATTCCGTAGTGAATATGTGTATTTTAGGGTTAGGATTAGGGCCTAACCCGAACCCTAAATGTAAAATACACATATTTACTGCGGAGAGTTCGGCGACTGTCCTTGCGATTTTACCCATAATTGTTACCTATAAGATGTATAAATGGATACTTTTCGCTCATTTTAGTTGAAATTTGTTTAATATTGGGTGTTTTACATTGTGTCGAAGTGATACGTTTACTTGTCCGCGTGAATAACCTTAGGGGGAAAATGGCAGACAGTGAGAAATTTTTCCTATTTACCCAAATTTAATCTTGTGACTGTGCTGCAGAGTCATAGACTATGCTTCCATAATCTCGTTTGCCTCGAATAAAAGATTAATAAAACGTGATTGTCAATTACCTCTGAGGCTAATGCAAGTTTGTGAAATACACAACAGTTGGTTGTAACACAGAATCGGAATACTCTTCATTTAGAGAAATACACAATGTTCATATCCAAGTCTGCCACTCAAGTTCTAAAGATAAACCCAGATTTACTTCTTAAAAAACCCCAGAAATACACATATTATTTTATGCCTCAAATACACGGGATAGACGATCCATACACAATCTGTTATGGCAACTTTAGCACAAATAAGCTGTGTGCTACCAATTTGTATGTATTTCTTCATGTTTTTTTATTTTATTTGTTATTACCAAAAATTCACAATTATATAAAAGTGATTTTATTAACACCCCAATATTTGAACTCTTGAAAATGATATATTTTAACAGTAACATACTTACAGTAGTTACATTAACAAAATATTCCTCAAATTAAATATAAAATGTTAGTTGTAACTTGTTACAGTTCAAAATTGTCACTTGTCAGCGACTCGGCATCCCATGTCGATAACTTCTCCTTCGTCAATATCGTATGCATGAATTGACAACGTGGAATCTTGATTGTGGAGTTCCAAAATCTTTGGATATCTCTGCCGACAACGTCCTTCATTCACATCTTTCAACGACGCTTTTACTAGGATTAAACTTATGACAAACTCAAATCCTTCAGCTTGCTGTCTGTTAGCCATTCCTTACAAAAAAACCTGCTGATACCATGGCTTCACTTTTTTACGCATTGGTATGTGTTTCGCCATGCTGCTACAACTACCTATCGTACCTTCATCATCGCTCATTTTATAATCTTATAATTTAAAAAAAAATATGCTGTTTTTCTGCTTGAGTCTAAAATTTAAAGAGAATATAGAGGAGGTGTTGAGAATAGACAGACCTGGGGAACTGCATAATATAGTCAAACAATATTTAACACGAACACATGTTAATATATAGTGGCTGGGAATGTGAAGGTCTGATGCTGTTCTTACAATGCATGTGACTTTAAACAGATGAAAATCAATTAAATATCTGGTAAAGTCTGTTATATAACTAGAACCACCAGGCCTATACACCCCTCCACTTTAATATTATTCTTGTTCATAGTTTCGTCTTTTTGGAGAAAAGCTAGAAAAAGATGCACAAGAAAACCATAAATTGTTCTATAAGACCCTAAAGAACACGAGGAAGGAAAAACAATGCCCTCTCAAATTTATAAAGGACAAGCAAGGCAAATTGCTTACTGCCCCGAGGGAAGTAATGGAAAGATGGAAAGAATATTTCTCAGAACTCCTTGATAGTGAGCAAGGTCAAACATCAGAAATGATAACCACTAGCACAGAAGAGGAAACCAATGGTGATGAAGATGACATAAAGATGGAAGAACTGAAGGCAGCACTGGAGAAAATCAAGATGGGCAAAGCAGCAGGGCATGATGGTATAACACCAGAAATGGTTAAGTACATGGGAGCATCAGGTGACCTGTTACTCTTAAGGGTCCTACAGGCAGCATGGTGCAACAAGACCATACCAAAGGATTGGGAGATCGCCATCATAACACCAATTTTCAAAAAGGGTGACAATCGACAGTGTGGAAACCATAGAGGCATTTACCTTCTCAGTGTCCCTGGAAAAATCTACTCTAGAATCCTAGAGCAGAGACTCCGACGCCTAGCTGAGCCACAATTGGATGAGGTCCAGTGCGGATTCCGAGCAAACCGAAGTACTCAAGACCTAATCTTCACACTCAGACAGCTGAGAGAAAAGGCCCTTGAGTATAAGAGTGAGATCCATCTTTGTTTCATAGATCTGGAAAAGGCGTTTGACAGAGTCCCTTGGAGCAAACTTTGGGACTGTTTGGCAAGGAAGAATATTCCAGCACCTCTGATTTATGCTATACAGAGCTTCTACAAGTCTTGCAGAAATTATGTGAGGACAGCAAACCATAAGTCAGAATAGTTCAGGACCACCACTGGTGTAAGACAAGGTGATATCCTATCACCTTACCTCTTCATACTCCTTATGGACGATGTCATCAAGGCATGTAAGGAGAGAACAAGAAAGTATTCAGTGGGGTACTGGAAGATGAGACAGGTCTATATTTCAGAGCTGGCATTTGCTGATGATGTTGCCCTGATTGCTAAATCAGATGCACATCTCCAATCCAACCTGCAAGTCTGGAAGGAAGAGCTGGAGAAGAGAGGGATGGTCATAAGCAGCTCTAAAACAAAATCTATGGTGATATCACGAGAAGAAAGAAGACATGAGATTAAGCTGGGAGAACAGGTCCTGGAGCAGGTCGACCACTTTAAATACCTCGGAGCTATTATAGACCGAAAGGGAGGCATCAAAGAAGAGTTGGCCACTCAAAAAGCAGCAGCTGGGAGACTTTTTCAGGCCATAAATCGAGGATTCCTCAGCAAGAGAGAGGTTGGTAAGAAAACGAAGATGGCTGTATACCGCTCCACCTATGTCCCAGTCTTGACATATGGATGCGAGTCATGGGCAATGACTACAACCCATAAAAGCCAGATCCAAACCTCATAAATGAGGTATCTGAGGAAGGTGGTTGAAGTAACAAGAAGAGACATGGTACGCAACCAGACGATACGTCAAGGCCTAAAATGCCACCCCCTACAGACCCAAGTAGAACAGTCCCAACTAAGATGGTTTGGCCATGTCTGCAGAATGGGAGAAGATCGGCTACCATGACAAGCATGGGAAACAAAGAGCCAAGGATCCAGACCCCGAGGACGACCCAGAGTCCGCTGGGAGGACAACATTAGACAATCTTTGAAGGACCGAGGACTAGAATGGAACCAGGCCAGGAGGAAGACAGCCGATAGAATAGTCTGGCGCTCTCTCTTCCAAACCTCTACACCTCACGGTAGAAGGGGAACGACTAAGTAAGTCAGTAAGTAAGTTTCGTCTTGATTTTGTTTGTTTGTTTGTTTGTTTTTTAGTTTTCTATTTAGCGTATAGGCCTAAGCACAATTGTGAGTATCCCTATTTTCAAATGTGATGCCACTTTCTCATGTCGGCAGTTGTTCATATTATTTGAAATTGAAAACAATATATATCCTAATTGTAACCCATCAGAGGTTGAACGGGATTTCTGTTTATCTTCATTAATTTAAAAAAAAAATAATAAATTTTTAAAACTTTATTTTTTTTAAATACCCCTTCGGGGGCTCAAAGTGAGGTTGATGAATGTATGATTGGACACTGGACATCGATAAGTGTAGGATTATGGTCTTATCACAGATGCAGGTTAATGGTCATCACATTGTTGAGTGTAGTGTATTGGGTCATATAGATGAATGCTCCCTGGTGTAGTGATGAAGGAGATGGTCAACTCAAACCAACACAGTGCGGTGCATACATGACCTCTTGTCCACCAAGTATTGGGGCCCTGACAAGTGACAGTGTTTGTATTGAGTGAGAATGCAGGTTACGCGAATGTATGGAACGTTCGTATGTTGACAAGTATAAGGCACTCATTCACTCATGTGTGAAAGTCAAAGATGTCTGGAACTGCTGTTGATAATTTCTTACACTTTTAATGGACGTAAACTCTGACAGCACGGTTACAGTCATAGAAACAGGTTGACACAATAAATCATTAGGTACTTGAAGAATAGGTGGCAACATCAAATATGCATACGTATAACATGAGAGTCTAGTCGAAAGAGTATGCAAATATATATAGTTACTTCTGAATGTCTGTCGTTTCATGCCTCCACTGACTAATCGCGTCAGTTTGAGGTAACAATAATAATGTTCATCACAATGCCTCCTTGCAGAACCTCTGCTGACTAAGTCTTCAGGCTAAGTCTTTTTAGGCTATAACGTCAACAGGGTTTTATAGTTATGCTGACAATCTTAAATAACAGAGAGTGGACTCCAAAACAATGTAGGTCTTGATATCGCCATCAGATAATAAGATATTTCCGTTCTCTGACCGATGCTTCACACAGACCCAAAGTGGGATTCAAGATGGCGCAAGTCTCAGTGAGCGGCGCTCATACAGAAGATATCCTCACTATAACTGAAGGCTCCGTTCATATATTCAACTAGTATCTTGGGTTCTCATACCTCATAGAAAAGGGTTACACATGTCCACTCCTAGTGCTGCTAGACAAGGAATCGTCGATGTACGATCCAGTAAATATATATATAACGATGATGTGGCATCCGCCTATCGTTAGCCCTAGGCAAAGTCTAGAAAATGTTCTCACTTTACCTTAGGTTTAGAAAACACTAATAACAGCACACGCCATTCCCTTGGCGTAAAGAATGTATTCTGGGGAGGACCCTAGACATAATAGACATACAGACGATGTCACCTTCACCCAGAATTTCACAGCAAAGAACAAATCTTCGGACTTCTGTCCGCACAGCTTTCAGCCACCCAGCATGACGGAAGCGCGCCTTGACGACCAAGCGTCTGGGCATGCGCAAAAATTTAACCCCTCAACTATTCAAGTGGGACAACCCCATATTTACTTTTACTCAAATCCAAAGATGAGTATTCGCCCTTTGACTAGAGTTCTAATCTTAGACTTAAAATATTATTACCAAATATTTTCAAACATACACAAGTATACAAACAAATAAATATCTTCCTATATCTATATATCTATTCATTGCCAATATCAGAATCTGTGCGTAACAGAGGTCTATTGACCTTTTTGAGTAAAATGTATAAATTATGTGTGATCCCAGCCCTGGCTAAGACACTTTGATCTTAGCCAAAAGGCCGACAAGCGACTCTTCTTTGACTGAGTATTGTAAATGACAGCTTTTAGTAGAATAACAGCAAATACATATTTGATGTAAACGAATAAAAATAGGTCATTGATGTGGTTAAAAACAAGAATTAAATTTAAGTGGAATAAAAAATATGTATCACATATTTTTTTACATTTAATTATAATATAAATATAATGTATAATCTCAGTGCAGAGAATATACATACACTGTAAATGCCAACTGTCAAATATACCCAGATTAATGCAGATTTGGAAAAACAATACCCAGACAGAAGCCAAATATCCCAGATCTAGTAAAATATACCCAGCTGTGGCAACACTGTTCATATTCGTATTTTAAATATGTATCGTCAGCAATGTTGCCACCTTGAATTTTGAAAAGAAAATCTAGATTGTACCTTACAAAACAATTAGATACACCTTGATTTTTAATTTTGGGCTACATCTGGAATCCTTAGGCTACCTTAGGCGTTTTAGGCTTTTTCTTCTTTCATCATTAGCAGCCGACCGTCAAAGCAGTCAGTGGCCATCACGCCTGGTGGCGTCTTGTAGGGCAACAACAAATTGATTCCACTTTGCTCGGTCTGCGGCCATCCTTCGTACATTGCCCCCTACCCTGGTTCATTCTTTGCGTCTCAGCCTCCACAATCCTCCGCCAAGTTGTTTTTGGTCAGCCTCTCTTTTGTTTTCCTTCAGGGGTCTGTAGCATAGCTGTTCTTGTGATGGCATCGGAGTTTCTTCTGAGGACATGGCCAACCCAGCTCCAATTTTTGGCATACTGTCGGCGAAAACCGAAAGTTAATCTACGTTAGGGTGACTAAATAATTATTTTATTTACAAGGAGGACATTGTCTGATTTTTTACTTAAAAAGGACAAAGGAGGACACTTTTAAAGACTAACGAGTATACAAAAGAGGACGCGTTAATTTCACTTATTTAATACATGTGTGTACAGAATCACGATAAGATTTATAGAAATACTTCAACGAATTTTTTAAAAAATGTTTTCTTCATAAAATGCATGTTTTAATCATGTTTCCATCAAGCATTATTGTTTCATCAGCACTAAATATAAAGTTTTTAACATTGTACTTTTCACTCCAACTAAAAGCTCATGAAAGTCTGTAAATGTAACATTCTTATAAGTGTATTGAACTTGTAATATTCCTTTTACACACTCAACGGTGAATTTGTTTCTGTCCTTTGTCCACTGTCACAGAACAGTTTCATGAATCTGAATGATGATACTGGTTGGTGTTAAGGGTCACTAATCTGACGTTGTAAACACTTGTTTAAATGTAACTCAGCTACTGAGTTAATATCTGACTTTATGTCAGCATTGTTGTGAATTGTGCATGCGCTGGGAGAGAGCGTTTGAGTGAATATAAGTCTGGGGTGACAGACATTCTGTTTGGCAGCCGAGCTGGGCGCTCGGGACTGTGATTAGTAGCCGAGCTATGAGCTCGTATTGGGTGACTGTGGAGAATCAGATGTGATTATTATATATGTGAGGATATATTTAATATATTGTGTAGGTCCTACCGATTGTACAGGCGAAGTGTATTGTCCCGCCTGGAGAGGATTCTGTGAATCTATATGGCGATGTTCATGCCGCCAATCACTAATGATAAGTGATATACACCGGAAGGGTGATGTATTAGCGCGATGGTGTTTTTCCGCACGTAGAGTTGTTTGAGGAATTATTGTGTGTGAAGAGTGTATACCGCACCAACAACATTCTGTATATTGTTATGGTGTGTTGGGAGAGACAGTGTATGCATACTGTAGTTTGTTATGTCCTACAGGCAATGTTAACCTTAGTATTATGTCGGTGCGCTTGCTAAATGTATTTTATTTCCACGGTTTATCTATCAGTCTAATATATGTTATGGAACTGTACCAGTGGCGTTGGGTTAATTCATACGAGCCATTGTTGATCACCATCTTCATAAAACCCACACCCACAATAATATTGTTCCTGACAAGCAGGGTACATCCTTTATATCCTGACATCTGGGGACATCGTCTGTACAGTGTCCTGACATCCGGGGGCTCGTAGAAGGAGTCTTATGAACCTTGGAAAGCTAGAAGATATCAACCACCTTACCTCCGCATCTACGAATGTAAACAGACTGTTTTTGCTACACAGTGCTGGCGAGCTACGGGACTAAAGGCCAAAATATACTCTCAGCCAACCAACGTGGAGTTCAGTCCAGCAAGTCGTGACCTACAGACCTACACGTCGTTGCGACAGCACTGTTTTTCAGGCCCTGTGGGTCTCATATTAATTTATTGTTTACAGGCCTCGGGTATCCTTTCCTTATGTGTTATAAATGTTTATACAATACCAAATTTAATCAAATGCTGTAAGAGCACGCTATTACATCCCCTGCATAGGATGCTGTGCCAGTGCTGGGAAGAGACAACTATTCCTCAAGACATGCGAGATGCCAAGATTGTAACACTGTATAAAAATAAAGGAGACAGAAGTGATTGCAATAAGTACAGAGGCATCTCTCTTCTTAGTATTGTTGGTAAGGTTTTTGCCAAAGTCATCTTAATGCGACTACACAAGTTAGCTGATCGCATATATCCAGAGGCACAGTGTGGATTCCGAGCTGGCAGATCAACAACAGACATGATCTTCTCTCTCCGCCAGCTTCAGGAAAAATCAAGAGAGCAGAAAAGACCATTATATATCGCCTTTATAGACCTCACAAAAGCATTCGACCTGGTTAGTAGGGATGGACTCTTTAAAATCCCTCTGAAAATAGGCTGCCCTTCTAAAATGCTGGAAATCTATGACGACATGAAGGGACAAGTCCAATATGCTGGAAGCACGTCACAGCCCTTTGATATACGAAGTGGCGTTAAACAAGGCTGTGTTCTGGCTCCGACCCTCTTCGGAATCTTCTTTGCCTTACTCTTGAAACATGCATTCAGAGATGCAACTGAAGGAATATGCCTTCACACTAGATCAGAAGGCCGTCTGTTTAATCTTTCAAGGCTGAAGGCAAAAACAAAAATCAGAAGGGTCACTATAAGAGACTTATTGTTCGCTGATGATGCTGCAGTCGTCACTCAAAGCCAACAGGAGCTTCAGAGCTTGATGAATCGCTTCACTAAAGCATGCAAAGACTTTGGCCTCACAATAAGTCTAAAGAAAACGAATGTGCTGAGTCAGGATGTGGGTGCTGCACCAGTTATCACTATCGATAACTATGAATTGACAGTGGTGCACCACTTCACATACCTAGGGTCTACCATCAATGACAAACTCTCACTGGATACAGAAATCGACAGCCGCATTGGCAAAGCTGCAGCTACCTTTGCCCGCCTCACATCGCGTGTTTGGGGAAACTCTAAACTCACAATGAAGACCAAAGCTGCGGTATATAATGCCTACGTCACCAGCACACTCCTATATGGCAGCGAGACCTGGACGACCTATGCTAAGCAAGAAAGAAAGCTCATTACCTTAAATTTGCGGTGTCTACGTCGCATCCTCGGCATCTCGTGGAAAGATAAAGTGACAAATGTCAAGGTGTTGTCACGTGCTGGCCTTCAAAGTATGTACAGTTGACATTAAAAAATCCGGCAACCTCCGGACCTGAGGAGTGCCGGATTGTTGAAAATGCCGGATTTTTTATGATTACATATGCTGTATATATTTAACAGAAAATGACTACCTGTACAGTCCTTTAAAGAAAGAAAATTAAAAACTAAATGAAAAGCAAATGCAATTTTAATGTTCATAAACTAAATAAAACAGTTCTACAGAATTTAGTTTAACTGAATAAAATAGTTCTGCATCAAAACATAAACGGCTGCAGAAAACAGTGGCGCGCCAACGCGGTAAATTAAAAAATGCGCTCCGAAATCCATGCCGGAAATCTGAAGGAACCGGATTATCGATGGCCGGATTTTTGAATGTCAACTGTATATGCTGCTTAGACAGCGCAGACTTCGCTGGCTTGGCCATGTTCGCCGCATGGAAGATGATCGCATTCCAAAAGATATTTTCTACGGACAATTAGCAGATGGCAAGAGAACAGTTGGGCGACCACAGCTGAGGTTCAAAGATGTGTGCAAGAGAGATATGAGGGCACTGGACATGGATCCTGCAACATGGGAGGATAAAGCTGCCGATCGCACTAAGTGGCGATGCTATTTACGGCGCCACCTCAGATTGGGCGAAGAGAGGCTCACACAACAAGCAGAGGTGAGGAGAAAACGTCGAAACCAGGAAAATAAGCAGCTGAGGGCTGCCACCTCAGGGGCCCATTCCCATAGTCAGTTATGACTGAAGGGGCTATTATTATTATTATTATTATTATTATTATACCAAACCTACCCTCTGTCCCGTTCTTACTTTTCTAAGTATACTATCATGTACTGGACACAGTATTAAGGTCTCTGTCTTATCTGGACTGGCCAATACTGTATAACAGCGGAACAAAAGAAGAGATTGCGTCATTAATAGGCTGAACTGCCCATGGTAAACTTCCGATGTTATGTCTTGCGGTTCGCACTAATGACCTGCGATCGAGAGCATCATTTTTTGGTGATGCGTAGATGGCAGGGAGGATAGTGTGATTCGCTTGCATAGCTAGGTGGGGTTGTCCCACGGAAGGTCCTGGGTTCGAATCCTGGGTAAGCCACTCATTTCTGTTGTTTTTATGTTGTCTAGTGTTCTACTTCTTCATTTCCTACGAGTGCCTGATAACATACCTTTATGTTTGTCTCATATTAATTTACTGTTTACAGGCCTTGTGTTTCCCCTCCTATGTGTTATAAATTTTTATACAATACCAAACCTACCCTCTGTCCTGTTCTTACTGGTCTAAGTCTACTATCATTTACTGGACACAGTATTAAGGTCTCTGTCTTGTCTGGACTGGCCTATACTGCATAAAGGGGAACAACAGAAGTGATTGCGTCATTAATAGGCTGAACTGCCCAAGGTAAACTTTCGGTGTTATGTCTTGCGGTTCACACGAATGACCTGTCATTGAAGCATTATTTTTTGGTGATGCGTAGATGGCAGGGAGGATAGTGTGATTCGCTTGTATAGCTAGGCGGGGTTGTCGCACGGAAGGTCCAGGTTTCGAATCCTGGGTAAGCCACTCATGTCTGTTGTTTTTCTGTTGTCTAGTGTTCTAATTCTTCATTTCCTACGAGTGCCCGATAACATACCTTTATGTTTGTCTCATATTAATTTACTCTTTACAGGCCTCGGGTTTCCCTTCCTTATGTGTTATAAATGTTTATACAATACCAAACTTACCCTCTGTCCTGTTCTTACTTTCCTACGTCTACTATCATTTACTGGACACTGTATTAAGGTCTCTGTCTTGTCTGGACTGGCCTATACTGTATAATAGGGGAACAACAGAAGTGATTGCGTCATTAATAGGCTGAACTTCCCATGGTAAACTTCCGGTGTTATGTCTTGCGGTTCGCACTAATGACCTGTCATCGAAGCATCATGTGTTAGTGATGCGTAGATTCAGGGAGGATATTGTGATTCGCTTGTATAGCTAGGCGGGGTTGTCGCACGGAAGAACCAGGGTTCGAATCCTGGGTAAGCCACTCATGTCTGTTGTTTTTCTGTTGCCTAGTGTTCTACTTCTTCAATTCCTACGAGTTCCTGATAACATACCTTTATGTTTGTCTCATAATAATTTACTGTTTACAGGCCTCGGGTTTCCTTTCCATAAAACTTGTCATGGTGGACCGATCAATACACCAACCGATAAGGAAACAAGTCAATTATAGCGAACAGGCATGAAATTAGTTGAAAATGTACTATGATAAAAATATCCGAACAGGGTTCCAAAAATCCAGTCAATTAATGTTGTGAAATTACGTCATAGGGTCTTGCATTCACAGCGGGGTCACCATCACAAATGTCGTACTGAGTTACATGAAACCTATGTAGTAGCACCAAGTGAAGATGTAGATCATTGGCGGCACAAGATTAGAGGTTCAGCCGCTCGGAAGATTCTTGTGGACATCTAGACAGGATGTCGGCCATGACATTTTAGGAACCCCAGATTGCTCGTATGGTTAAATGGAATGACTGTAAGGAAATGGCGTACCGCGTGGATTTAGAGCTCTTTAAGTCCTTGTTCTGTAGCGCAGTGAGGGCTCTCTGATCAGACTCCACGATGTAATGGGCTCCGAGGAGGAATGTCTGTAGTTTGAGTATTGACCAAACCATAGCCAGTAACTCACGGTCCAGTGCAGAGTAGTTGCGTTCTGCTGCAGTCAACTTCCTGGATACATACATGCAGGGTGTAGAGTTCCAGAATAATTCTGCATCAGCGAGGCACCGATCCCCATCGAGGAGGCGTCACTGCAAGGTAAACAAGGAATAGCTGCGTTTGGTAATCGTAAGATAGGAGCAGAAGAAAATAAGAATTTAATTGTATCTAAAGTGGCCTGGCACTCTGGAGTCCACTGTACAACGTTAGGCGAAACTTTCTTCAATAGGCTAGAAAGAGGCGCAGTGATAGATGATAAGCGTGATATGAACCTGCCATAGAATTGAATCAATCCAAGAAGGCTACGGACCTTTTTCTTAGTCTTAGGAGCATTGATATTTAGGATCTTAGAAGTATTATGGTCCTCAATCTGTAAGAGACCATTGCCAACACGATGGCCCAGAAAAGAGATCTCACAGAAACCAACATGGGCTTTGGACGTTTTAGCCGTCAAGTTGTGAGAATGAAGTGTGGAAAAAAGGGAACAGAGACCACTAAAGTGATCATCCCAAGAATGACTAAAAAAGCAAATATCAACGAGATATGCAATAACATCAGAACGATGAGAAAGTATACGACGCATCATGCATACGAAAGTAGCAGGAGCGTTGACGAGACCAAAAGGCATGAAGTTGCATTGGAACAGATCTCGAGGCGTAGAAAAAGCAGTAAGAGATTTGGCGCGTTCAGTAAGCGGAACTTGCCAATAACCCTGTGATAAGTTGAGCTTTGTGAAGAAAATAGAGTTAGAGAGCTTGATAAGCAAACCTTCTAACAAAGGCATTGGTTCAGCATCAAATTTTGAGACTTGATTTAATTTGCGATAATCAACACAAAGACGAATGTTATTGTCCTTTTCCGAACAATAACTATAGAAGAAGAGTATGCTGAAGTAGATGGTTCGATTATGTTCAACTGCAGTATTTCATCCAATTCTTGTTCCACTTGAGTTTGAAAATGGAGTGGAATGGGATTAGGGCGGACACTAATAGGTTTGTCATCAGTCAGTACAATGTCATGTTTAATGACAGATGTCCGACCAGGGATGTCAGTAAGGACATCTTGAAAATATTGTAATAAGGAAGAGACTTGTTGTTGTCTTACCGTAGAGAGTTCTGGAGAAATCGTGACATTTTTCCAAGTTTCCATTGAATGTAACAGGACAAACGGAAGTGGTAGAGGCACGTCGGAGAAAGTTGATTCCTCCTCTTGAATGACAGACATAGAGGCATTATGATTAAGACGCCAAGGACGGTCGTCAGTCGCTTAAAAGACAGATTGAAGATAGCCTTGACGGGTGTGAAATTCCTTTAATATGTTAATGTGAAATGTTTTATGTTTTACGTCAATGTCACCATATAGTCGACGTCAGAGAGTCTCGATACAATTGTAAAAGGGCCTTTCCAGGCGATAATAAGACGATTGTCCTTACGAGGAAGTAGAACGTAGGCTTCGTCACCAGGAGAGAGTTGTTGCAGACGTCGGTATCTATTAAGAAAGAGTCTCGCCTTTTATTTGGCGGTCTCTGACGCAGAGGTAGCCAACCTGCATTCGTTTATAATTTTTTGTCTTAACGCAATGACATACTCGTAAGAAGATTGAGTGACATCATTAATGTCATCGGCAGTGAGCAGGTCATGAAGTAACGACATGGGACCACGAGGTTATGCTCCGAATACAAACTCAAATTGCGAAAAACCTGTATGCTCATTTTGCACTTCCCGATAGGCTAAAAGCACAGCGGGTAAAACCTGTCCCAATCCTGAGGATAGTCACCAGTTACTTCCTCAGTAACTGCTTAAGTGCCCTGTTTTGATGCTCAATTAAACCATTTGACATGGCGTGAAACACACTGCCGAGAGACCTGTCAATGTGGAGCATGGCCATTACTTTAGACATAGAGTCAGACACAAACTGTGTACCGTGATCTGAGAAAATTTTCTTGGGAAAACCCAAACGAGAAAAAATTAGCCAGAGAGCATCTGCAACATCAGCAGAAGAAATGCTTTTTAGAGGATAGCCTCTGGCCACCGAGTACACATGTCAATACACGTAAAAATGTATCGGTGTCCTCTGCAGACATGACCGGTAAAAAGCCAATAATGTCGATTGCCATCTTTTCAAAAAAGACGGATAGGAATGTCTGCAGCTTGAATGGGAACTTCATGGTGCGGAACTCGTGACTTAACTTCCTGACATGTTGTGCAGAAGCGACAATAGTCACATCCTTTTTAACGCCTGGCCAAAAGAAAGAAGAAAGCACAATAGATTTGGTGCGGGAGATACCCATATGCCCTGCCCACTGAGGGTCATAGACATGTTGCAAGATACGAACTCTCATGTCCGTAGGCACTAGAATTTGTGGTCGTACAGATGAAGTAGAATCACGTAACATCCGAACTAGCACTCCATTTTTAATTAAAGACCAATGTTTAGGGTTTGGCTCAAAATGTATGTCATTCTGTTTTACTAACATAAAAAATTTACTTAATGATGGATTATTTTGTTGGAGTTCAATAAAAGACTCCCGTGACATAACAGAGTGAGCATCATCATTATGTACCTCATGAGCAGTGACAGGTGGAGCATGTAAAAGATCTTGAGCTTGCGTTCTAGTCATAACTGCATAAGCAGCATTAATGTGTTGCTGTTCCCAGGCTACAATCTGTTGTGGAGTACACTATTTAACCCAATGTATCCGCCCGACAATAAGGTCGGCGATTGGCTCCGGGAGCATGCATACGTGTATATTACCTGTAAAAATTGGTGTGGCAATGTGGACGATGGCAGTTGGAAAAGTCTCAACTGTCCCTCTGAACGTCACACATTTTATGACATTACCTGTTGCACAAGACGGATGGACCAGCGATTGCCTAATTCCAACAGCTGTGCACCCCGAATCCTGGAGCACTGAGACGGGAATATTATTTACAAATCCCTTATGTAGTGTAAGAGAACCTATTCCATCATGTGCAGACAAAGCTGGAAGAGTCGGGAGAGGATGACCGCAACTCAAGGTAGTGACGGCTATTTCATGTGATGAGATCCATCATTTAAAAATCTACCTCTATATCGCGATCGATCATTGCTATTTTCTCTATTGGGACCATTATTTTGATTTGAACCCCAGATAGAATTGTTGCGATACCTATTTTCTCTTTGATAACAATGTCTATTAGATGAATTTTGTTGGCTTTGAGAAAAAATTAGTGTGAAGTTGCCAAATACTAGCTTGGTTATCCCTTTTATAATTTCCTGATTTATTTCCATTAAAATGTTTTAGCACATGAGATTGTCTCCAGTTTCTTGAAGCTGGAGAATTACTACGGAATTGACTCCCTTTGTAAGAATTGAAATTCTTGTAATCTCCCTTACCAAAATTACGATCAACACCATGTGATATATAGCGAAAGTTATGAACGTACGGCATTGCTGAAGCCACTGGTAAACCCTCTCTGACGTGAGAGTGGCTAACAATTATCTTTGAATGTGCGGTTAAATATTGACGAGAAATTTCCTCGGTTGCTGCCAAGTTAGCCGGTTTTCGTTCATGTAGGAAGGAGATAAATGATTCGTTGACTAAAGACATGACTTTATCACGAATCATTAAGTCCACGAGGGCTTCATAGGTGTGCTCAATTCTTGAGAGCTCAACCCATCGAGAAAACGTAAGACGTATATTCGCTATAAACTGCGAGAAGTCCTTTCCAGTCTCCGGCAATAAACGTTTAACCGAAGCCTATAACCGTCTTCATCAAGTTGGTATTTTGTTAGTAAAACACCTCTGACAGTGCTGCAGTCATTCTTGTCAGGTCCTTCTAACATACATACTGCTGCCATAGCTTGTCCAGTAATAAGTTCCATGAGTCATGTAGAATATTCCAATTTATCTATTTTATGAGACTCATAAATGGCCTCGAATCTATTGAGATAGAATAGGACGTCATTGGAAGAAGGTCTAAAAGAAAGTAACCTGATCTTGTAAGAACCAGAGTTGTTCTTGTGTGAAGTCTGAGTATCCGGAGCATTGTGTGTATTATTTCCATTCATTAAATTGATTTTTTTCAAGTTCCAAAGCTAAAATTTTCTTCTCATAAAGTCTACATTTTTCGTTCTCAGTAGCTTCTAATTGCATTCTATGTGCTTCAGCGTCCATTTGTTGTTTATGTTTATCAGCTTCCATCTGAAGTTTTTGTTTATCAGCTTCCATCTGAAGTTTCTATTTATCAGCTTCCATCTGAAGTTTCTGTTTATCAGCTTCCATCTGAAGTTTCTGTTTATCAGCTTCCATGTGAAGTTTCTTTTCTTCTGCGTCCATTTTACGTTTTCTTTCCTCCATTTGAAATGTCTTTATTTCCTGTTCTTGTGTCTTTGCATACTCTACCGTTGCGAATTGCTTCAACTCATCAGGGTCCATACCAAGTGCTTTAAATTGCTTGATAAAGTAGTCCAAAGTAGACTTGTCTATTGTTATAAGTAGTTAACTTAATTAGTCAAATATTTCCTAAAGAAATCAAAATTATCCCCTAATTAATGGGTGACAAGTTCAAGTCTACAGAACGTGTAAAAATACCTATAATTACTGGAATTGCTAATATTATTAATCAATAATTAAAGCATGCATTAAAAAGAAGTCAATAGAGCATGTAAGACAAGAAATACACGATGAAGATACGGAGAACAACTAATACAAAGACGAAATACCAAAGAACAAATGACAACGTTCGCAAAATCCAATATGTAATAAAGCAGAAATGAAGCTAAACAAATTGCAAACAATTGCAACGGTACTGCGAAAGAAAAAACGAAACAAGCAACAGCACAGGGTATACATAGAAAATTTGTATAAAAATCAATGACAGCAAGATGAAGAATGACAAGTAGAAACAAAGTCAATCATGAAACTAAGGCACAGAGAAAAAATATTACAATAACAACAATAAAAACTGTATGTCACGTCTAAATACTGGTGTCACAGACAACCAAGCACAGTGGACTGAAAATCCTTCAGCAAATATATGCTGGAATTTCCACTGCGGAAAATCTGCAAGAGTTCCTATAGAACGCTTACGTGGGCCCTGGTGTGAAACTGGGATGTACACCAACGCAAATCTCCTCCCAACAAACCCGCATCGTACATGGGACATAGAACATGTAGAAATATGGTGTACATAAAAAGAAAGGCTCGACTAAAACACATGCAACAGTGGCAAACTGCACAAAAACAAACAGCCACCAATCTTTAAAAAATCCTGGCCATCGTGAAAACGACAACGATAGGAATCGGGTGTTGAATGATGAGCCAAAAGACGTGCAGCAGTCCAACGTCGATAGGTACTGAGGGCTGGAACATCATCATCATCATTACACAGGTCAGCAATGCCGACCGTTAAACATCAGACTTTAATAACGTGGTTGAATTGATTGCGTTTTCTTGTGACTTGACGCAAATTGTAATTTGACAACGAATATAGTTGATACGTCTTCAAATGAACCAGTTTTCCCCTTCTGCTGGACACCAGCTGTTTTTGGAGTGCTGGGGGTGTTGTTTTGGCTGGAACTGCTGACAACGGTGGTGTCAGATATGTCGGGCTTACTGTAAGTGGCCGACGTGTTGATGATGAAGCGAATGCTAATGGGCCGTTAATTTGTTAATGATGGTGAGGACAATGTCAACGCAACAGTCACGACTGGGTCATAAAGCTGACCAACTTGTAAGTACTGTACACTGGACTTATTGTTTGAAAGTACATCAAGGACGAAACTATTTATTATATGACAGGACATCGTACGCAGGTATAGTACATCATCATAATGGGTTCATGGCAGAAAATACATCGTTAATACATAGGATCAAGATGGATGCTGACCGATCTCACTAACCGTCACCATCTCAAGGGCGACGGAAGCTCTGCGGCAAAAAGGTCCATATGATCTTAGTTTCCATCACAAAACTGGTGTAATATATTAGAGGACTTCCATAAAGATAATGCGTTATGATCCTATAAACTTCTTAGCAGGAAATTTGGACGCACTAGCGACACGCCATAGCTAGACGTGCCGAAGCTTTGCCAAATACTTGCAAAGGATAAACTGAGTGTCTATGGGATACTCGAAAAGTGCCAGTTCTGGCTAAGATATATATATATATATGTATGCTCCACCTAGGGAGATGTCATGATATAATTCAGTGTCTTCCCACAACTTGAGACCAACACATATAACAATATTCCTCGAAGACGTCTGTCTATATCAAAAGGACCTTCGGATCTGCCTCCAGAATAATAGCTGGATGGCAACAAATCGACGCAACAAAACAGCGCCTTTCTGTACAAATATAGTGCACGATCGCGCACAAACACATAAACATATAATTACTTTAGATGCGCTCACATGTACGTCTATAAAAGACTAGACCAACATGTGAGAGTCTCAAACACTCAACTCCCACGCGAAAAGAACTTAACACATTCATAGAAAATTTACAGAATACATGTGCCTTCTCCTTATTGAGACAAAGAACCCCACAAGTTAATAGAAGTTAGCACTATGTTATAGCGTAGAGCCGTAGACAGTAAGGAAAAGAACAAAGTTCCTACTAAAAGCTATCCAATAAAATAAACAATATTTAGCAGAACCCAGATAATACAATGTTATTGTAACAAAGAAATTCACTCTTTCTGGCATACGTAGCCACTCACTCGTTCTGCGTACCTACTCTTGATGCAAAAAAATCTCTTGGACATATAATCCCTGAATACCAATCAGTAAATGAAGACAAGGACCAAAATAGACCGCTGGTTGCCCTTTGAACAGGTCATGCTAAAAACATATATAGACACCTTTATAAATAAATGCTACTAATATGTATCTACGTATATACACACGGAAGGGGACAAGACGATCTCCTATCCTCTCCGTCAGTCCTGATTAAATGTAAAAGGCACACGGTATCTCTAGCCTATTCTATCGCGCGTCACTTAGCGGGTGCGGGTTGGGTTGAGGTATGGCCTTTCCCCTCCTGCTCCGATCACGATCAGCGCACAGTGTCAATTATTTAATTTAATTATCCCTACGCGCACTTAACAAATATCGCATGTCATTAATAGCTATTAGATGTCGGGCATCTGTTGATCGTCGTATGGTTATTAGATAACAGCCACTTACTAAAATTACACACAAAGAAATATAACGTAAACTCTTTTCTGTCACCATAGTCGCGCTTAGCATTTACTATCAGTCAACTAAAACGTATCTTCTTGTGTGAGAAGCTGTTAGTTAAAATTAACATTACAACTGAAACGTCTGGTATAGAACAGCTTAGCTACTCGTTATTTATCCCACTAGTTTTAATGCTAGAAAATCCAAGTGAATTATAATGGTAACTTAACACATTAAATCACAAAAACGCTAATTTCTATTACCAGAAAATCCTCATAAAAAATCCCCACGAAGCTATTAAAACACTTAGCGAAGATAGTTCTAGCTACTACGTGCTTAGACTATTCCAAAATTTCTGAGCGACACTGATATCGAGTTTAAGGAATCCCAGTTTATATACCATCATGGTATTATGATCTCTAGAGGATGCTACGTTTCACACCCTAGGGCATAGCAGGAAAAATTAGGAAACTACGTTTCCCCCAGATAAAAGCTTTAGGGTCGCTCTGTTCCGCGTTACTAAAATAACAACAGAGACTTAAACTGCGTAACGGGCTTCTAATAGGTTTGCCCTCTGCTGGAGATCAAATAGTTTATCTCCCCCCCCCCCCCCGTA
Organism: Oreohelix idahoensis; assembly: GCA_024509875.1. Classification (NCBI taxonomy): domain Eukaryota; kingdom Metazoa; phylum Mollusca; class Gastropoda; order Stylommatophora; family Oreohelicidae; genus Oreohelix; species Oreohelix idahoensis. The sequence continues at coordinate 7,223 of JAMPIV010001653.1, read as the reverse complement.
TGTTCGAACATCAGAGTGTACACGGGAAAATATTTTGCCCGCTCTTCTCACTTCAAAGAGGTTCGGTGTTTATCCACGTGCATCTTTCTATTATCTGATAACTGACAGATCAGCTCGCATGAGAAACTCGGGTAAACAAACCTAATTCGCTACCTGGTTTTGACTGGCAGGTCTCGAAGTTTTGTAAACTGTTCGTTAGCCCGTGTTTACAGAACAAGAGGTGTAGATTAAAAGGTGAGTCAGACAGGGAAAAAATGCTTGACTTAGCAAAACTTAGGACGCCAACGGGAAAACAAAGGTTGTCAGATACTGTAGGTTATATTTCCATTATACGTCACAATATTACACAAATGAATGTAGGTCTGGCAGACGAGGACAAGAGATGTATGTGAAATATGAACTCCCTCACGCATGGTTAAATATAAGTTTTCATTCTAATGAGGATGCAGAGGTGAATGGAAATGTAATGCATTTAAGCGTTCAAGTCTTCAATTTATATGCCTATGTGGATCGTCTTCCGGAAGGGTGTACCTTTGAGCTCCTGACAAAATTTCCCGAAGAACCTAACGAGATGTGCTTAATTGACTGTGATTTTAATGCTATATCTATGGAGTGGGGTAACTCCACCGAAAATAGAAAGGGTGTTGCCTTGAGCCAGGCTTAAGCTTGAACTTATCCATTTAAAATTATGAACGCCCAAAAAGACTGGCGTCTAAACCCGGGGATACTGATGGTTCCATAGACCTAGCATTCATTTATAACGCTGCCGCCACTTGTGCACACTGGGATGTAAAGCACCCTCAAGAAAGCGATCATCTACCCTGTGTAGAATTCATTGCGAAGGGTAATGCTGCCAGGAACAGGAAATCGAAACAGACTTTTCAGTGTCATACAGGCCCGCAAGTCCTGTGTACATATTGCATCAAATTGCGAAACAAAAAACAACTCGAGCACCTTTTACACAACCACCACCCGGTGGAATGAGACAGTAGAGACAGCATGGCTGGAAAAAGAAAGAGCGGATAGGTGATAGAGAAGGACAATGAGTGATAAAGAGATGAAAGATTTTTAAGGAGAAAAAAGCAAAGAGCCATCAGTAACTTTAAAGGCTTAGCAAGAGAAGCCAAGGACACAGTGTGGGAGGCCTTTGTGACACAGGTGGACAGTGACAAAACACTTCAGAAATTTTGGTCCTTATATCAAAGAATGAGCAGGAAAGTACAAGGCAACGAATTCTTAGTGATCGCAGCTCGACAGGGACAGGCATGAAGACCGATGCCGAAAAGGGACATGCATTACTCGAGCGTTATATTACTTACACAGATAAAGGGGATAAAAAAGCCACTGCCATGAAATTAAAGACTGTATTTTATTTGGTGGGTTTTCTGCGGCTATTTCTAAAGCTTTTAGGATTGCCACTAATTCTGCTGTAAAGATGGATGTATTACCTGTTAGTTTGTTACTTTTATATATTTTCAATTTTGGTATTTCTATTCCTGCTCCTAATTGTCCTTCTTCATCTTTTGACCCATCTGTAGATATATTTAGGCTATTGTTTATATACCGTTCTATGTACTCTAGTGCTTTACTTTTTTTTCAGAATATGTCTTTAGATTTGCTTATGATCTTTGCTAAGTGGGAGTCAGTTTCTGGCGCTATTAGTTCCCATGGTGGGATCTGTACTTTATACTGAGCACTACTGTTTATCATATTAAATAGGTTTGGGTAATGATCCACTTCATCCATTGTTTTCCACCCTGACGGGTATCTATTATGGTCTAGTGGAATGTGGCCTATGTTTTCGTTACCCTTATCCAAGGTTTTGTGTGCTGGGTGAGTTGGATCTTTTGCCACTTTTTCCCAGTAGCTGAATCTCAGCTCTTTTCTCCTTAGCTCCAGGGGTATAGTGCCTAGCGCTACTTCTAATGCCTCTGCTGATGTTCCCTTTGAGGTACCTGCTATTATTGACAGTGCCTGGTTTTAGACTGTCTAATTCTTTCTTATTGCTCTGAGCGGCTGATACATAGGCAACACTGGCATAGTCAAGTTTGCTCCTAATAAATGATTTATAGAAGGTTATCATTGTCTTATTGCAGGCTCCTCACCCAATCCCTTTCATATATCTTAGCATGTTAATAAGTCCCCTACTGTTTTCTACTAATAAGTCTATGTGTTTGTTCCAGCTCAGTTGCAGTAACAGTAAAGTGACTTATTTTAGGCAGAATTAAAGTATTCTTTTTAAATTTTAGACTCAAGCAGATAAACAGCATATTGTTCTTTTTTTTTTGTTTGTTTTGTTTTGTTATTATAAGATTATAAAATGAGCGATGATGAAGGTAAACTAGGTAGTTGTAGCAGCATGGCGACACACACGCCACCGCGTTAAAAAGTGAAGCCATGGTATCGGCAGGTTTTTTGTGAGGAACGGCTAACAGATAGCGAACTGAAGGATTGGAGTTTGTCATAAGTTTAATCCTAATAAAAGCATCATTGAAAGGTGTGCGTGAATTACGTTGTCGGCAGAGATATCCAAAGATTTTGGAACTCCACAATCAAGATTCCACGTTGTCAATTCATGCATATAATATTGACGAAGGAGAAGTTGTCGACATGGATGCCGAGTCGCTGACAAGTGACTATTTTCAACAGTAACAAGTTAGAACTAACATTTTATATTTGATTTGAGGAACGTTTTGTTAATGTAACTACTGTAAGGATGTTACTGTTAAAATATCTCATTTTCGAGAGTTCATATATTGGGGTGTTAATAACATCATTTGTGTATAATTGTGAATTGTTGGTAATAACAATAAAATAAACATGAAGAAATACATAAAATATGGTAGTACTCAGCTTATTTGTGCTAAAGTTGCACTAACAGATTGTGTAAGGATCGTCTATCCCGTGCATATGAGGCATAAAATAATCTGGGTATTTCTGGGGTTTTTTGTGCTTTTTTTTTTTAGAAGAAAATCTGGGTTTATCTCTAGAACTTGAGTGGCAACCTTAGATATGAACATTTCGTATTTTTCTAAATGAAAGTATATGAGGAGAACTGCCGTAAGACGAGGGTAAAACAGTTAAATGGGGGGAAAAAACAACACACACACACACAAATAGTAATACGTCTTACAAGGAGAAAGGACAAGAAAAACCTACGTTGCGGCTACAAGGCCTTCGTCAGGGATAGACAAACAAGAGACAGGGGTGAAAGAAAATGAGAATTAAGTAGAGAACATGAAACTATAAAAATAAGAGACAAAAAACCTCCCTTGTGTCCAGTCACACGGTGAAGCAAGATGGCTGCCGCTAAACCGGAAAGCGGAAGTCAATAGTACATTAAAAACAAAAAATAAGAAATACTGAAAACAAGGACCGGAAAAAGTGAGAGAAAAAAAAATTAAATAAATTAATTTAAAAAAAATAAAATAATAATAATTAAAAAAATAATAATAATAAAATTAAAATTAAAATATATAAAGTAAGGGAAAAGCGATTTAAAAAAAATAAAAAAATAAAAATAAAAGAATGAAATAAAAAATAAAAAAATAAAATATTTAAAAAATAAAATAAATAAATAAATAAATAATAATAATATTTATAATAAAAAAAATTAAAAAAAAAAAAAATTATGGGTGATCGCATCAAAGTAGACTCATAATACAATAGGGACTAGATAGAGAAAGGTGTCTCAGACAAAATAATGTTGGGTCTTCAAACCGTGTGGTTTAAGGCAACCATAAGATGGGTGAGGCGCTGTTCCTGACGAAACCGACTGTTGGCGTCCGAGGAACAGGACCTGATGGCTGTCACCTGGATGTCAGTGGCACCGTGGTGGTCAGGGCCATTGAAGTGGATGGCCACAGGTGTGGATTTAAACTGAGAGATGTCGTAGAGGTGTCTGCAGAATCGGTCGCCCAGTCGTGTGCCCGTTTGGCCGATGTAAGTAATGGTGCAACGTTTGCCTATAATAGCATAAATGACGTTGCGTGACTCACATGTGAAGCCATGGGTGATGGTGAACTTGGCGTTAGGGAACGAGACTGAACGTGTTTCGATTACATACTGACATGTCTTACATCGTGTTCGGTTACATGGCTTGGTCCCAAAGTGGCCATCGTTGACAGTTTTCAGACGGCTGTGGACTAGGAGAGCCCTCACTTTTTTATCCCGTCTATATGCCAGCTAGGGTGGCTCACTAAACACTTCCCGCGCCGCTGGGTCAGCTTGGAGGAGAGGTAGGGGATGATACAGGATCCTTTTGACAGCAGTGTATTGAGGGTGATAGGTCATTATTAACTTGACTCTATCAGAGTAGGTGTTTAGGCGGGGTTTGAGGGCCTCTAGACGTGAGATATGGAGAACACGCTCTAAGGCAGAGGTAAGAACATCCTCTGGATACTGTCTGTTACGAAAGAAGTCCAACATTTCTTGTGCTCGGCATAGAAAGTTGTCATCATCTTGGCATAACTGAAGGAGACGGAGAAGTTGTGATAAAGGCAAGGAGTCACGACAGGCCGGAGGATGAGAGGAAGTATAAAGGAGGTACCTGTATGCATCGGTGGGTTTGTAGTACACCGAAGTGGTTAGGTAGGGGGAGGGGGGAGTGATGGTGACAACGATGTCGAGAAAATTAACAGAGACAGTGGAAATGTGAGAGGTGAATTGGATCGCAGGGTGGAAGTTATTAATGAAGTTAATGAACCTAGATAGGTCAACCTCTGGCATATCAGCGAGACCTATGCCATCATCTATGTATCTAAGATACATCAATGGAAAAGGTCCAGGATACTGCTGCCACACCTGATACTCCAGGTAGCCCATGAAGAATCAGGCATTACTGGGACCCATCTTGGTGCCCATGGCAACGCCACTAATTTGGTCAAAGAACTGTCCACTGAACTCAAAGGAATTGAGTCAAAGGACAAGTTCTGCAAGGCGCAGGAGAGTCTCTGTAGTGATAGAGGGGTGCGTGCGCTGGTCCAGGAAAAACCGGAGATCTCGGAGACAATCAGAGTGAGGAATGGAAGTGTAAAGCGAGCAAACATCTAGCAGAAATAAACGGTAGGTACAGTCTGGGGAAAGCTGGATGGAGGAAAAAGTAGTAAGAGCATAGTTTGTGTCCTGACCACCACGGTGCCACTGACATCCAGGTGACAGCCATCAGGTCCTGTTCCTCGGACGCCAAAATTCGGTTTAGCCAGGAACAACGCCTCATCCATCTTATGGGTTGCCTTAAACCACACGGTTTGAATATCCAACATTCTTTTGTCTGAGACACCTTTCTCTATCAAGTCCCTATTGTATTATGACTGTCTACTTTGATGCGATCACCCATAATTTTTTATTTTTTTTTTAATTTTTTTTTTAAATATTATTATTTATTTATTTATTTATTCATTATTATTTTTTTTAATATTTTAATATTTTATTTATTTATTTTATTTTATTTTTTATTTTATTTTATTTTTTTTATTTTTGTATTTTACTTTTTTAATTTAATTTAATTTCTTTTAATCGCTTTTCCTTCACTTTATATATTTTAATTTTAATATTATCATTATTATTATTATTTTTAATTATTATTATTATTTTTTATTTTTTATTTTATTTATTTAATTTTTTTCTCTCTCACTCTTTTCCGGTCCTTGTTGTCAGTATTTCTTATTTTTTGTTTTTAATGTACTATTGACTTCCGCTTTCTGGTTTAGTGGCAGCCATCTTGCTTCACCGTGTGACTGGACACAAGGGAGGTTTTTTTGTCTATAGTTTCATGTTCTCTACTTAATTCTCATTTTCTTTCCCTCCTGTCTCTTGTTTGTCTGTCCCTGACGAAGGCCTTGTGGCCGCAACGTAAGTTTTTCTTGTCCTTTCTCCTTGTAAGACGTATTACTATTTGTGTGTGTGTGTACTTTTTTTCCCATTTAACTGTTTTCTAAATGAAGAGTATTTCGATTCTGTCTTACAAACGACTGTTGTGTATTTCACCAACTTGCATTAGCCCCAGAGGTAATTGACAATCATGTTTGATAAATCTTTTATTCGAGTCAAAAGAGATCATGGAAGCATAGTCTTTGACTCTGCAGCACAAAGTCACATGATTAAATTTGGGTAAATGTGAAGGATAATTTCACGCTGTCCGCCATTTTCCCATAAGTTTATTCACGCGGACAAGTGAGCATATCACTTCGACACAATGTAAAACACCCACTATTAAACCAAATTTCAACTAAAATGAACGAAAAATATCCACTTACACATCTTATAGGTAACAATTATGGGTAAAATCGCAAGGACTGTCGCCGAACGTTCCACAGTGAATATGTGTATTTTACAGTTAGAGTTAATCCTAACCCTAAAATACACATATTTACTGCGGAATATTTGGCGACAGTCATTGCAATTTTACTCAGTTATGATACACAACGCATACAATTTCTAATTCCGTAATAAATCATGCTCACAAAATTTATGTTATGTGCAAACACACCGCACTACATGCATACACACCTTACGGAGTTACAATATGGCAGTGTGCAGGAAATCGTTCTTCCCTTCGTTCAAAACACAATATAATTCAGCACCAAGCATTATGTACAGTTACAGGTGCAATCAGATCAACATTGAGGATTGCTCTGTGTCACGGCGCTGTTTCGCGGTGACGAAAGATTAGAATGGCAACGTTGTTGGCTCTGTTGGGCAACATTGGATTAAAAACCGGTAGTCAGGTGACACCGGAAGGCGGTAAAAAGTAGGGGCGAAAGAGTGAGTAGATTCCGAGCCTTTGGCCGAAAGTGACCGACATTTTGTTTCCTTTTCGCCAGCCGGGTGCTGTGCGGTTCTGAGTATGGAATATGAGCGAGAGATTGCCATAGTGGTTTTTTCTGATGGGAATAATTATAATTCTGGAGTGGTTTAGTGTCCAGTGATATTAGTCGTTAGGCCATCGGGTATAAGTTGTCAATGAATTGAGTTTTCCATTGTCGTAGATTTTGGTTCGCCATAGTGAGCGATTTTCAGTACAGAGTCTGTAAAGTACCGTTATACTGTCATGTATGAGATTAATCCGTTATGTTAATGTAGAAAAGCTCGGGCATTGTTATATGTATTTCATACTGTTGTTAGCCGTGTGTGGCTATACTGTGTGCAGTCATCTATTAAAGGGAAGTATCTGTAGAAAGTGTTAATCTTTCTTTGTCAGCCATTATATGTTGTGGTCGTCT